>CM034708.1:99913891-99925739 GCA_020142125.1 Phrynosoma platyrhinos
TTTCTCATATAATCTCAGAGAACGCTGGAGGCACACCCTTTCTGTCCTCCTTTGTCTAAAGGTAGGTACCTCTTCATCCTGCTCCTTATATCTCCCAGGCCTGGAATCTCTGCAGGGGGGAGGCTTTCTTCTGGGAGGAGGCTAGGCTGCTGAGGCAGGGGCTGTACTTCAGTGGGTACAACAGAGCTAGGTCCAGGCTCAGCCAACTCCACTGGAACTGGTAGAGCAAAGCTAGGACCTGGCTCAGCCTCCTCATCTTCTGAATCTTCCATGTCCTCAGTCTGGCTGGCCATGACAGTAATTGGCTTACATTGTAAACTGCTTAGGGAATGCTAGTTCACTGCTAGTTCACTGATAAGTGGTACAGAAATGTACTTGCTATTGCTTGCTGCTATTGCTAACAGTACCTGTTATTGTGACAACATTACAACTACACCATATGCTTTATTTATCAGCGGCATAAAAATTAATACAGATTAAAAACACCGACATAGATAGTTGTCAATAAGAATGAGAGACAAATCATGACCAATATGTAATCTCTGGAATATATTATGAGCATTGCATGAGTTCATGTAGGATCTATGGTGGGATATTTAAACAAGGAGGGGAAATGTTTGTCTGGTATAAAAGACATACATTTTAAACAGATTTTCAATGAAATGATTCACTTTTCTCCTGCACTGGGAATCATGTTGCTCTTCAATACTTATTGTGAAATCTGTTGATTAATCTAGTTGATTTTTAGAAATAAATAAATAATATTTTAAATATAAACAAAATATTTGCAAAGAACTGAAAATGAATATTGGAATAATTAACATTCAGTTTGTTTCTTTGCCTGAGTTGCAAAAATCTTGTGTTAACAGGATCATTCAGTGATTCATTCAATGAAAGAATTATCCCTGTCAAGGCAGAGTCTTAACACTTTTGAGATATGGGTCACTTTACACATTACCCATGTGTGTGTGTGTGTGTGTGTGTGTGTGTGTGTATATATATATATATATATATATATATATATATATATATATATATATAATATTTAGAGGTAAAAAAAGGGAGAAAACATCAAATTTCTATTGGCAGAATTGAGACTCAGTTTTAGGAGAAAGACAGGACATAAATCCAACCAACTTATACAATGTGGATATTATATTTGTTTGGGTACATTATGAAACAGCAATATGTTGTTTCGAAATAAAAAAATTATGAATGGCAGTGACAGTTTTTCAAAATAAATCATTAAAATATATCTGTTTCCTTTGCTATATTTAATTCTACCTATAATAAAAAAACATTGTGAATACATTCTGTTGGTAATATTAAAAATTGCCTTGGCTACTTCCATAGATATGTGAATCTCTTTAAATGAAGGATGAGGGGAAAGATCAATATTTCCTTGTAAGCTGCCTTCACTATGTTAACATATTGGAAAATGCTGATATTGATGTTAGCTGCCTTCGAGTTGAGCTCAAATCATGATGACCCTGTGAATGAGACATCTCCCAATTTGCCTATCCTCTACCTCCCTGCCCAGGTTTGGTAGGATCAGACGTGTGGCCTCCCTAATTGGGTCTATCCATCTGGCATGTGGTCTTCCTCTCTTTCTACTTTCCTCCATCTTCCCCTGAATTATTGTCTTTTCTAATGAGTTGTGTCTTCTCATGATGTGGCCAAAGTTCAACAGTCTCAATGTAGTCATCTTGGCTTCCAGCGAGAATTTAGGTTTGATTTGTTCTAGGACTCAATTTTTTGTCTTTTTGTCTGTCCACAGTATCCTCAGCATTTATCCCCAGCACCACATCTTGAATTAATTAAATCCCCCCATCTGCTTTCTTCTCTCTCCAGCCCTCATATCCATACAGATGATATTAATACCAAGCTGCTAATTTTTTTTAAAAAAGGGACTGTAACACTCTATCAAGTGCTATAAATTTATAATAATGCTTTTGAGTGCAAAAGTTTGCATTTAATAAACACTCTGTATTCCCCCCCCCAAAAAAGAAAACAGAAATTCAGAACTTAAAAGAGGTTTGAACATTCTTATTCTCTTCAAAAGTTTGATCAAACTTTTTTTGACATCTGAGTCTAGGGGCCAAACTAGACCACCCCACAAGCCAGAGGTGGGGAAATATGGTGCCTGGACTCCACATTTTCAGCTTTTGAATTGGCCCTGGAAGACCACTCCAAAGGCTCCCCCAATTTGGAGACAATGTTTTTTTTAAGTGATTTTGGGAACTTCTTTTGGTGATTTCTGAAAATTGTCTCAAAAGCCCCAATTATCACTGGCAAATATAGCAGTTTGCCTCACCTACCCATAACCTTAAACCTAGCACCCCATAACCTTTGATGTTTTACCTTGTAAAACTCTTTGAAAGAGAGAGAGATGTACTTGCTATTGCTATTGCTTTTTGAAAGCACCATGTTCAATGATGGTGCTCAGTAAATAAATAAATAAAATCTCATAAGTAGAATAATTGATATTCACCCTTGCCATAAGATCCAGTAGATAAATGAAACCAGTGTAATTAGCTTTCTTTCTTTCTTTCTTTCTTTCTTTCTTTCTTTCTTTCTTTCTTTCTTTCTTTCTTTCTTTCTTATAAATCATAAGTAAAAAAAAATGCTTTGGTCAGGTTTCACTTGGAATACTGTGTCCAGTTCTTACAATTTTAAAATCGAACAGATTACAACATGGAGCGTGTCCAGAGGAGGGTGACTAAAAAGGTGAAGGGTCTGGAAATGATACCCTATGAGGAACAATTTAGGGGACTGGGTATGTTTAGCCTGGAAAAGTGTGGGAGGAAAGGCGGTGCAGTAATCTACTTAGGAAGACACATGAAAGCTAGCTACTACTAAACACAGGCATGCTAATGTTGCTACCTTCAATAATACGGTGAGACATGGGATCTCCAGTTTTTGATGTATATTTGAGTTGCACTGGTGTTGAAGTCCCAGTAATCATAAAAATTCTCCACAGCTATTTGGATTCTCCAGCCAGAGTAGCTATCAAGCCCTAAGGATAAAGGCCTAAGAAGATACAGAACAGCAATCTGTCCTGTGGGTTTCCCCCACTGTATTTCAGCTGTTTGTATAGAAAGTGAACACTTTGTACAAAGGGCCTAAGTACTTTGGCACCAAGCACCAAAGTTTTCCCTTGTTGCTCAGGATGTGCATGCTTTGAAGCCTAAGAGAAATAGCCACTTGTCGACAAGCTCTAATTGTGGGTCCCTGTCAGGGATTTATTCTATTTTATTTTTATTTCTCAGAGAAAGGTGCTTTGTAAGTTCAAATGGAGAAGGCAAATGATATTGCCTCACTTTTATTGCTTTTGTTCCCATTTTGCTTGGGGTGGCACTTTTGGTCTACATACACTTCCTGTAATATCCAAATTTAATGTAGATACCAGGACCACAATATCATCACTTTATTTCTCTTGCATGCCAATTTATCATCTCTGCCTGATGAAGAATCATGTGAAATGTGTAGAGGTAATATGTTGTATTTTACATCTTTTGGGTGTCCCAATAAATGTGTTACCACAGGGTGGATTTTGGACTTTTGTTTTGGGGGTGGGGGGTTATTTGTTTTATGAGGATCATTGCTACCTCTGAAATGTGTCCTTATTTTTATTTTATTTACATCCACCTTTCTCCCAAAGACTAGGATTCATGGTAGCTCACAAGATTAAAAAATAGTTACAAATAAAAATAGAATTAATTATAATACTAATACACCATTCACAAAATTATAACACAATTGCATTTTAAAAAGCATATCAGGTAAAACAGTACAACATCCCCAGTAAAAAAATCTCTTCCTTGGTATTCTTTCAATAGCTCAAAGCATACCTGAATAAAAATGCTTTTACATGCTGGAAGACAAACACAACAGGGAGTGGGACAACCTAGCTTGCCTTGGAAGTGAGTTCCCCAGCTTGGGAACAAGGAATCAGATCTACCTAGGGAGAGCCAATGTAATGGCTTGTAGTGGTTTGAGCTACGACTCTGGAGATCAGGGTCTGAATCCCTGCTCAGTCATGGAAATCCACTGGGTGACCTTGGGCAATTCATACTCAGCCACAGAGGAAGGCAAAGGCACACTGCCTCTGAACAAATCTTGCCAAGGAAGCTGCATGAAAGGTTCACTTTAGGATCACCATAAGTCAGAAACAACTTGTGTCTAGAAAACATGCCCCATGAGGAGAAACTTAGGAGATTATCAAATGGGGGGAACTCTGGGGAGCGGAGGCATACTCCTGGCTAAGTAGTGTGATTGCGCTGAAGGTTTTCAGATGATGTCATGTTTATCCAGGACTTAAGCCATGAAGAACTAGCAACCCTCCAGCAACAAACCACTCACAGAGACTTCCCCATGAAAGGTTTGTTGCTGGAGCATTGCTGGTTCTTCATGGCGTAAGTCCTGGATAAGCATGATGTGTCTGAAAATCTTCAGAACGATTGCACTACTTTGCTAGGAGTATTCCTTTTACTCCAGGCTTCCCTCCTCCATCTGATAATCTCCTTAGGGAGCTGGGTATGTTTAACCTGGAGGAAATATGGTTAAGAGGTGATATGATAGCCTTGTTTAAATATTTGAAAGGATGTCATACTGAAGATGAAGTAAGCTTGTTTTCTGCAGTTCCAGAGAATAGGACCTGGAACAATGGATGGAAGCTACAGGAAAAGAGATATTAGGAGTAACTTCTTGTCAGTAAGAGCCTTTTGACAGTGGAACACATTCCCTCGAAGAGTGGTGGAGTCTCCTTCTTTGGAGGTTTTTCAACAGAGGCTGGATGGTCATTTGTTGGGGGTGCTTTAATTGTGAGTTCTTGGATGGCAGGGGGTTGGACTGGATTGCCCTTGTGGTCTCTTCAACTCTAGGATTCTATGAACCTAAAGACACACCAACATGGAGCTTAGTGAGAGTGTTTTAACTCATCCAAGCTCTTTCACTGGCCTAATATGCACTGACATTGGGTCTGTGAGGCAGTAGGGTCTAAGAAAGCTAAGAATCAAAACTAATCTAATTATTCCATTGACTCACCCTTGATCCTGCCCATCTCCAGTCCCATGACAGGCAGAATTGTGGGCTGTGGTGATATCAAGGCATAATGTCATGCCAGTATCTCTCTGGAAATTCCTCAGCAAAGAATCTCTAGTAATAGATCATGTACCTCCAAGTGAAGAAATCCTGCAGAAGGAGAATAGGATTCCAATGTGTATTGCTAAATTTACATCACTTGTTAGATCTGACAGTTTGTAAAGGTCAGAACCCATTTGTGTGTTTATATTGAACAGATTATTTATAATTTTTCATTTTGAGAGGAGTGGGATAATCTCAAAGAGAACATGTCTCTTCCTGTGAAACAAATAGGTTGATTCCCTGCTGGTACCTGTAAGATTTGATTCAGCCTCAGGTGCTGGAACATTCCTTGCATTACCAGACTGTAATATGGGAATCAATCTTGCACTGCAAGCAAGCCACCCTAGCAACCATTTCCTATTTATGATTTCTGTGCAATCATATCTTGAAATTAATGCAGCCACTGAATGTCCTTTTTTCATTTCTGCAATAAATTTGTTAAATTTGTGTCTGAGGAAAAATCACATCTTCAGAGTGACATTCAGAATCCAGAATGTACAACACATTGCAACTTACATCACTACACAGCAATGCATATTTCATACTCAAGATAACCTTGAAGAACAGATTCACATCCAGTACTACTTTAGATAATATTATTTGCAAAGGGGTACCTGTGTTACTCTATGCCACAAAATCAAGTCCCACAGCACTTTAAAGACTAATGTTTATTTGGGCATATGTCCTTATAGACTACAGTCTACTTCAGAGATAGATGTTGGAATACTATCCTTTGGCCAAAGGCTTGCTATGCTAACCATCTAGACCAGGGGTAGGTAACCTTTCCCCTTTAAGGGCCGAGGGACTTCAGCTCCCAGAAGCCTCAGCCATGTTGGCCAATAGTCCCATGTTGGCCAACAGCTCCTGGGATTCTGGGAGCTGAAGTCCCTCGGCCCTTAAAGGGGAAAGGTTGCCTACTCCTGATCTAGACTATCGGTTAATGCTTCATCAATGTGAACTAATGACAGGAGATTGTATTCTGAAAGAGGAAAATTTCTCCCCAGCCTTGGAATGCAATATTCATGAGTCTCTGCTAGGCAAGTGGGAGGAGGCATAGAAATAGAGTCAGAAAGAACTGGAATGGACATTTTTGGGATACGAACTCTCTTTGAAGACTGAATACAGATTAGCTGCTTTGCTATGAACTGCAGTGGTACCTGCTTGATTCCAGTGCATGCGTGCATGTATGTGTGTCAAATCGTCTGTTGACCCATAGTGCCCCATGAATTTAACAGGTTTTATTTGGCAAGGAATAATTAGAGGTGATTTTTGCCAGCTCCTTTCCCTGAACTGCAGCCTGCAGCACCTGGTATTCATTGATGGTCCCCATTCAGGTACTAACTGCTTAGTTTCCAAGATGAGAAGGATCTAGTGTTTTTAGGGAATCTAGATCCTCTGTTGCATGCCTTCAAGTCATTTTAACTTATGTCGACCCTAAGGTGAACCTGTCAAAGGGCCTATTTGGCAAGTTTCTTCAGAGGGGGGTTGCCATTGAGAGACTGTGACTTGCCCAAGGTCATCTAGTGGGTTTTTATATTCAAGCAGGGAATCAAACCCCAATCTCCAGAGTTGTAGTCCAACACTCAAACCACTACACCACACTCACTCTCCCTACTCAACTGTACATTGGGAAATAAAACAACGCTTCCAGAGGCACCATAAATCTTCAGTTTACCCTGGAATGTTTCCAACTACTGAAACAGAACAAAGCACAATTCCAACTGCAAAACCTATAATGGGGATGGGAATTGTATAGTAATACTGTGCTCAAAACAATTTTTTTAAAAAAAAAATCCTTACATTTATTTTTCATATAATCCAATCAGGATAGAGCAGGATATAACAAAAGAAACCTAGTCCTGAGTACAGAATCTCCAAGAACTAACTTCCATGTATGTTGGTATGCTGATAGGCATCATGGAGGCAGAGCCCCAACTGATCATGTGTCACAGAGCAAATGACTGGAAAAAGGTGTGAGTGACCTAAGGAAATCAAGACAATGGCTTGTTAGCTACCAAGGTCAAGAGCAGAAAAGAAACCTGAGCCTACCTGGCTAGCTACTGGTCTATCTTCCATTCCATGGCAGTATTGCAGTATTTTTTTAATACCAGGCAAGTCTGAATAGCTATACAGCATTTAATATTGTAGCGTTTATTATCTGGAAGTGAGTATGGGGTATCTATATGTATAGATTGCAAAGCATGGACTAATTCTTCTATGTGGGTTGTGGCATCTCAGAGAAATATTACCCAGCGATTACTTTGTGAATATCTGTGTGTGCATGCCTTCAAGTTGCCTGTTGACTTAAGGTGACCCCATGAATTTAATAAGGGTTTTTTTTAAGGCAAGGAACAC
Organism: Phrynosoma platyrhinos; assembly: GCA_020142125.1. Classification (NCBI taxonomy): domain Eukaryota; kingdom Metazoa; phylum Chordata; class Lepidosauria; order Squamata; family Phrynosomatidae; genus Phrynosoma; species Phrynosoma platyrhinos. The sequence continues at coordinate 99,921,392 of CM034708.1, forward strand.
CTAGAGGGGTTTTGCCATTTCTTTCCTCTGAAATAGAGCCCACAGTAGCTGGTCTCCCATCCAAGCACTAACAAGTGGCTGATCCCACTTAGCTTCCAAAATCAGACAGGATCTGGTGCATGTAGGTTATTTCGTTGTTGTTAATAAGACAATTTTTAGTGTGTTTACTTTCTATATTTTGATTCTCCATGACCACTGCTTATAATCCAACCTCACTACACACAGTGTGTATTTGCATAACCTTTCCTTTACATGATGATACATCATGCATCTAATGTATAGGATTGTAGTGCACAAAAGCTTATCCTATAATATATTTATTAGCTTAGAAAGCACCACTGAGTTCTTTGTTGTTGTTTTTGTGCTGCAACAGACTGACGTGGCTAATCTTCTGGAAAAAGAAGTAATATATGGAACCTCTGGAGTAAACATTTCTTCTCTGCAAAGGACCACCAATGGATATGCCACTTGCACTGTAGTCTTAACTATGCCTGCTCAACATGTATGATGTGTTATGTGGCTTGCATGGTGCATGGCATCTCTATCCTCTTTTTGCAATCTCAGGCAGACAAGGGGGTGGCCTCTAGAAGACCATAAGGCCTGGATGGTTGGTTGCATTCTGTGATAGATTGCAGTTTGCTCAAGCCAGGAGTGAGATGCTTCCATGTTTGATAATTCTTTTATATTTATTCAAAACATTTTGAGACCTGTGCAAAACCTCCAAACCCATCTGATTAAAAAGCAATCATTCCCTCCCCCAATGGCTTCAAAAGTTTCAGAGATTTTACCTCTCAGAGGAGGCTACTCACATTTCTAAAGGGGCATAATGGTTAGTGGTGGAGCCTAAAAAGGTACTATACAAAAGCAATTTTTCCATTACTCATTATAGCATTTTAAAATGGATTTTGTTTCTGTTGCCCGTTACAGTGATGAAATATTCATTGGCCAAGATTCTACATTGGGAGACATATATATTATATAGTTATGTCTCTGTCACTACATCTGATATTACCTCCCCAAAACTCACCTTGTAAGAAGCCCAACCCCTCTCCACAGCCATTTCTGTGTTGTTGGAGACCAGAGGGAGGAGCAGGAGCATACCCAGCTATTACCTTCCTGTATTATCCTGCAGCTGCTTCTCTGTTTTCCTGTATTTGTAGCTATTTTCTTCTATTTTCCAGTAGCTGTCACAAGCATTTGCAGACTGCCAGGGGTTTTTGAGATGACATGCTTGAAGTGTATCCACTCAAAACTTTACTCCCTAACGACACAGAAATTACCATGTTGGGGGGGGGGGATACTTTGCTTACAAGGTAGGTTAGGTAGGTTGGTTGTTGAATGGTTGCAACAGAATTACAATCTATGCAACAACCATAAAAATGAGTTACAATGACTTAAGCCTGACTTATATCATCATAATTCACTAACAGAATGCCAGCCATTATATTATTTGTTGCATTTCTTGTTACTTTTCTGTTACTTTCTCTCTCTTCTTTGAGAGGAAGAAACTTAGAATTGACAAAGAGTGGCATAAAACATGAGATCTGCCTGTTTAACTGCCCTTAAAAGTGACTTTTGAAAATGACTGCAAACTGTTACTCATTACACCTTTAATGCAACATCGCACTTACTTGTTCCACAGCTTAAAATGCAACTTTGTCATGACCTCATTATCCCCTCCCCATTAACAAGTTTCTAGAGGCAAACATGGATTGTTATTATTTTATGTCATAGAATTATTTTGAGGAGGCACTCTGGGGAGGGGAGAGTGGTCTCTGAGAAGATGCCCTACAACTTTTTCTTCTTTAGAAGCATAAAAAAGAAGACTTTCTGAAATATGCAAATAATTCTCCCTCCCCCCACGTTTTACCCCGAATCCCTTCCACACACAATTCCAAACAGGATGGCTGCATCTACACTGCAGAATGAATGCAGTTTGACATAGCTTTAACTGCTATGGCTCAAGGCTATGAAATTCTGGGATTTGAACAACTGAGCCTTCTCTGTCAGAAAGCTCTGATGCCACATCATGACAGTTAAAGCAGTGTCAAACTACATCAGTTTTGCAGTGAGGCAGAAGCTGTAGTTCTCAGATAAGTACTGCTGTTTCAGATTTAAGGCCACTTAAAACTCCTTTTGTTAAATAAATAAACAAATAAATAAATCCACACATGAAATAAAACCAGTTAAAACTAAGGCAGCAGTATAAACAAAATGGCAGTAAAAACAATAAAAAAACAAAATCAGCAGTATCGACATACCATAAAAACAATAAAAACAGAGGAACAGCTGCAGCATGTGTCAAGAGTTTAAAAAATGTTGTTGCTAATTTGAAAATACCTTGCAAAGACTAGGCTATATTAAGAGCTTGAACAAATGGATTAATTTCTAACTAGATGCTCATAGAATAGGCAGTGGGTGAGGACTGCAGCTTTGCTACTACCAGCTTTAATCACTGCCCTTAAGAGTCTGCTCACAGTGTCCCACCACTTTGTAAGATGGGGACATGCTGAGCTGCTTCCAATGGAGATCTTAACAAATGGTCAGATTAGCACTGACTGTCTTTCCGGTAGTATCAAAATCTACTTTCCCTACTTCCCTTCCCCCATTGAGACCACAGGGAGCTAAAATGAGAACGAGAAACCAGTGCAACCATGTCTAGCACTCTCTCCTAACCTCTTCACCATCCTTTCCCAAACTGGTTCCTTCTACATATGTTGAACTGCAGCTCCCATTATTCTGAGCTAAAAGACTCTGTTGTGTAAACTGAATACATTTATGGATTAGGCTATGCACATTATTTAAGAGTTGGAAAGAGAGAAGAGAAACGAAAATGCACACTGTAATACATACAAATGTTACTTCACAGGGCCAAACACTAACAGTAGAAAGAGTTGTGTATGTCCTCTGCCATCTGATTTATTTGCAGTTAATCCACCACATCTGTTCTCAGTCCCATTGGCAACATACAAACATTGTAAAGAAAAGCAATATGAGACACTGTCAGTCTTAGGGTGCTCTAAATAGGTACACAGAAAGAATTTGTGAACAGCAACATTGAACAGCAGTACCATATCTTGTATTCTCAGCTGTGCCATGCATGTGATTTTAACCCAACCTACATTTTGATTAGCAACTAGGATAAGCAGAGAGAGAGAGAGAGAGAGAGAGAGAGAGAGAGAGAGAGAATGCAGTACTAGCAGAATCAAATGCTGATCCATTAGGACTGAGAAGATTCAAATTTCTCCACTGGGATTTAACTCTTGGCAAGTACCACTCAGACTAGTCAATTCTGAAATTGATTATATTAATCCATCTAGGAAAAGGGATCTGATGGCAAAACTGGGGGACATGAGAATTCCAGGTTCACCTTTAGTTATAAGCCAAGTTGCTATTAAATGAAGTGCAATATCACAGGGGGAGTGGAGAGAATAAAAAAACAAACAAACAACAGTAATGGAGGTATACCTTTCCTGAGTAGATAACTGGCCACTGAAAAACTGATTTCTGCTACAGTTATTTTAATTTATTTGTCAATATTGTTAATCTGTTATGTTAAAGTATGTTTTAAACTTTGATTGTTCAATTGTATTTTGGGGGAGTGGGCTATTGGGGAAAGGATTGTTTGTTTTATCATGTAAGCCGCCCCAGTTGTATTGTACTGAGAGGTGGGATACAAATAAACTTTATTATTATTATTTATTATTATCTCCATCTCTGCTATAGTACCTCCACTCACTGAAAATGATTTCAGTTTCTATCTACTTATATATTTTCTTGTATGTCTCCACTTTGTTACCTTCTGAAAAATCAGAAATTGATAAACCAAAATAATCATTATCTAGATGTTATTTTAGCCTTTCAATCATTTATGTAATTTATATCCCACCTTTCTTACAACATGGGACCTAATACAGCTCAAACCATATGTCAAAACAAAGTACTGTATAGCAGGAACAAAGGGTGTTCTACTGACTGGGATTATCCATCAAGATTTGTGTCCTCCCTTAGGGGATTCATCGTCCCAAAACAGCTCCAAGGAAACTGACTGATAACACAATCATATAATAAAATTACAAGCTAATAGAATACCAAAAAGGAAAACAGTAACATTTGTTATTGTTACTATTTGTTAACTGCCATCAAGTCAACTTCATCTTATGATGACCCTGTGAATGAGAGGCCTGGAAGTAACTGCTTCATCACCCTCAGGTCTTGTAAACTCAAGACCATGGCTTCATTGATCTATCCACATTAATGCAGTCTATCTCTTTTCCTACTACCTTCTTGTTAGGAATGTTGGGATATGTAGTCAAAAGTGGAAATGTACAGAAAATTTCTACTGAAA
>CM034708.1:99935898-99954298 GCA_020142125.1 Phrynosoma platyrhinos
CTCCCTCGGCGCCATCATGCCCCGGAAAACCATAATTAAATACTTTCTGTAGTTTGTCTCATATTTGTTTTTCATCAGTTAAACCTTAGATATGGAAAATAATGCTGGTATGTACAGAAAAGCAAATATAGGCTGCTGGTTTCTCTGTATTTTCATCAAACTGTTGTTGATGTATTCCTGCTTCTGTGGGTCTCTGCCCATTTATTGTTTTAAATAGTCCCATTGTAGTCAAGTATATTTGCATTTTCCATGATCACATTTTATAATTTGTTCCAGTTAAAATTTCAGTAATCATTGTGAAATTAGGATTAGTAGAAGCCATTATTTATTGTTTGAGTAGAAAAAAAATCTTTCTTGAAATCAGTATTTCAGGAAAAGCAGGTTAAAAATAAAATAATCTGGAACCCTTCTGGGATCTCACTGGGACTCTTCTGGTAGCTCACTGAGTTTCCACTGGGCCCATAACCCCATAATTGTGGAGTGCAATTTTTGTTTCCCAAGGTGTTAACCCTTTTAAAGGAAACAAAAAATAAACAAGTATGAAAGTTAAACTTGTGAGAGTCCAGCTTTCATTAACAGAACAACAGAAGTATGGGTCAGACTATTATTTTAAATCTGTCTTCCTAAAGAATAGACTTACTCAGAAAAACATCAACAAACATGCAGTTTGTAGTTTAAAAAACAAACAATAATGACTTTAATAAATATTTACATAAAAGAACTAAAACCTAATCTAACTGAAGATGGTTTGGGTAAAGAGAATAAATATCATATTTTAGATAGCAGGAAGTGACTAAACTACTGACTGCTGTTACTAGCAGTTTATAATCTTTCAAGAGAGCTGTTAAACTATCTCCAAGAGTCAGTGACCAAAGTCACATGATAGAATGAGAGAGGGGGAGGGAGAAAGTCCCTATCTAACTAAGAAGGGACACGAGAAAGTAAACATATTCCAACAGAATGATGGATAATTCCTGTACAATTCAGGAAAACTGAGCAGGAAAGGAAAAGATAGTTAGATAGCAGTTTTGCAACATATGGTAACCCGGTGATTTGTGTGATTTAAGAATGGATTTATAGGTGATTCCTTTCCCACATTTTGTGATCTTGGGATAAATGACTCAGATTCCATTGCTGTGACAGAATTTATTTAGACAAAGGGGTAATTTTGAACTGGTTAGAAAGAGAAATGATTGAGAAACATATCTGGTCAATCTAGTTTATATTCTAGCTTGTAGCTGTATCAGATTGTGTATGCTGGCTGAATCAACCCAGCTGTGCCAGAAAGCCATAGCCATATCATAAATCCAATTGTTAGTCCCACCTAGAATAGACCCATTAAATCAATATATTTACATACGTTTTGATTTACTAGATATTTTCTGATTCATTTTATCTATTTTAGTTGGGACTGAAAGTTGGATTTGGTAAGTAGGAAATGTTTTCTGATGTAGACTCAATTTATAATCTCAGCAATGCGTTATTTACAGCCTGTCTAGTTGTTCCTGTCTGAATGTTCAACCACTTGTCCTTAGGAATGCTTTTAAAAAAAGAAGCTTTAATTACTTGTCTTGTAGACATCCCTGGTTGTATACTCTACAAGACAGCAGTCTTTACAGAGAGCAAGAAGTCCATATAGTCCTCCTTTTATCCCAAAGTTCACATTTTTATCTGTTTAGAGTTTATAAATTCATCTTGGGGACTGGGGAGATAGAGAGTAGAAGAGACCTCTGCAGAGCTTCATGTCCATCCAATCCCAGGTATGGAGCTATGGAGTTTATGGTATATTATATTTATTGTGGTGGGGAAACATCATTTGTATTCCTTGAATCAGAAATAACTTGGGATACTTTTAGTCTTTTAATGGCCACCTTAACTCAATATATTTACTATGTATCATCATCATTGCTACATATTATATATGTATATGTGTGTGTGTGTTGTGTGTGTGCGTGTAAGCATCGCCAGAAGCCTTAATTTTGAGTTGTCATGGAGTAAATCTGAAGGCAGGTGAACGTACATAGAAGAAGCATATAGCAAAGCAGAGGGCAAGAGAACCATGTCAGATTCAAATATGAAAGCCTAGGATCAGGAAAGCATGCACTTGTAACTATTTCAAAAGATACTGATATCAGGGAATATGTTGTGATCCTTGACTAAGCATATAAATTAAAGAGCTGACATTCCCTGTGTGCATTAAAAGCTTTCTTCTTTAAAACAAATACCATTGTTTGCATTTTTTTTTAAAAAAAGGTTTGACCTAGATTTCATATAGAGAAAGCAAACCAAGGCATTCCCCCTCCTACCTCAGCTGTAAAGAAGGCAAATTTGATCCTGCTTGGAAAAACAGCAGAATAACCAGACAGTCAAGACCTTGAATCCTTTCAGGTGGGTGGATACCTAAATTATTTAAAAGCTTCTCTTCTCCCTTTGGAGAAAGCTTCAAGAAGTTGTGGCAAAGACTTTGCAATGCAATTATCAACCACTTCCATAAATACAGATTGGATATATAGAACATAATCTTACTTTGTGCAGGGCTACTGTTTTGGTATTCTGCAATCAAGAGCAAATCCAGAGCCTTCCATGTAGGTCATGTGTATGCCTAACAAAATAGTATAAGAGGAACACAGAATGATCTTAGTAATTTTCTTTTTGGCTACTCAAAGGGTAGGGTAACTTCCCCCTCATATTTGAATGGCAAATTCATAGTTATCAATCTGTCAAGAAAATCTGATCTCAATTTGCCATGACAACGGGGATGAATGGGTTCATTCCTCCTCCTGTCCTTCTGAGCTGAAAGTGCATGTGAGGGCTTGCGCTGGGTAGCACTGCCCTCCACTTTCAAAATACAGGCCAGTTATATAACCTACAGGCTGTATTTTTGCTGTTTATGTAAAGGGATCCTACATTGGTACCAGATTCTCAAGATAAGGGTCAGTGTATTTTTCCCCCAGATAATTCCTCTGTGCATATGTATTAGTGTGTATTTTGGACTCCCACACATTGCTGCTCACTAGTGGCTTGCTGTTTGGTGTGTCCAGCATGAGCATTGGCAGGGCAATATGTAATATGGTTGCCATAATCCCTTACCCACGCATTATTTCCATGTGCAAGGGAGTTTGAGATGAGTGATCTCTTCTATTTCCAAGAAACAGTGCAAAGATGAGGAGTCTCTTTCATGGGTTGTGCACTCACATCCAATCTAGGTGTCCTCCCCCCCCCATATCAAATCAAAAACTACAGGTTCAGTCTTCCTTATCCAGAATTCTGAAATCCAAAATATTCCAAAATTCAAAATTGTCAACATGGGTATCTGAGATAGTGACATCTTTGTTTTTGGATGGTTCAATGTGCACAAACTTCATTTCATACACAAAATTATTTAAAATATTGTGTATAAAATAACCTTTAACTTATGTGTATAAGGCATATATGAAATTTAAATATTTTATGTTTAGACTTGGATCCCACTTTCAAGAGATCTAATTATATGTATGCCAATGTTTCAATATCAGCAAAACTCCAACATCCAAAACACTTCTGGTCTTAAACATTTTGGATAAGGGAAACTCAACCTGTACTATTTGGGGACAGCTCTAGCACAGATGAGCAAACTAAAATTTGAGATTGATGAATGAGAAGTATTGTTTGTGGGGCCTTGACAGTCTTTAGAGACATATTCAAACAGGATGAATGTGAGACAGAACATCTGCAGCCTGGGGGTGTTACTGGATCAAGTATTTCTTGTGTTCACTTGTGATGCCTTTGTTGTGGAAGAGCTCACTTGAAGAGGTACACTTGCTCCCTCACTTTTTCCACCCAGAACATTTGCCTTTCTTTTGGATATATAAAATACTCACTGTGTATCATTTCACTGTTGTATTACTTACTTTCAATTTATTTTAATTTAATTATACTAATTTAATTTAATTTAAAGTAAATTATAATTTAACTTGATTCTTTGCTCCTTTGAGTTCACCTGCCATGCAAAAAGAAAAAAGAAGTAGTAAATAAATAAAACACTTTATGGCTTAGATCCAGGATATCTGAGAGACCATGGGTCTTTGCAGACTGCCAGAAATAGTGCAAATTGAGTCCACTTTAAGGGTTAGGGTTAGGAACTCATGGGAACTGCATTTTATTGTGGCACCAGAGCTCTCTGACAGATGTCTCAGTGTGTCAAAAAACAACAACAATTCCCATGATTCCATAGCACTAACCCTAACCCTTAAAGTGGACTCAATTTGCACTATTTCTGGTAGTCTGCAAAGGCTCCATGTCTCCCTGCATGATCCTCCTTGGACCCTCAAATCATAAGGAGAGGCCCTTCTATCAGACCCATCACCTTCATAGTTCATGGGAACTTGGGGCAGGGCCTTCTAAGTAGCTGCCCCTCGGCTCTAGAATTCCTGCCCTAAAGAAGCAAGAATGGCTCCTTCGTTGCTATCCTTCCATTGGTAGGCAAATACTTTTTTTAAAATCCCAACAGGCTTTTCAAAATGAAGGATTGTAAGGAAAGGTCTTTTAAGTGTTGTTTGAAATTGTAATATTTTAAACTGCTTTTTATGTGTACAGTTTAAATTGCTCTTAACTTTGTTAGTAGTTTAATTCCATTTTAAAGCTGTCTTTTTTTTTTTTTTTACAAAAAAACTATATTGTAATCATTTTAATTTGTAAGCCACCTTAAGTCCACTCTTTGGAAAAATATGAGGCATAATAATAATAATAATAATAATAATAATAATAATAATGAAATTATGTTAATAATTCTAAATTAACTTGAAATATTTATGGGTCTGGTGTCCAATTCAGGTTAGATTAATTTTTGAAATGCTTCCCCATCTTGCTTTCAGAACAAAACAAAACAGGCACATGCAGCATTCCTTAAATTGTCTTGAATTCTGAAAACACATCACTGAGATGAAATACAGCTGCACTCCTAGGTAGAAATGAGGATTTAAATGCACTCAGGTTTAAGAATGTGTTGTTTTTCTAACGCCCACATTTTTTCCTAACAGTTTTTATTGTATTGCATTTGTGAGGTGGCAGCCATTCTCAATGAATTCTCTCATAATGGGTGCCCTATTTATGCATTAGGCATTTCTCTGACAAAAGCCTGTAAATCCATAGAAATTTGACATCTAGTAAGAATTTAGTTTGGCATGACACATCTCCAACAGCATTTAGAGTTGTAAGAGGTAACTCAGACTTGACTGTGTGTCAAACACTAGGCTTTTCTATTTAACCCTTTCCCATCTCTCCAAGGGCTGTGTAGCCCCCCCCCCCCCCACACACACAGCATGGTCAGGCTAAAAAGTGACTTTGATCTGCTGAAAGACCACTGGCAGAAAAGCACCTAGTGGTTCTTGGGCTAGGGAGACCTTGATCTGATCTTGCAAGCACTTTTTTTATATATTACTAAATCAGAGAGCAGACTTGGAATCACTAGGCAGAAATCAGTCATTTGTTCTGTGCATTTAATATGTATTTGTGGCCCAGTCAGATATCGGCAAAAAATAAAAAGAAAAGCAGACTATGCAATACGGGAAAGAAAAGCAGCAGGGGTACTTTTCCAGTTTGGAAAGGGTGTTCAAACCACATGAGTTATTTTTAGCCCATTTGTTTAATATGATGGCTAAGTGGCTGAGGTATGAATCAAGAAGGGCTCAAAGTCAAAGTCAAAAGCCTTTATTGCAGTCAACAGACCTCCAGCAATACAAAAATTTAAAACAACAACAGCAACACAAATCACAACCGGTTTTAACATCACAATAGCATATTAGAAATACATTTACAATGAAGGGCTCAGTCCAAATCTCAACTCTGCCAAGAATTTGCTACTTGAATGACTAAGCCAAGCCAACGGCTGGCATCCTGTTCAGTATTTATGAGATTATAAATTGGATTTACAGTTGTGTAATTACTGGGGATCCATGTTTGCAGTTTTTAATAAATGTGACCTCCAAACTGTACCTTTTCAGCTTGGCAGTGCCCCATGTGGGGTGCTGGAAAATAATGTCTGCAGTACTGTTCCCATCACAGGGCACTTTGCAGCAGATCCCAAAGGCATTCTCTCCAACTGCCTGTTCACAATGCACCCCACAACCAGGAGTGCTGCAGATGTCATTTCCCAGCACCCTGATCTGCAGTGCCTTGGAAGCCCTTTGGATAGGGCACTGCCAGGCTGAAAAATAAGGGATAGCATGGCATAGAGCTCTGTTATATTAGTTATGTCTCATAATCCAGAATCTTTGTCATTGCCTCTTAGCCTAATTTACAAAAAAGGGGCTAATTGGACTCATTTACCTAATAGGACTCATGCATGGCTAGTATAAAGACTAGTAGGATAGAAATGTAGTTAATGAGTTCCCATACCTTGGCTCAAACATTGATCAGAATGGAGACTGCAGTCAAGAAATCAGAAGTAGACTAGGAAGGAGAAGGGCAGCTATGAAAGAATTATAGAAGATCATAAAGTGTAAAGATATACACTAACACTAAAGTTAGAATTGTCCAAGCCATTGTATTCCCCATTAAATGCAAGAGCTTGGCAGTGAAGAAAGCAGATAAGAGGAAAATCAACCCATTTGACATGTCAAGCTGAGGATACCATGGACAGCCTGAAAAAGAAACAAGTGTTTCTTGAGCAGATAAAGCCAGAAATTTCCTTGGAGGCAAAGTAAGGCTGCCATACTTTGAACACATCATGAGAAGGCATGACTCATTAGAAAAGACAATAATGCCAGGAAATGTGGAGAGCAGTAGAAAGAGAGGAGACTGCACGCCAGATGGATAGATTCAATTAGGGAGATCACAAGTATTAATTTACAAGCCCTAAGCAGAACAGTGGAGGACAGCAAGGCTTGGAGATGTCTCATCTACAGGGCCACCATGAGTCAGGGATGGCTCAAGGGCAGTTAACAACAAACAAACAAACAAACAACAATATACACCTAGGTGATACTTGCAAGGTGCTCTGACCACTTGAAAGTGCTAAGTACTGGGATGGCAGAGGGGAGAAAATCAGAATAAATCCTCTCAAAATGCACTGCAATTTTCCCAATTTAATGTTAAATTTATCCAGAGACTTTGGACTTTGCTCCGACTCTCAACAATTCCATCTTTTTGAATTCCCTTATGTACCTTTCCATAAGGCTATGAAAAACTCCACTGTGGGACTGGTGCCACAGGCTAGAATGCCCTTATCCAATAATAAGGAGTTTAGCAGAAATATGTAAGTCCTTTTTGCTATTTAGGCAAACTGAGTTCTGATAATACATGTGCTTTCTTCAGGCTTTTAAAAAAATGGTCTTTAATTTTCAGGATTATGAACTGTTGTTCTGCCATAAAAGCAATATTAGTTTGATCCTTTTAAGCTAAAAGATGTTGAATTAGTAAACAGGTACATCTTTCTTGCCTTTTAAATGGTGAAAGGCAGCACTGTGAATCTTAAATCAAGACTCTCAAAAATCTAATTCACAATTAAAGGTGAATTTGTTTTTATAGCAAGCTAGAATTTTTCATCACGTAGATGACACGACAAATTGTCTTCAAACCCTTTTACTTATTAACGTCTAACAAAAGGGAGAAGATGTGTTTTGTACAATTTGGAAATTGTTTTCAAATTGTTATATTTGTATAATTATGTTTATACAATTTGGAATAAGAGATGATTGGAATTTTTAGTAACATGCAGAATGGACTGATGAAAACAAATCTGGAAAATCTGTTGAAGCCTCAGAAAAGTTTTATATAGAGCTCAGTAATGCTGAACAGGTTATATATTACTAGATTATTTCTGAACTATCCACAAAGAAGGCAATTTGAATAATTTCAGCCTTAGTTCACATTTGATGAAGTTCTTGTCAATAGAGATAATATACATACTTTTCTTCCTGACATCCATATGGCTAGCATATTGATTTACAGTGTAACTTTATACTACAGCAGATAATAGATCTTTGCTGTCATTTCTAATGAAAAATTTATATACAAATAGTACTCTAATCTTAGATCTGGCAAATGATGCCTATTCCTGCTTGAAGCAATACTACCCTCTCTTACATGAGTGTTAAAATACTTTTACTGTACATTAGGACCAAACAACATTTAACAGGCAGTTGCATAATCTTTTTCCCTATTTTTTAAAAAAGTTAAACCAACTTTAGGATACTAGACAGAAGGAAGGCATGATGGTCTTGGGGAGAAAAAAACAAAGATATTCAATGCTTTTCTTTCCTTATATTTTCCCCCACTACCACATAGGTATAGTGTCAAATATCTGCAGATTAAATGCTGATTCACTTCTAAAACAAGTAAAACAATACATTAGTAACAACTACAATACTGTAGTGGATTTGGGGTGATTTTGTAGCATCTTACAACCCTGTAAGGGATGCAATAATGACTCATGAAGGGGAGTAATAAATAGCAAACTCATTCAGTATTTTTTAGTATTTATTATATTGTGAAATATATTAAACCTACTCCAAATTAGCCCGATCTGCTTAATATGTCCCTAACACTAGGGGTCAAGTAGTTCTGCACCTGTGTCTTGAAGTCAAACATTTTAGGAAGTCTTTCCAATTAATTTTACACAATGCATAGCTTGGAGGTGGGGGTGGGGGTGGGCATGGTGTAGTGGTTTGAACATTGGGCTATGACTCTGGAGACTAGGGTTTGAATCCCTTGGCCATGGAAACCACTGAGAGACCTTGGACAAGTCACTCTCTCTCAACTCAAAGAAAAGTAAAGGCAACCCCCACCCCGAACATAAATCTCACCCAGAAAACTCTGTGATAGGGTCACCTTTGGATTGCCTTAAGTTGGAAAGGACTTCAAAACACACAACTGTTTTGTTGTTGTTAAGTGCTCTTGAGTAACACAACTATGGTTAGAAGAAAAGTGTGGTTCTCCATAGGTTGAAGGATTGAAGCTCCTATAATTCTTCACCATTGACTATGCTGGCTGATAGATGCTGTCATGGGGGGGGGAGTTTGCCTACCCTGAGTTGATACCAACTCTTTTTGTGTGCACAGAGTAGCATGCCATGCATCAACAACACACTGGAGCTTGGAAGAGATTTCCCAAACAACTGGAGGGATAATAATTTCTTTACTACCTCCAGAAAGTGCACTATTTAGTGTAGCAATCTTATTTGCCTTATGGGACTAACAACACAAAAACTAAAAACTCAGCAGTTTTATGTAGAATATGTACAGGCACTAGGCATATGCACTGATATATGCTAACCATATTTCCAACAATACATTTGCCTGAATTTTATAAAATGTAGTCAGTCATGTTGGCCAAGCAGCCAAATATAACAAAATACACATTGTGGTGAAACTGTTATTCTGCATCAACCCTCCCCCAACACCATCTTCAACAACAACTTTAAATCTCAAGAAAGATGCAACTCTGTGACTCTCCACTGTACATTTCTTTCCTAAAAATGATTTTAAACATCTATGCCTGAGCAATAAGCCTGTAATCTTCAAAGGCTTGGCTTAATACAGTTTGCTTCTCTTTGTTGGACTAATAAAAGTACAGTCAACATGTATATTTGGGATTTTGTTACATAAAATACACATTCATATGTAGCTAAAGCAATAAGATCCTCTGAGAATTGCACATAGTTTCAGTTCAGGTGGGGCAGTGTGGGAAGTACATGGATATTCTGTGAGGAGCAATACTTGTACTGAATTAGGGTTAAAATTATAGTGACACTCTACCCATGAAATTATATTTTGAACTGAAGTTAAAGAAACAAGCTGACATTTGGAATAGGGTTTCATGATGGGGAGATGGACTTTAACGTTGGCTGTTGTTTTGAAACAACAATAATTATAGAGGAACCTAGGCCAAATAAATATGCAGTGATTTCTATATTTTTTCCTTATTCACACAAATACATTAAAATGAAATAATCTGAGTGCAATACAGGTCTTCTCATTCATATGCATGAGCTCCAAAGATAATGAACAAAATCAAATTCAGTTTTTCCTTGTATACATTTAGATTATGAGTTAAAGATCTTAAACAAAATACTGGTAGATTCTTTCCTAGATGTTGTGGTTGTGTTGCACTGGAAGTGGTTGTCAATGTGGAAATGATAATTATTTGAAATCAATCCTTTGTCCAGAATTTGTCTCCTTGTTCCAGTTGTGCAGGATGAAATGCAAAATGTATATCAAATATGTCTGATTTATTTTCTGGGCTCCAATCTTATGCCTGTAAACAAGTACCACCAAATGGAATAGTATTTACCACTGAATAAATATTTATAGGCTTTTGCTGTTTAAAAGACATCCCAATGAACTTTGTATTTTAGAGGTGATTGTATGTATACCATGAAATAAATGATACATGCCTTTAGTTGCAGAATACTGGAGTCTCTCTCTCCTCTCCCAAGCCCTTTGTGGCACAGAGACTGTAGAGTTTCGCAGGTTTTGTAGCATAGTATGTTGGGAGCATGGGGTTTACAAGAGAGTAATACACCACTGGATTCTGGCCTATATATATGTGTGTTATACTGACAGAAATACATATACACATGAAGACACAGCTGTGTGCAAATGAATCCTTGCTAATGTGAACATTTTCCATTTTTAAACATCATCCCAAATTATTTTAACTGTGCTTATAAAACAAAGTTAAAATTAATCTGGATTGTGGTTAGTTAGTATTTTTAGCAGAAGGAATAACTTTTTTTTAAAAAGAAACAAACATTTGGAAGATTGTTGCTATGTAAAACAATTAATAATCAGTATGGCGTGGGTCAGTGAGAGCCATCCCCCATATGGGGCTGAAATAGCTGTAGATTTGATAGCTCCACTCTCAACAGGAAAGCGGGCTGCTCTGTTGACTAGGTAAAACCTGAAAATCCCATTTTTGCTAATGTAAGCCACATGGTAAGGTTTAGACACAAATGAACATTGAATATTTTGTGACAGAAACTGGAACAGAAATCTGCACTGTGAGCCAAACTTATGCAGCTGAAAAGGTATGTGAACTGGGTTAGAAGGAAGTGGTTTTCCAAGAGCAGATGGTGATAAATGCTTTGTTGGATGGAAAGGAGCATTTGAACCAATTTGCTGGTAAAATGGTTTCTGCCCCTACTCTGGTTATGGGAACAGTGTTGCTGTAAATAAGAGTATGAAGGCATAATTTAATAATTTGGTGGCTGTTGGCTGTTATTAGATTTTCTCTGCAATCTAATAACAGCCAACAGAGGAGGAGTCAGCTTTGAAGATGATAGTCCACAAAGCTCAAGCAATATTACATTTGTTAGTCTTTAAGGTGCCCCAGGATTTGTTATTTTTGCTGCAAGAAACTAATGTGTCCCCTTTGGAAATAATTCAGAGAATCCTAACAACTGAGGCAGGGTCAGGAACATACAGTAAATCCCACTGCATTCACTGGGACTTACTTCTGAGTAAATATACATTGGATCACAATCATATTTTTTTCCTGTTTGCTTCCATGTATGAGCTCTTGTTTTTAACTTGGATGCTTTGACTTTTAGTGTTATTTGTATTGTTCTTTTTATTTGTTGAATTGGTTGCTGCTTTGTTAAATGTGAAGGACCTGTCTGTATTTTTTTTCTATTGAGGAGAAAAAAAAAACAACCCTCTTTGGAACTCAAAGCCATGGTGTGACAACAATTGTAAACAAAGAGTCCTTGAACCAGAAAAAGCAAGAGAATTCAGCAAGAGGAAAAGGTTTTAGGTTGCAAGTTGCATTCTCCAGAGAATATGAGAGAAATGGAGGTAGCACAAAAGGGATAATTCTCAATCCAGAAAGTAGAAAGTGTATCAAGTAATTTATGCCAAGCTTGGACTGTTCGTCATGTAGTATATTTCTCATTAGTTCTTCATCTCAGTTCCCTCTATTAAACAAATTTAAACAAATTATTAAACAAAGCTGGGTGTATTGCATTAATTCCTAGAAGCAAAGCTTACTTGCACTGTAGAGAGAATACGGTTATGTGTGGCACACAACACATTTCAGTGTAGAACAAATATTTAGGTTTTTATATAGAGGGGATGGAAATCAATCAGCTTGAATTAGGCTAGGAATTTACTAAATTAACACTTCTCAAACTGAAATGTGACTTGGAACATAGTTATCCTTCAATATTTACCCTTCTCAGAATTTTGTGATATGGTTTTAGAAACAAAAATAGAGATGTGCAAAAAAAAAAATTATTGGTGAAAAGCATAAACAAAAATGCATATATTAGTGGCTGAAATGTACAAAGACCATCATATAAAGAAATGGCTAGTAAAAATGTGTTATTAAATATAAACATGTGTATTGGAATAAATGTATGTGAAAATACATGAAATTTTGCATGTAAAAGTCACTAACTGATATAGAAACACAAATGAGGATTGGAAAAAATTAGAAACTGGGAGGACAGAAATGGACAGATTAAGAATATATGTTGACTGTGCTAGATTGGACCAAAGATCTATCTAGCCTTGCATTCAGGAATTCCACAGGCAGGACATAAGTACACTAACACTCACCTATTTTGCCCAGCAGCTGATATATACAAGCATATGATTCATTAATTCTTCTTTACATGGTTCTTTATATACATCAGAGGTGCACAAATGTCTCATTCTCCAAGGACACATGCGGTATTGTCTAGGAAAATAGAGTCAAATTCTGCATCTCTTTTCACGCTCACACATACAAAGACTCACATTCTTCTCTGCCCCATATCAATGCATTCTCTCGCACACTCCTGTCCTTTAGCAATGTACATGAGAAAGCAATGTGAAAATAAAAAATAACACCTCCTGTTAGCTGGCCTAAATACCTTAAAAGCATCAGATCCCATCTGATCTTGGAACCTAAGCAAGGGTCAGCCTTGGTTTGTACTTGGATGGGAGATTGCCAATGAATACCAGGTGCTCTAGGAAGGAACTGGCAAAACCACCTCTGAGTATTGCTTGCCTGAGAAAACCCTATGAAATTCATGGAGTCACCATAAATCAACAGGTGACTTGAGGGCACATACACATGGCTCCTGTCACCATTCAACTGGCTAATAAGAATAATATCTTCTATATATGTATTTTACTTCATTGTCGCAGATCTGTTCTAAAGTTGCAGGTTCTTCAGTATGCTTGTCCCTCTTTTCTTTCCATTTCCTCACAAGAAGACAACTGTAGTCTGAAACGCAGAGACACAGGTCATACCAGGACAGACCAATTAAAGTACTGATACAATAATTTCCCATTTATGCTGTGGGATGCTGGGATGCAATCCTTTTTAGCTCTCAGAAGCTGCCCATGGCAGACTCAAAGAGGAGGGGTTTTGGATCTTGGGTGGGGGTGGAAGATCTGACAGAAGAAGAAAATAAAAACTGGGGAGAACACAGGCTAGGGAGTGAATGAAAAGCACTTAGATCATAAAGTGGATTGCAGTTCCCTCAAACTATGGCCCCAAACTGCATAGAGACTATCATCGGACCTTCAGAGGCTGCACAATAAATTTGAAGTATTGCTTCAGAGATTTTTAGACGTAGTCCAGTCATTTCTCTGACTTGAAACTATAAAACCAAAACAGAGCTTCCAATTTCTAAGGATACGTAAATAATGCAAAATTCAACATTTCAGGTTTAAGGACAATCAAAATAGTGTTCAGTTTGCCAAGGTTTTGATTTTAAGTCTTAACAGTAAGCATTAAGAAGTTTAAACTTTTGGCAAAAATCAGGAATGCATAACATTAATGAAGGTGTCTATATGGAGATGATGTCATTCATTAGCAGACTCTAAACATGGGAGTATATAGATGATGTTATCTCTTCAGGGGCCAGGGTAGCTGAAAGGTTGCTTCTTCCCTTATGAACATTCCTGGACTTTGAGATCCTTCCACCCTGAGAAGATAGATTAGCAAATATGTGAAATAGAGTTTTCTCTGAACTATATCACACAGGAGGCAAGCATCCTCTTCCCGTCATTAAATCATCATTAAATCCTGTTAATCATGCAATTGGGGGAAGATTATCAACCCCCCCCACGCTTATCCCGTTCTACCATCTGTAAATAGTAATGGACCCACTATTTGGTATTAACAGAAACTCCTGTTAATACCAAATGATGGGTCCATTACTGTTTACAGACTGGATAAGAATGGGATAGGCATGCAGGGGTGTGATAATCTTCCCCCGATTGTGCGATTAGCAGGATTTAATGATGATTTAATGACAAGAGAAGGACACTTGCCTCCTCCATGTAGAGGTCAAGTTGGCCCCTATCCTGCTGTTGGCCCATAAAACCAGTTTTAAGGCTGGAGTTTCAGAACCACTTTAATCTGTTCATAAAGACTGTTACTCTAAGTCTACTCATTAGTCCTAGTTAGTGGATCCCCATTAAATCAGTAAGATTGACAGAAATGTTGATTTACCATTTAGCAACTGATTTAATCAACCTATTCTAGTTGGGATTTGCAATTGCATTTAAGCTATTGGTTTTTCAAAATTTATTTTTACAGTGTTTTAACCTGTTTTAAATTTTTTTTAAAGAATATTTCACTAACTTATTTCAAGAATCAGAAAAAGACACTAACTCATTGGTAGAAGTGAAAAAGTATGTAATAGAAAAAAAATAAATAATAATAAATAAAGTGGAAACAAGAAGAAGTCCCGTCACTAATGGAATGGAAAGTAAAAGTTGCAAACATGAGAGAATTAGATATTGTATCATTCTTAATCAAAAACAAGCAAATAAATAAAGTAAAAAAAGAATGGGCCTTAATAGGGAACATTTGCAAAACTTGGAAAAAACAAAACAACACTATACTTAATTTAACAGTGCAGTAGATAAAACTGAGAATACAAAGAAATACAGGAAAGAGGAAAAATAGAATAAACTAAAATGGAATTACTAATATGATAATACAAGAGAACTCAATAATATAATTCAACTAAAAGTACAAGCTTGCAATTTGTGGAAAGTAAACAGATTATGATAAAAGCAAAGTTTATGTATATTAGGGAACTTAGAGGAATAGAAGTAATGGTTAGTTTAAGAGAAGCACAAAAAGAAATAAAAAATAAGGGAAAGGAAAGGAAAAAAATTCTCTCAACCAATAGGTAATAAGGAAGTCGCAATTGTTGTAAGTTTTGTCGTAAGTTTTGTGATACGTTAACAGATTTCATGGGTAATATTAAGCATATGTATAAATATAGAAGAAAATAAGTGGATTCACATAGATATACTTTGTTAATTTACATTATGTTAAGGATTTGATATATTATGAGCAAATAGCATATGGCAGAACTTATACTTCATTTTAATTTTTTTTTAAATTAATAAATAAAATATGATTTGTTTAATCTGTTGTGCATTGCTTTGGGAGCCATAGTAAGTTCAAATGTGTTAAATAAATGTTTAAATAGATGTTTAAATAAATTACAAAATAAATAAATGTACATGACAAGTTTGCCAACAGGACCAGTGAAACTTGCCTATATAATAGGACTAAGGGCCTTTGCAGACTGCCAATAATAGTGCACATTAAATTGAGGCATTGCCCTGGCTCAGTGCTAGGGAGTCATGGGAATTGTATTTTTTTCTGAGACATTGAGTCTTCTCTGTCAGAGAGCTCTGGTGCCACAATAAACTACAGTTCCCATGATTCCCTAGCACTGAGCCAGGGCAGTGCCTCAATTTAATGTGCACTATTTCTGGCAGTCTGCAAAGGCCCTAAATCTTAATAGTACTAAATAATACACTTATATAACAGTACTAATTCTGATCTCCTCAATGAGTACAAGAAATGTATATAAGCAGCAGTGTATTTGCTGGAGGAGAGAGACCAAGTGTATATTATTAGAGGAGACTATTTTTAAATTTACCAAATCTTCTAAGCAGAAAAGCTATGATGGGACCTCAGACAATAGCTACTTAATGAGTATTACAGGTATTTGGTTAAAGTATGTTAGAGATGGCAGATATATTTAGAACAAGCCTCAGCTTCATCATTTGGCAGTGGAATAATGGAGATGCTTCATTTTTGCTGGTACTATTGGGGAACGGGAGGGTGAACAAAATAAAAGAAGATCAATCAAGTTCACGAAGGTATAACTGCATTGACTCCAGAAATCCATGCACTAAGCATCCTGAGTTTTGGGATTGTTGAATGAGGAGGCATGAAAATGTCTCATTGTGATATTTCTGATGTCCTACTCTTCTTCCTCATTTAAGCTGAAAAACGACACAGCGAACAGTCTCTGTAGCAAGGTGTGAATCAGACATGTAAAATGGAAGTCTCCGTGCAAATCTTCAGTTCAGCAAACATCTGTCAATCTCATCTTTCACCTTCATGTACTAGTTGTACCTGGAATTGTCATATTCTACTTCTTTACTGTAATAGGTTGATTGACTACATTTATAAGTGTTTAATTTTTCTTCTCTAGAGAGGGAATTATTTATTGTTGCTTCTGTTTCAAAAACTGAAGTGTAAATTTTTAAAACATTTTTAATATATTGGCATTTCCTTTGTATATTATGTCCAATGCTTCTTAGACAGAAAATGAGGAGGGTGGGGAAAGAACACAGAATAATCTTCTGTGCATATTCAGTGTATCTGAAGAAGTGGATTAGTATCCATGAAAGTTTATACTAAAACAAATCAGTTATTCTCAAAGGTACTGCTGGATTCTGTAATCCTACTGCTCCTTTCCTCCCATTTTATCTGAATCAGATTAACATGATTATCTCTTTGAATATTTTAAAGCAGAGAATTAACTTAATAAATGTTTTAAAATATACACAAAATAAAAATAAAGCCAATAGTTGGGGAAGACATTTTGATATGAACAGAGGTGAATTGGGATGAAATTAATTTATTTTTACATTATTAGTTTGTAATGGAATACATGCATATTCTGCTCTTGTTACCCACTCCCTTTCACTCTTTTTGTCTCCCCCCTCTTTTTCTGTAAATTAGGTCTGCACCCAAATGTTTGTACAATTTGTCCTAACTTTAGCCCTGGAGGAGACACTTTATGTCTTACCAAAACACGTGAACAATGATCCTACAGCAACCTGACAAATCTAATTGTGACTGGAATCCTGCTAGGTCATTATGCCTGTGTAGCTCTGGTTTAATGGTGGTCATTTGTACAGGCTTGTGTATGGAGGTATCCAGGATGCCTTTATGCAAACTATTCCTCATTCCTCATTCACCATTCACAATGGGAAGGCACAGGTTTAAAATAAATACAGAATAGCCCCAACTGAAACAGTTGCCTCGAATGACAGTTGAGCAGAATCTTTGCTTCTGGATGCTGGTGTGGAAAATGCTCAAGTCCTGAGATAAAAGTTTTACAGACTATGGACAGAGATGTAAATTAGATCTTATTCCATATTTTGTGCAATAAGACAAGTTGGTACACAAACTGTTAAGGTTTGAGGTTAAAATGCTGCTAGTTTGTTTCTGGCTTAGTGTAAGAGATACAATATATGAGTAGCTTAGAATTGACAGCATGCTAAGAAACAGAAGAGCTGAAATACTGTTGCTATGGTGAAGAAACCTGCTCTCACCTGCAAGAGATATAGTTGTGTGACTAGAAGTCTTCTGATTATATACAGAACAGTGGTGTTAATGAAGTCCAAATTTTAAGTATGATAAGTTCCGTAATGAACACTGCCTCCAGTTATTCATGACCAGTTTGCTACTGTGGAACCTTTGACTGGATGGAAGGGTTTAGGTGGAAAGAGTAAAATGCCAGGCACAGCCAATATCTGAGTAGGTTGCCAGTGTGAAGAGTTTGGTGAATCCAGAGAAGGGTCAGGCAAAAAAGAATCTGGAAGAGAAGAGGGAGAAGTCAGATTGGATGGTGAGCAGAGATTGTCCAGAGGAAAGTGAGAAAGCAGATGAAGGGCAACAGAAGGCTGAAATCATGAAGCAAGGATTAGTAAAGCATGAGATGCAAATGAGAGTAAAATGTCTGAAGTATCCTTTCAACAGAGCAAAGACTACATCTATCAGCAGGAAGAAGTTTGGCTGTGGTATCCTTTAGGACATGCATAAATCTCAAAGTGGCATATTTTCACCAGAATTTATTGACAACATAAAAAACAGATTCACACAACTAAGCGTAATAGACCGAGAACCAGAGGAACTATGGTCTGAAGCCAGGGACATAATAAAACAATGCAGGCAGACACTTTCAGTAAACCAGGAACAGATGATATTCCAATTGAACTGCTGCAGTCCACATTGACAGAATCAACTCTAGTGCTAACTAGATAGGGAGCTTATAAATTCCTTGCTGAAACAGCTTCACTGGCTACTGGTTCATTTCCAGGCACAATTCAAAGTGCTGCTTATGACTTATAAAGCCATACATGTCCAGATTATTTGAGAGACTGTATCT
>CM034708.1:99965507-99978472 GCA_020142125.1 Phrynosoma platyrhinos
CCCCACAACTTTCCCCAAGGCTGATGATGGCTTGCAAAAAGGAGGGCATAGATCCCCCAATTCCCCCTTTCCCAAAGGCTGATGATGGCTGGCCAAAAGGAGGCCATAGACCCCCCAAGTTTCCTCCCTTTCCCCAAGGCTGATGATGGCTTGCAAAAAAGAGG
Source organism: Phrynosoma platyrhinos (assembly GCA_020142125.1). NCBI lineage: Eukaryota > Metazoa > Chordata > Lepidosauria > Squamata > Phrynosomatidae > Phrynosoma > Phrynosoma platyrhinos. Next base: position 99,965,672 of record CM034708.1, read on the forward strand.
AACGGCCCTGTTCTCATTGTGTTGCTGCTTGTGTCACCAATGATGCACAGATGATGGACATGCATTTTGAAGAAGCACAAACTAGCAGGAATGAAATCGTACCAAAAAAGAAGCAAATACGAGGGAATAACGAAATGATTCACTTTCATAGTGGGAATGACAGACCTTTTGGAACTGATTCATTGCCACGGAGTGAAGGCAAATTGTAAATTGGTTTAAATGTAAGTGGGAATGAGGCCCAGATGGGCCTTTGATTTTTGTACTATTATGCAACTGTTGGTGTATCATTATATGCAAAATTGATTAGCAAGGTTAAGACAGAAGTCAGGAAGGGAAACATTATGACACAGAGGGGTAAGTGACAGCTATCAAAAACTGACTCAGTGACATGAATAGAGAGTAGAGAGACGAGTGTTCATCTGCACTGCTGAAATAAAGCAGTTTGACACCACTTTACCTGCCATGGCTCCATCTTAAAGAATCCTGGGATTTGTAGAGGTTTTTTCTTTTGAGGCACAGCACTTTTGTAGAGAAGGCTAAAGACCTTGTCAAAATACAAATCCCAGGATTCCACAGGATGGAGCTGCAGCACTTAAAGCACTCAAACTGCATTATTTTCACAGTGCAGATGCACCTTGAGCTGAAAGGAAAGAGACTGTTAGGAATTGACTACAGATTTATTGTAATAAAGTTCCTTGGCTTTTATTATATAACTCCTGTTTGAGTACTGATAACTAGAACTGCATGAAACACTTGAGACATTTTGGGGTGTGCTTGGAGTATGACCTTGTTTTTGGAGCTGCTGATGTAAATGTTCTACTGTAAAGTCACACACACATGCACCAAACACACATTACTGCACAGATTTCCTCCCCATTCTTGAATATTTCCATCAGTTTATCAGCCTAAAAGGGAAACAACTAGAATATTCCTCATCAACAGCATAAAATTGATACTTGGAACATCAGACTTGTGCAGCGGTCAGTATCCACATAATTTGCTGAGGCAGCAAGTTTTTAATTGGGTCGTGAAATTCACATGATAAAATTAAAAGTGGTTCACACAATTGTTCCTAGCAAAGAAAGGAGGATCTTGTTCTCTGTGTATTTTTGTTTAGCAAGAAATACTGCAGTTTGTTGCAGCAGCTTGGACTGAAGCCAGACTGTTTTTTTTAAAAAAGCCATGTTTTTTCCATTACCCAGGAATGGTTTTCCCATTTCAGCTTTCTCATCCATCCTGAATTCTCCCTTCTCCCCCCTCATGCTCCTTTTTTTTTTAAATAAAAAAAGATTGTTGAGGTTTCCCTGCTAGGGCCTCTTCTCTATCCTTGATAAGGCTGAATTCCCTGATGGTAGTAATTCTAATTGTAAGCATATGTTATTAATATGGAATTTGCTATTAGTGGAAAAAAATACTAGTTTAATTTTGGAATGTATTCTACTTCATCAAGACAGAATTTACAAATAATGAAACATTGATATGATAGCCAGACAATTGTTTAGAGAGACTATTGCATTTTAATCAAGAAATAATTCTGAGGAATGACTATAAGGAATTAGGTGTGTATGTGTAGCAGTGGGAAATGATACAGATTTATAATGCAGTATCAGACATAAGCTTCTCCATCATAAAAGCTCACTCCAAAAGTCAGACAAATCGAAGTAATTCAATCAAAGTTTTTAGTGCTAATGGTTTGTTGCGCAACTTAAATGTATTGCTGAAAAGCTGAAACATTGATAAATACTGGAATGTGCTAATGCAGAATATAAGGAGGAATGTCATTTTAGGCCACTCAACTACATTTTAATCAGTCGATCATATTGGTATCTTGAACCTCATTAAATTAATTATAGGACTTTAAGAAAACTGATTTCAATAAGCTTAAGAATACTGAGTGAGATCTTATATTAGGACATGCTGAAACAGGAGTTCACTATCGATGGGCATTTCTTAAAGGCAAGTTGTGGAATGAACAATCTCAAACAGTTCCAGTGTGAAGGAATATTTGAAGGCATATAAACAAATTTGGGTGGTTGCAGTTAGGAGCTTTGTGGTGAGTCAAGACTTAAAAAGGGAATGTATAGGAAATGGACATGAAAATGGAAGCAGGAGAAAATTACCAAGTAAGTGGTTCCTATGTGTAGCCAGTATTTGCAGGAGGACATTCAAGATGAGCAAGAAGAAAGAAAAACAGGCTTTATGAAAAGATTATGAAATGCTACTGGGTGTTACCAGAATAGTTCAACTCCTTCTTTGCTGCTGTCTTCTCCTGACAGGGGAACATGCTCAACCTAGGAGAAAGGTCTCTAACCCAAAGCAGGTAAAACAAATCCATTTTTTGAGGATGAGATGAATTTCATCCAAAGAAACCACAACCTCAGAGCCTCTGAACCATTCATGAGAATTAATAGAGACCAGGTGAAGTCTTAGGAGACTGGAAGTAGGCAATCTTTTTGTTCCTATCTTTAAAAAGAGGAATTAAGGGGATTCAAGCAACTTCCAACTGGTCAGTTAGGCATCAGTACCAGGAAAGGGTCTGGAATGGATCATGAACAAGTTGGTCTGTGAGTACTGAGAAAAGGAAACTGTCATTACAAAGATCCAACTTGGGTTTCTCAAAAATAACTCTTGACAGATTAATCCTTCTCTTACACAATGACTAAGGGGGGTTGCAGACTGCCAGAAATAGTGCAAATTGAGTCCACTTTTAGGGTTAGGGTTAGTGCTAGGGAATCATGGGAATTGTTCCCCCCCCCCCCCCCCCGAGACATTGAGCCTTCTCTGTCAGAGAGATCTGGTGCCACGATAAAATACAGTTCCCATGATTCCCTAACCCTTAAGGTGGACTCAATTTGCACTGTTTCTGGCTGTCTGCAACCCCACTATCTGAACAAAAAACACACAGAAAACAAGTATTTCAGTAGAAGAGTAAGTAGCTAGAATCCTTTTCTCTTTCCTACAGTTTTATGTGGAGGGTTTTTTCCTTGTATGCTGGATGCAGAAAACCAAGTCACAGTCTGAAATTTGAATGACATGATTCTTAGGAGTATGCAGAATAAATGGTATGGGTTTCTGTGTGTATGTTGTCTTATGACAACCCCATTTCATAGGGTTTTCTTAGGCAAGGAATACTCAGGGTTTTTTTTTTTTTTTTTGCCAGTTCCTTCCTCTGAAATATAGCCTATAGCACTTGTTTGTACTTGTTGGTGATCTCTTATCCAAGTGCTAATCAGGGATGAATGTTGTGCCTTTATAGTACCCCTTGTTAAAAACTGGGTCTAAGAGAAGTTAAATTGTATGCATCTTTAACCAAACTCAGTCATTACAATGGCCAATAACCAGGCACAGTACAAGGCCAAACACTATAAGGACTATAAATATACTCCCATATTGCATGTAGCTGTTGCCTTCAAACCAGATAACCAGTTCTTTGCTAGGTACACTGAAAATTGGTATATGTCTTTTTTGGAATTGAGTAGTGTAGTAAGAAGTAAATCGTGTTCAAACTTCTTAGACTTATGTCTCCCTCTCCCACCCTCCACAAAGACAGCAGATTATTTATGGCCATGGCAGAAATCCCACCCGTTTTCCTATTCTGGAAGTATCATATTGTGGATGGAGGACTGAACTGGGATCATGTGATTCCTCTAAAAATTCCCACACCACATCCAACTGGTGTAAAACGCAGAGCTTGTAATATTAACTTTAAAAATATTTATTTCATTAAATTTTATTGAGCATCCCAGTCAAATTTTATTCTTAATGTTCACCGTGAAAATGCCCCTTTTCATACATTAATAATTACAATGTACAACCTTCCCAGCCTTATCTCTGATCGCCATTAATTGCTCTAAAATAAAAGCAAATGAGGAATAACAAAATAACAAATCAAAACCACTATTTATTATGGAGAAAAAGCTTAACAAGCATGGCCCTGTTATATTAAAGCAAAAGGTGAAATAATTTCACCCTCATTATTCACCCCTCATTAATGTAACACTTTGTTTTAATGCATTATTTCCATGCTTTGAGAAAAAGGTTCCAGAGCCCTCAGACATGCAGGGTAGGCTTGCCAGATCTCAGGACCTAGCACTGACTCTCCAGTTTTCATGGGTCATCTCCAGATGGGAGACATGGGTGCAAATTCTTGGTGAGCTGAGCTCCAGTGAAGGGGAAAGAGCTATGTGCAAATCTCTATCTCAGCTAGGAAAGCAACATCATGATACAGTTTGCAAGCTTAATTGATTGGTTGCTGTAACTTGTTAATATTAGAAGGAGGAAGGGGGATATCTATGTATTTACTTAGCTTTTTTCTTCCCTCACAGACATTGTAGTGCTGAGGTCAGCCTACATTCTGCTTTGCATCCACTTTCTGGCTAGAAGCAAGTAAGCTAGATTACACATGCCTTATCCCATCTCCCTAAATAAGAAGGAATAATCCCATCATTTCACCTTTATATGAGAAAAGCCCCTTCAACTACCAGGAGTGTGTGTGTGTGTGTGTTTGAATGACAAGCTGTTAGCAACTGTGGACCTTATCCCACGCTGCTCTCAAAAGTGGCAAGAAACCGATATGAGCATCATTGCAGTACTATAGCGCTAGTATAAATATGGCGCTAGCACTATAATAGCGCTATGGATAAGGTAGCGCTATTGCAATGCCCGCTGAAACCGACATTCAAAAGAACCCGAATGATGCTGCATTCCGAGCGGTTTCTTGTTGGATTCTGAGCGACGTCGTGTAATCACCCGGAAAACTATAGCGCTATAGCGCCTGATTCTTAGCGGATTCTGAGCGACGTCGTGTGATCACCCGGAAAACTATAGCGCTATAGCGCCTGATTCTTAGCTGATTCTGAGCGACGACATGTGATCACCCGGGAATGTATAGTGCTATAGCTCCTGATTCTTAGTGGATTCTTGCTGCTTTTGGCCCCGTGGGATAAGGTCCTGTGATTAGTACTAAATGCATAAAGCTTAATGCCATTACCAGGGACCATCCATAGGTCTGAGGTTTGGGTCTGAACTGGGTAAACATAGTTATACAGGACATGTAAAGTGGTACCGGCCCAATATGGATCAATGCTAACCATTCCTTGAATTGTCCTGTTGGGGCCATATGACATTTCTACTACATAAATTGTACCAAGTTGTGAATTCCCAATATATAGATTCTCAGACTTTCCATTTTTACAAAATTATCTTTCACATTTTGAGACTTTCTAGAGGAAATGTTATGAAATTTTGGGTACTTTTTATGCAAAATTAATTAATTAAAAAATCCCAAAAGTTTCTGTGCAAAAATACAGTTGTCCCTCCCAATTTGTGGGGGATCCATTCCAGACCTCCCCATGATTTGGGAAAAATGCAAATATTTAAGTCCCATTGAATAAAATCGTGGTGCTCACCCATGTGTGCCACCGCATGTGCACCACAGGTGCTCATGCTATTTTGTTACTCCTGGCTTCCTGTCCATGGAAACTCAAGACTGCAAACGAGAAGTCAGCTAATCCGGAGGGACTACTGTATAGAGTATTGTGCGAACAGCTTTTGTGTTCTTTGCACACTTGTAATTGCTACCTTGAGTTCCTATACTGAGAGAAAGGTGAGATAGAAGATAATAATAATAATAATAATAATAATAATAATAATAATAATAATATGGCCATTAATGATACTCTTCTCAGAATGTGCCTGAGGAAGTAGAATGCATGTCTGTATAAAATTGAGTTATCCAGTTGAATGGCTAGGTAGGACATCTCAGGGCCTCTAAACCACTTCCATTTGGACTGTGGTGATAGGGTCATGACTGTAAAAGGATTGTATGTTCCCACAAGGCCAATGGTGAAGGAGGTTCAAATGGCCCTCTATGGGCCTAAGCAGACAGACAGGATAACATGGGCCAAGCCTGTGCTAACCTGCTCCTGGTTCTGACCTGGCTCAGTGCCTTGGCCAGTGCAGTGACAGGTGGGTGTTTATTTGCCTTCCTGCTGCCATAACATGGATTCATGGCTGCTGCATCCTCACACCTACCTCCACCACCATATCTTCTCAGAAGACCCTTGTCACAGTCTGTAAAGGTGGAAACAGGGAACCTGGCTACACCTACATGGCCAGGTGCCTTCATCCAATATCACAGGTTGTGATGAGGGTCTTCTGAGAAGATATGACAGTGGAGGCAGGTATGGACACATGGGGCCATGCAATGTGCCAGATGTTACTGCAGAGTTCCAAGGAAAGTCAGTGGCAAACAACAAGTCTTTATTCCCTGAGCTAAGGTTCCATTTGGAATGGGATTCATCCAGAACTGCTGGATCAACATCCTGACTGGCTGTTCCTGGTCTGGGGCTAATGGTCCTGGTCTGGGACAATGCAAGGTTTTGTGTACAGGCTTTATGTCTTGGGGTCCTAAAATCTTTTCCTGTTGATCCATAGTAATGAAGAATGAACTTAAAGATGTTATACAGCCCTGCTAGGCCAATCCACAGAGAGGTTAGAAATTGTTTCTGTGCTTTAAAGCCACTTCCTGTTGGTCAGGTTCAGCATGATGAATGCATAGGGAGAGCACATGATCCAATTCCACTGCTTTCTTCCAAAGATAATAACCCCTGGAGCTCATTCCCACTTACATTTAACCCAGTTTGCAATTTGCTTTCCCTCTGGGTCGGTGAATCGATTCCAGTCAATGTGTCGTTCCCATTATGGAAGTGGGTCTTTTCATTATTCTCTTCTTTTTTTGGCATAATTGTCATTCCCAATAGTTTGTGCTGCTTCAAAATGCCTGTCAATCATCTATGTGTCATCAGTGACACAACCAGCAACACATTCATGAAAACATGGGAGACCTCTTCCCTTGGATGCATGCATCTATGGGTGTCATAAAAGAATCTCCCCTGGGATGCATGCATCTATGGGTGTCATAGAGGACTCTCCCCCAGGATGCATGCAATTTTTTAAAAAATTGACAGTATATGCAATTTTTATTGGTTTTGCAATTTCTTGTCTTGCTGAGCCGCAGTCGGTTCACTTGCCCAACTCACAAATAATTGCAAGTAATTGCAAATACAAAGGAGCACACATCTTCTCTCTCTCTCTCTCTCTCTCTCTCTCTCTCTCTCTCTATATATATATATATATATATATATATATATATCATACACCCATATATCACATCACAAAGCACAAAGGCAGTGCTGAGAGGGGAGAAATGGCAGATTTCTCAAAAAGCTGGTGAGGGATGTGCCAATTTCTGCCACAGTAATCCCTCCCCTTCAGTTTGGAGTGACTCAGGTCTGTTGTTCCCACTTGCTGAACATGCTTGCTAATCCTTCTTTTCAAAAGGACCTACAAAAAAAACTAGTGTCTGAAAAGAGCATTTTTTTGTTTTTTGTTTTGCATTTGTCTTGCTTCAAAGCAAGCCCAAATGATCACAGTTGCATCTGAAACCATTTCAAATAGGGATGAGGCACATTTAAAGCAATCAGCAAACTGATGTAAATCATAGTGGGAATGAACCCCTGAAGTGGTGTTGCCAATAATGCCAGTGCATTGAGTTGTCTGACATCTTGGAGGGAGCAGGTTCTACTAATTTTGGCACAAGATATTCTGATCTACCTTTGTTGGAAATCTTATCACAGTTTGTTTAGTATTAGATGATTACTGTGTCATTATTTAAGTTGTGATGATGTATTACCGAAAGAGATTATAACACTTGTGACTGGCAATCTTGTCTTTTCAAAGACAGTTTGTCAAACTGTTGGTGAACAACCAAAGTATCTATACTCTTGCCATGCTACACCCCACCCCACTTCCAGAATGGTAACAATATGGAGTTAATTAAAAATAAAACTTGCATAGTAGTGTAGAAGACAGAAAGTCAGCACTTCCTCTTTTATTGATTACACAATTATTCAGTGTCTCCCTATTTAAATGTTTTATCCTTGTCATTTAAAATGGATTCAGAATTTTTTGTTACAAACTCATTAATTTGAGCAGTTACCTCAAAATGAATGAACTCAAACTCTGCTTTGATATGGTTCGTGAGGCAATTAACAGTAAGAAGCAAGCTAGCTAATGAACTTTAACAAGATGGGATATCTAAGGGCCATTTCACACATTACATGGCAGGAAACCTGGATTGCTACCAAGTACATACAGCATGGAAATATAAAATCTTGGCTCCCTTAAAAACAAATCTTATTTATTTATTTATTTAAAATATTTATATCCTCCATTTCTTTATAAAAGTTCAAAGTAGTTCACAATAAACTCCATTTATTATAATAATATCAAAAATCACAAAGCTAAACAGCATGGCGTTTCAAGTGAATTAACAGTGTTAATTAAAAAATCTGCAATGAAATATTAAAACACTCAAGAATAAGGCAAGCCAAGTAGCAAAAATATTTTTCAAATATGAAATAATCAGAATTGGCATCTTAACCATTAAGCCACCACATCCCTGGTTACTGTACTGCAAATTCTGTCACGTAGCAGCTTAAGATAAACAAAGATCTTCACCCCAATCCAGCTAGGGGTGGTCACTGTACAAAGGTGTGGGCACATCCCTAGCTGGGTGTGGATCCAGATGGGTTTTCTATGGGTGGTGGTGGTCTTCTCTTTCACCCAGTATAGCTAGACCTGCCTGCAAGAGTGAAAAATGCTGCAAATTCACCAACTCACTACTATGGAGGGTGAGATGCAGGATGGGTTCAGATCTCCCCCTCTAGCCAAACAGCTGATTGGTAGAACAGTTGTTGTTTTGAAATGGCTTCATGAATTGTTTTTGAACCAGGGACCCTGTCAATTAAAGACTTGCATTTACACACTCCAGATGTTTTATAATAATGCCATACTTGCCTTTGGGTCTGTTCTTCAGCCTTCTCTTCTTTGTGGCTAAGCATGAATTTAGCTATCTCTGAAAAGAGTGCAAGTTTAACCCTACTCACTTGTTATGTAAGGGTGTTGAATCAGCACCTGAAGAGGGGGACAAACTAACCCCACTCCCTCCATCTTCAGTGCTATCACTTTCCTCATGTGGAGAATGTTGGGACTGAATAGGAATGCTTCTCCAATGTGTGGATGTTCTCAATGCAGTTGGAGACCCTGATTTTTTTTTTTTAAATGTGTGCATTTACTTTTTTAGGTTTTCAATCATATGAAGAGTATCTGTGCAGAGGACAACCTCTCCAGACTTCTTGTTCTCCACAAGAGCAGGGCAATGGAACTAGGGACAGATGGGGCCCAGACTAGTGGCTGTTTCTTGTTTCCTTTTGATGCATCATGCTTGTATAACTAGTGAATAGGGCTTCTTTATGCATGGCAAAGTTGGCTTGTGCCTGAAACCGGCAGTGCTCCATTCTGGAATTTCAGGATTAAGTACTCCTACATGTTCAAGATCATGGACCACCACAATGACCAAAGCCCCTTGAAAAGTTCCCATTTTTATTGGAACTCCCACAGATAGTGTAAATAACCAGTGGGCATGCTGGTTGTGGTATTCTGGTTGTTCAGTAGGCTGTGGTTTGATTCCAGGATCCTCCATGGTTACCAAAATCCATGGATGTTCAAGTGTCATTAAATACAGCGGCATAATAAAATAGTGTCCTTATATAAAATGACAAAATCAAGGTTTGCTATTTGGAATTTATACTTTTTAAAAATATTTTTAACCCATGGATGTTTGAATCCATGGATAAAGAATGCATGGATATGGAGGGCTGACTGTAGTATAAAAATGAACTTTTCCATGCTTCTCTGGCTGGGGTTTGTTTCTAGAATGGCAGACTCAGATCCTTTAGAGAATGTGTTTTGGAGAAAGCTCTTCAGTTTTAGGTCTGGATGGTATGCAAAGTCCATAGCTGAGGGTCTTCAGGAAGGTATCAGTAACATAATTGTTATTTGAACATGCTATTGCTATAAAGAGAAGGGGATCTTTAAAGAAGCTTCTTTTAAAAATATTGATAGTTTTTATTGCCTCTTAATGTTTTTTCAGGGTTGCTACCTGCTTGCCTTGAGAAATGGGAGAAAGGGTCAGGTTTATTTATTTAAAAATGTTTCAAAAGTTGGCAGCTAATTAGCAGAAAAATCAGTCAGGAAGCAAAACAGGTTCCATCCCATTTTACCTCTAGCACCAATATCTTTTCAAGATGATTACAGAAAGAGAAGTTGCTGCTTTTGAGCTAACCTGGCATTGCTGGAGGCACTGAGCAGCTGATTAGATGCTGGCTAGCAGCACACGCTTGAATCACTTCTAGAACTGTAGTTCTTCTGCAGGAAGATGTGTAGCAGTGAGTACTGATAGAATGCAGGCAGTATAATACAAAGGTATCGTGTAGGTTGACATACATAGACATTATTGGCAAACTTCTTAATTCAGAGAGATCTAGTCTCATGTATTCCCAGCGTTTTTGTCTGATTTTTTTTAAAATAGGACTCCCACAGACTTTATACTGTCAGTGCTTCATAAGTACCCACAAAAGTAGGTGATCAGTTTATCTGTAATGGTAAAAAACCCACAGCAACAATGTGCAGTGGGGGGGGGGCAGCTTTCCTCTAGGCTAGATGAGCAAGGCCCAACAACTCTGAAATTTTAAACTGGAGAGACAGTGTGGTGCAGGGGTTTGTGTGACCTGTCACTCTGGAGATAAAGGTTTGGCTGTAGAACCTCACTTGGTAACCTTGGGTGAGTCACATACTCTGAGCCCCAGACAAACTGGGTTGCCGTAAATTGGAAATGACTTAAAGGCACACAACAAAAATGTTAATCTGCTGTTCTGTCTTCCTGGAAGACAAAATTCAAAAACAATTGGTTCTGTTTGGTTTTGAGAATAAGCTAGCTTTTCATTGTACTGATTGACATGAGCTGCTCTAGAGCATATTTTCAAGTAAAGAAAGAATTGATTGATTTTTTTTAAAAGAAAATGATTATACTATAATTATACAACATTTAATTGGATATACTTGCAAACTGTAACTTTTTGCATGCAAAGGGATCTTGTAGCACCTTTGATTCTAACTGAAAGAAAGAAGCTGGTAACATGAACTTCTTGTAATCTTGAGCCTACTTCCTCAGCTGCATGTCTTTGAATTCTGTAAAATTTTCTGTTTGTTTTATATATGTGGGAGTGGGGAGGCAGACAGTCAACAAAAAGCACTGGGGATGGGATGAATAAGACTTAATTATAGAAATATGAAATATGAAGTAGGGTGACAATAGGTAAGAGGAAGATGGAATTAGTTTTATATTTGGAGACAGGCATAGCTCCTTTTGTGTAGGTATTCTGTAGAGTGGAATTAAACACAAAACAAGACTGCATACCTCTGACCCCGTCTCAAAGGTCTCATAGCACCACTTGTAACATCCATGTGTTAAGCAAATGTAAGCATCTACAAAGAAAATCCTACATATGCATACCTAGTGTACTGCTGTTTGTGGTAGGATCAGAGACACAATCTTGCAGTCTGCAAGCCCTATAGAACTTGGCTCCAAGCTATCTGAAGGACTATGTTCTCCCACAAAATCCAGCTTGAGTTATGGGATATTTGGGGGAGGTCCTTCTCTTGGTCCCTTACACATATGATGGGAACATGAGACATGGTCTTCTCAATGGCCACTCCTATGTTCTGGCCCTCACTTCCGTAGGGAGACCTGTGGCTTTTTGCTGTCATTCCACTGACAGGTGAAAAGTTGTCATGATATAAATAATATAAGAATCAAAACAACCTGGTTCCTTGTGGGGTCCTCCTTCATAAAATACATATGTCAAGGGGCTTATATGTGTTATGTGTCACTTAAAGACTGAAACTTTGACAACTCCTCAGCAAGGGATGGGTGAAGCATACCAGGTCTATATCTAAATTGGTAGGCACACTTGCAGAGTTGCTGAAAACAACAGCTATATATGTTGTTTCTCCTGTCGTTTCACAGTGACAGCAAGAGCTATGTTCATTGCACAAGGACAGAGAGCAAAAATAAACAAAAAACCCTCACAGAATGTCAAGACACAGGTAAGTAATGTTAGATCTTAAGTGGGGCTGGTGAGTACATTTGGCAACAACTATGACAGTAGCCTGGAGTTTTGCCCACAGCCTTGGAGATTAACACATGTTAATGTGCTTCTCTAACAATCCTCTTGTAAAACTCTTTTCAGAATGCTAATCCATCCTCTACACCTCTACAGACAAATAGGATGTAAAGTAACAGTGTGCAAAGCATAGTCCTTCCAACAAGCAAAATGTTTGTTACATGCACCTTTATTTGGCCAAATTCTAGTAGTCCCTGGGAAATCTACACAGAAGTAAAATAAATAGAGGACAATATAGTTTACTCTCAGGTAAGTGTGTTACAGCAAATCTATGTGCAAATTCTTCTGAACTCACTGGGACTTACTTCTGCATAGAAATATGTAAGATTGCAGTGCTCACATCTTACAGGGAACTCTCAGTGTAAAAGAAGAATGAGGAAGCATGTACGTTACTCATGATGCCAATAAAGCATGATAGGTTCATATAAATCCCAGGGATTTTTACAATACATCTTCATTATGAATTAAACCAGCAAAACATAATCCCATATATTAATCACGGCTTTGGTTTTCTGGCTGAAATTATTTTCCTGGAGAATGAACCTTTGAGACACATTGATTTGATTATTTATAACAATACATTGGCATATATATTGTAATATATTGGCTCAATATAGTCCTGTTATGCAAGACCTATATGTCAGTGTATAAACACTTCATGCAATTTTAGCACACATTTTAAATTCTTAATTACATTCTCTGCTACCCCCTCCCA
>CM034708.1:100008086-100022063 GCA_020142125.1 Phrynosoma platyrhinos
ACAGTGTTTAAGTCTGCTGGTTATAAAATTATATAGAGCTAACTGCCTAGCCCACCCCATTGACTTGCAAATGCCACTCCACAAAGCCCCACCCGCTGAGTCACAGTCACACTCCCCCCCAAGTGTTTTTAAAAAGAATTTAAAAACTTACCCACTCAAATGGCTACCTGGAAACTGTTTTCTTCCTCTTTCCTAGAAGCAATTGGCCTGGAAAGCTTCCTTCTCTGTCTCCTTTCCTGGCAGAAACTGCCTAGAAGCTTCTTTCTCTTTCTCCTTTCTGTTAGAAAGTGGCCTGGAGAGCCTTCTCCTCCTCCTTCCCCTGTCCTGGCCAAAACTCATGGCCGGGTAGGTGCAAAAGGCCTGGGGAGACCACCCTGAATGCAAAATTGAGGTGGCCTAAGATAGACTGGATATCCTTAAGGATGGCCTTTTGGGCCAGCAGGGTGGCCTGGATTTTGGAGCAAAGGGACTGGAGCTTGTCCTTGGGCAGGCAAGAAACAGCCACAGAATCCAATTGTATTCCCAGGTAAGTGAGGGACGTGGATGGGCCCTCAGTCTTTTCAGCCACTAAGGGGACACCCAGCTCAGCAGCTAGAGTCTGGAACATGGACAACAGCTTGGCACAATCATCATTTCCAGCTTCCCCAATGAACAGGACGTTGTCAAGGTAGTGGGTGACATGGGGAGAGGTGGCCCAGCTCTTAACCTCCCATTCAGGAAGAAGCTGAAAGACTCAAATGCTAACATGGCCTTGTCAAAATACTGCTGACCTTCAAATTTGAAGCCCAGGAGGCAGAAATCATTGGTGTGGATCAGAAGCAGTTCGAATGCCAATTGAATATCATGTTTGGCCAAAAGGGCTCCCAGTCCACATGACCATACCAATCTGACAGCATGGCCGAAAAAGGCATAGTGGATAGAACAAAGCTCTGGGGAGTGGGTCATTGACCGATGACCTGGGGGGGGGGGTGAGACAAGTGGTGACTGAGGTGGAATTCCCCTGGGGCTTTTTTTGGTACCACTCTAAGGGGGAAATCTTTAGGTTGGGCATGGGTGGTGAAGTGAAAGCCTCACACTCTTTTTGGATCTTTGTTTTGGGGACCTGAGGCATATCCTGGTCAGATTTTAGGTTCCAGGCATCTGAAGCGAAATGAGGGCTCACTGCTAGGATTCTGAAACCACATGTGAAGTCCTCAGCTAGAAAATTGGCTGTCTCTCTGAAGGGGTAGCTGAGGGCTGCTAGTGTTTCACTCTGAGGGCCAGGTCCACCTAGGACTTCCTGGGCTGACCAGCCTGACCCCTTGTGGCAGGGCAGGCATGCTCAGCCCAGTGTTTGAAACCTTTGGGTGGCATGACGGGATATAGCTGGGGCTGTTTTCTGGCCTGGGGAAGGGGGGTGCTGGGAGCCTGAGCACAGTAGCAGAGAGTCTCCAGCAGGAGCTGCGTGGCAGGTAATGTAGCTGGCCCTACCAGCAATGGTGGAGCTGAGTAATATGCCGCTACTCCTCTTCTGCTGTTCTCCACTACTATGCTGCTTCTGGGTGTCTCCAAGACCCAAGTTGAAATGGTACCATTCACCCATGCCACATGGCCTTAAATAGACCCAGCCACCAATCCAGAGCCAGGAAAAGAGCTGAGCTGAAATGGTGCCATCCACTCACACCACATAGCCTTATATAGGTGCAGCCATCAATCTGAAGTCAGGAGACCTGGAAGTCCCACTCCTTCCAGCCTCCCCACCAATCCCCAGTGCATTTCACCTCCACTGCCAATGAATGGTACAGCACTTCTGTCCCTGGTGCATGTCAGGAGTTGTAGTCCTGACACCAGGGCTGGAAGCCCTGTCTCCTCATCCCAGCTGGCCAATCCTGGCCTGCCCCGGCCTGCCCATCATGATGCCTGCTGGGATGCCACCGAGACTGAGATGCCTTTGCAGCCCTCAGCTCCTCTCCCCACAGCAACAAGGCCGGCCCGGTGAGTCAGGCCTCAGGCAGCTTCATTTTTCAGAAACTGCTGTGTTTTAGTTTTGCAGAGGAATGTATGCATGATACAATTAAAATGTATGAAACAATATAGATGAAATATAAATGAAACAAAAACAATAATCTATATTTCAATCAATTAAGTGTCAAATTAGAGCTAACACTTATTTATAAAATGAAATGAAAGGATAAGAAGAGATTTTCTCTATTTTGATTATCAATGTGAGTTCCTTTTTTGCTAGAACAGGGAAGGGGAGGTCCAGATAACTCAGGACAGTGTAGAATTATGTTTATCCTCACTTCAACTATTGTGGAATATTTTAAGAAATATCCTTCTGTTTTGACAAGATCTTGCTCTACATTATTATTAAACTGATTTAAAGTGCAAAAATGATGTGGCAGCAATGAAGAGAATAATAATAATTTTAAAAAGCCTCCCTCTATTGCTCTGGCCTTTATCTGAAATTATTTTACATATTTAAAAAATTCCTTTGATCCTGTTCATGGATTGCCCAGTGTCAGCTAATGGGCAGTGAATCCTAAGCCACATTTTCCGAGGGCAACCCAAGAGGCCTAAACTCTATTTCTAAAATATTCTCAATAGTCCAGCAGTCAATTCCTGTTTTAATGCAGTTGATTAATAATTTTGATTCAATTAACTGGTCTAAGTCAAAGATACTGCCAGTGGGAGACAAGGTGGACTCTAGTGTATTTAAAGCATGGCAATTTCAATATTGCCCAAATTCTATTACTTATTTGGGTATAATTATTCCTAGGGATTTATCTCAGAAGATTAATCTTAACATAGCTAAGATGATAAAAAACTTTGCACAATATTTAGGGAGATGGGCGGTCTTAAAGATGAATCTGTGGGGTAAGGTAAACACAATTAACATGAATGCTATACTTAGAATTCAAAGGGATGTTGTAGCACCTTTGAGACTAACTGAAAGAGAGAGGTTGGTATCATGAACTTTCATAGACTTGAGTCTAATTTCTCAGATGCTTGTGGTTCATAGGTTATCTAAGCCATATGCCCCAAGGAAATTATCTCTGCTCCTGGCAAAATTACCCCATGGAATTAATATGGAAACTTTTTAGAAGGAAATTCCATAAGTGTGTATGTGGGGAGAAAGTTGCTTTTTGCTCTCTCCTTAAAATGGTATGTTAATTTTAGCCTCTTTGAGACTGTTATATTTGCAGATTAAGGAACAGAAAGAAACCATGTGTTTTTATGAGAAAACACAGTGAGGGGACTTAAGAGTATTAAGTTTAATAGACAGTGTTCCTCTCTCCCTGGTGAAGTAAAACTTTCATTAGATTTTGTATCATCAATATAGCCTATCATTTCCAAACTGATAGGTGGGTTTGCCCATAAGCGAGAGGTCCTTTTTTTTAGTTAGTTAATTAATTAATGGCCAATAATTCCTCCAAAGACTATGCTGGGTATAGCTTGAGAGAAGAGACCTGTGAAGATGTTCAATTGTGACATGCACCAGGCAGGGGGACCAGGAGGGGGACAGAATGAGTGTGAGAATGGATACCCCACCTCTCAAATGTTCCTTTAACTCTGGTTACCTTGGAGATCTTTGTTTGTGAATTCAGCTTAATCAGGTTTCCCAGTCATGGAAGCTCTGTGAACATGCTCAGCCAAATGCACTTACCAGTCCCTGAATGGGCATTGTACTGAATGCATGAAGATTGATGCCATACTCAGAAGTACATAGACAAGGCATGGGCACATTCCATCCTTCCTAACACTGGTATACTCCTGGGGCAAGAAAAACTTATACTCCTGTACCATATGCCTGTCTTAGGTCTAAGGATGTGTTTAAATAAAACAGCTGTGTCTTAGGAGACATTCTAAAATCAAAGGGCATTTCTATTCTTAATATCTCTTTGTCCCAGATATGTTCTTTTTAAAAAATCTCTACAAAGCAGGATAATAAAAATAATATATTTCAGAAGGGGAGATGAGAGGGTTAGTTCATTAATGATGAATGACTGTGCAGTAGTGATTCTTGTGGCAAAGTGTATCCTTGAAAGAAATCAATAGTTCTGTGTACCAGGCAGCTTGGCAGAGGGCTATAAGTGTTCTGAGTCATCTGGAAGGCCTTTCTCCCCTCTGCCGAGCAACAGCTTCTTATTCTCTGTTGGTGTTTGGAAAGCATGTAAGGGTCTAAAGCCTTTTATTAGGTAGACAGACTCCATAGGGCTGTACTTCTGAGATCTGGAGGGTGAAGGTAGATGTGGGCTTTAAAAAAAGAGAGACATGTAACAGGCTCTCACTGCAGGGTGAGCTTGGCTGAGCCATCTACATGATGGCAGGCAGAGGCAGAACAGCAAGTTGACTGTGGCTTCATCCGTCATCCCTTTTCTTTTGTTTTGTTTGTCTCTTAAAGCAGCTTAGGCATTCTTATTCACTTTTCTGCTCATCTTTTACATATTAATTTTTAAAGCATTCACATGATAAATAGTTGAAACATTTCCTGAGAACTTGGTGTGGGGTTGTGTTTCTTAGTTCTCTCTCTTTCTCTCTCTCTCTGTGTACCTTCAAGTCACCTGTCAACCTATGGCAACCTCATGAATTTCATAGGATTTATAAGGCAAGGAATACTTAAGGGGTGGTTTTGCCAGTTTCTTCCTCTGAAATACAGCTGCTGCACTTGATATTTGTTAGCAGTCAGCCATCCAAGTACTAACCAGAGCTGACCCTACTCAGCTTCTGAGATCAGACAGGATCTGGTGCCTTTGGGGTATTTAGGTTTACTATGTGAGAGAAAAAATACCATACTGTGTTTGTATGGAACACAAAAAGAAAGCTTGCAAAGTATCACTGAAACTGCTCTAAAATGTTATGCCTGTCTTTACCACCAGTGTGGAAGTAAATAGCTACAAGTAACATAGTTACCTTTTACAACTTACCTTTTTTTTTTGTAACAAGAGTGCAATGAATGCACATTTCAAAAGCAATGCCATGAGTAAAGAACAAAGTCCTGAATACATTTCTTAATTCCAACTAGAGTAGGCTCATCAAATTAATTTATATATGTTTTGACTTCTGATTCAACAAGTGATTTGATGGATCTACTAAGCAAGAGGATTTGGCCTGAAGTTATTGCATGGCTACAAGTATTAATATTATCTGGCTATTTTCAAAAGTAATTTTTGAAGGGTATTTTAAAGCATTGCAGAAACTTTTTAAACAGGATTTTTTTTCAAGTTTTATGCCATCTGTTTCTCACTCCTAAGATTTTTAAAAATAAAATCAATGGGTAGCACCACAAGTTACTCCTCAACATTGCAATGAATTATTTTTCAAACTGAAGGATGCAAGTTTCATTTGTTTGACATGTGCTTCAGATCTCTGCACTATTGTTGGTGCAAGGACCTTGTCTTTAGAAGTTTAAAATGGAACAGAAAAGCCACCCTCAGGCCCTCTAACCAGATAATATGGAAAGAAAGAATGTTATGGGAGAGGGGTGTACAAAGCATTTTTGAAGGCTGGGCTGGAGGTGAAATGTACCTAGTACCTCCCCCAGTTGCCATCATTTCTGATAGAGCTCCAATCCCACATAGTCTTACCTGCAACACACAAAATTTGGAGAGTTTTCTCAGGCCTTAGGGGAAATCCATTGCCAGCCTTTGAAAAGATTTTATTTTTGCCCAGTGCGACACCACTTATGCCATGGCTTGTACAGCGCAAAGTCTATTGAATCACGGGTTTTCCCCTCCCTCCCTTGTTCCAAAGGCACAACAGACCCCATTGCATCCACCCACTTCTCCCTAACCAGTTCCTCCCCTCTCTCTTGGCTTTCTAATGTACTGATGTTAAACACCTTCATGTGGAGTCATAGAGTACTGGAATCAGCAGAGAATGAGTGGTGATGGGTGCCCAGGTTTGAAAGCCACCTCGCTTATAAAATTCAAACTCTTCTACTTGTATGACACTTGCTCTGACTTAGGTTTGTCTCACCTTCTGGAAACTCAGAGAGACAGTAATACCATGAGATGGCAGCCAGAGCTCTGAGACCTAGTGGCCCTAAGGTAGTGTCACAAGTCAAGAAAGCAAATCTTTGCTTATAATTTTGTGGGGAAGAGGTATCCTGGTGTCAGAACCATGCCTGATCTCCAGACAGATGGAGGCAGGGATGTGTCATTTATTTCTTAGGTATCTCTCTAGACTTCTGTCAGATGTTTGGTTTGGGGTATAATTGCTGGAGTTGATTGGGAGATGATAGGTGGGTTAGTATATGGGAAATGTAGTTAGCTATGAGTGGTAGGCTGCTTGGGTGGGGGATGGGAGTAGTGTGCGATAGTAAGTTAGTTTTCAGAAAGTCAGGCCTGAGGAATGCAGAGGCCATGTAGGAGGCTGGCTGGTGCTGAGAAGAATCTCCAGCTGAAGGGGGAGTGATGGGTGGAGTGTTTCAGCTGAAGAAGGATAGCTTGGGTAAGAAGAAGAGTTGTGGGAATTGGAGGTGGGTGCTATATTTGGCACCAAAGAGTGTGGGGTGGAGCCCAGCAGTTATGAGGGGTTTAATATGGCACTTTGTTGTGGGGGGGCAGTTCTGGCTTAAACGCTGACTGGTGATTTACTGGCTGTGTGCTTTAAAGAAACTCCTAATTGAGTCAATTGACTGGATTAATGGCTACACAGCATTAATGAATTTAGCTAAGTCTGACAGTAAGCCAGAACTGCCTAGTGTCCAGAGTTATGGAAGTCCATTCGAGTCCGGACAACCCCACACCTTTAACAGAGCAGGAAGATGGAACAAAGGTGAGGTCAGGAAAGCCAGAGGAGCCTGCCAAGCAGGTTGGTTTGTGAGCCTGTCCTAAGGCCCTGATGGCAGCTGGGGAGGACACCCCGGCATGCCTGACTGAGGACGTGTGGTTCCAGCCATTGGCCCTTACCAAGGGGAAGGAACACGAGAGGCGTCAGGCAGGCAGAGTATCCACCTGGGATGTGGAGGTTGCTGACCCCATGGATGAGCCATTTGGTGTGAAAAAGGTCCATGAGGATGACTTATCCCAGATTCGTGAAGAAATGCAGGAGATGTGGGGAATGCTTGCAGAGGTAATGCAGACCCTAAGATGCTTGGTGGTTGACCCCCTGGTTGGGCAGTCAGTGGCAGCACCCATAAGGGCAGCTGCAGGAGCTCAGACGGTGCCGGCAGAGCAGCAGGGAGTGCAGAGGGACCTCCCCCCCAACAGAACCCCCCACTGTTAAGGCTGCAGGATTCCTCGGCTAGGAGACTGCGGGTGAAGTTTGATGGCTGTCCCCAGCAATTGCCCTATTTCCTGTTACAAGTGGCTGGGCATATGCATGAGTGGGGGGCATGTTTCCCTAATGAGGCAGCCAAGGTACAATGTGTGACTACTCATCTAGAGGGGGAAGCAGCAGACTGGGTGGTGCATCTGTATGATAGTGGAGCAGCGGAGCTGCAGAATTTTCAGGCTTTCATGGTGGCACTGCATGTGAGATTTGAGGACCCTCTCCAGGCAGAGCACGCCCATAACAGCTTGTTGGTGTGGTATCAAGGTTTGTACTCAGTGTCTGAGTTTGCCTACAAATCAGGAGCTTGGCAGCGCTGGTTCCTGAGTGGCCAGAGGGCATCAAAGTACAGTATTTCAAGGATGGGCTGTGCCCTGACCTGCTAGAATGGGTGTTAATTAGAGACAACCTGGCCACAGTGCATGGATGGATCAAGCTGGCAGGCGAAGCCAAAATGGTGAAGGAGGAGATCAAGGTCTCGCACCAGCGAATGGCTCTAACTCAAAAGAAAAGTGAGAACAAGAGTCAGTCCTCCTCGACATAAGCATAAATCAGGAGCAGAGACTGAGAAACAGTGCTGGATGGGTCTAGATCTATGCCTGGAATGTGGGAAGAAGGGGCACAGGATCGCCAATTGGCCAAATCAAGCAGGGGGTGGAGGAGCCACCAATGTGGCACAGGGGCAGCCAACTCCAGCCAACAAAGGAGAAAACCATCGAGGTGGCAATGTTGGTGCTGGAGGAAGGGTAGGCCAAGCTGCTAGCCATCCTGCAGTGGACCCAGCTGAGGTGTGGACTGGCAGCAATGAGGAGGCAAGCCCTGAGCTGTCGGGAAACTACCTAAGCCTGCAGTGAAGGGCAGGCTGAGCATCTGGACAGCCTCAAACACATGGTGAGTGGTGGTGTCCTCCTATGCATCCTGAAAGTTAGACTATTTCACCCCCTCAAGGGCATCAATGTGGATCTAACTGCTGCATTAGACTCTGGGTGCACTACATGCTTGATTAGCCATCAGGTGGTCAAGTCCTTGGGAACTGAAACCAGAACACTTCACCAGCCCATTCCATTCCATCAAATGGACAGATCAATCATGGGAGAGCAAGCCACCACTCAGTGAACAGTGACTGTGTGGATGGGGGTGGCAGAGCATTGGGAAAGAATAATGTTGGTTGTGGGACCAACTGATGCACAGCTATCAGATGGTGCTGGGAATTGACTGGTTGCATTTTAATAACCCCATCATTGACTGGAAACAGTTACAGATGGTGTTTGCTGACCCAGTGTGTAAAGAGCATGTTAGAGTGAATGCTAACAAGGGGGCTGGAGAGGCAACAGTGACCTTGTTAAAACCCTGGGGGGGGGGGAAGAGTGTGAGGCAGGTATCTCCTGAGGCTCCCTGTCCCTATCCTGTCGAATATCAGGATCTTAGGGCCTTTGCAGACTGCCAGAAATAGTGCAAATTGAGTCCACTTTAACTGCCTTGACTCAGTGCTAGGGAATCATGGGAACTGTAGTTTATTGTGGCACCAGAGCTCTCTGACAGAGAAAACTCAATGTCTCAGAAAAAATACAAGTCCCATGATTCCCTAGCACTGAGCCAGGGCAGTTAAAGTGGACTCAATTTGCACTACCTCTGGCAGTCTGCAAAGGCCCTTTGTTTAGTTCTGAGCCTATATTAAAGCATTAGGCTCCAGAAGCAAATGATCAAGACCTTTCATAGAAAACTGTCTTCATTTACATTTTTTTTAAAGAAAATAGAAATAGCCACAGAACAGTTTATAGTAGAGCATTGGGCTGGGGAGATCTATGTTCACTTCCCCAGACAGTGATGAAGTTTACTGAGGGAGCTAGTCTTACTCTCTCAGCCTAATCTGTTTAATAGGATTCTTTGAGGATGTGTGGACTGTTCCACTGCTAAGGTGATAGGGGAGGTCTGAAAAGAAATTACAAATGTAGTTTTTTGTGGGTTTTTCAGGCTGTGTGGTCATGTTTTAGAAAAGTTTCTTTCTGACGTTTCGCCAGCATCTGTGGCTGGCATCTTCAGAGAATACTGGAATGGAAGAGGGTGGGTCTATATATACTGTGAGAGCCTGGGTAGGGAGGAGTGATTCCCATGTAAACAGTGTATTGTCCTGTGTTGAATAGGTATTGTTCAGTTGTTAATGGCATGGCTTCAGGGTGGGAGGATATGCAATCAAGGATATTGTCTGCTATTGTCTGCTGGGAAAGCCCCTGACCCTGGTTGGTTTCCCATTTGCATTTGCTGAGTGCTGATTTTTTTTATTTTGCAGGACTGGTAGGCACACTTTGTTTACTTTAAGGGTTTCTTCTTTCCTGTTGAAGTTATCCAAGTGTTCGGGGATTTCGATGGCTTCCCTGTGCATTCTGACCTGATAGTTGTTGGCATGGTCCAGAATTTCAGTGTTTTCAACTACAAACTACAAATGTGTTCAGATCAACATGGTTACACTGATTGTGGTCAGTGCCTTTTTAAACTTTCCCTTCAATGTGGGATAGTCCTAGGTGGTGAGCAAGGGGCCAGCATGCACAGTCTCAGGTCCGCTCTATAGTTTCAGTTCTGTAATGCCCCATAGTTAAGGCTTATGTCGTGTTAATGTATGAGGGATGGAAAAAGCAGGAATTATAAACTAGAGATTCCTGAGTTCTGCATCTTGTACATTTCAACCATACCTATCAGCAAGGAAATTACTTCAGCCTCTCCTTCTGTCTTCCATGAAAGAAAATGTTTGTTTTCTGTCTTACCTATTAAAACAGAGAGTAAGCATTTACATTAGTGGATATTTAGAAATAATATTGAATGTGAAGATTACTTTCAGTGTGATAGGGACTATTATTATAAGGTTTTCTTCTTCTTCCATGCAGTTGATTGCCAAGTAATTCTGATGGGAATTGGCAATTCTTTTCTCTCCTGTGAAAAAGACAGCTAGCTAGCTGTTAATTAGCACTTGGCTAAAATGCCTTCAAAGCTGAGAGCTCCCAACTGAGTCCTTTCAAAAGTAGGGTTTCAATTGATTTATATTCAGAAGCAGAAAATAAAGTTGAAGGCATAGTTCCATTTCTAATCTAGACCTTTCCGATGATGGATTTATAGGTAATCTGTTTACCTAGCTACATTGTTGATGAAGCTCCCAACACTATTGTCTTAATTTAACTTCAACCCAATTTTTCTGCCAACATCATAACACTGAAAATGTTGGCATATGTTGATCATTAGGCTGCCTCTTTCTTCTTTGGCTGTTTGATCTGATAAATATATCCTATTTTTAAAGGATTTAAGAGCAAAATGCCAAATGAAACCTAACAGGTATCTAGTTCAACATCCTACATCCTTTGGTGGCCAGCCGGATGCCACCCAAAACCCCAAAAACAGAATATGAAGGCAGCAGTACTGTAGTTTCACATGATTGTTTCCCAGCAACCAGTTTAGAGATATGTAGCCTCAGATTCTGGATGCAGCAAATAGCCATCGCAACCATTTGCCATTAATAGCTTTATCCCTCCCAATAAATTGTTTAATTCTCCATTAAACACTGTTACTGGCTGATCCCCAGCCGATGTCTCCCTTCCCCCCCTTCATAAACAAACAGCCAATACTAAACATTGTTGTTCAAGCCAAAGACTTGAATATAGAAACAACCACACAGTCCCAGTATAAAAACATTATGGTTAGATTTGAATGTTAAAAACTCACATGATAAGGGAAGAATTTCCTCAGTTTGCTTGTTTGTCTTCATCCAGACTTATTTGTCCAAAAGACAGGTATTCAAAGTGTGGTGACATCTTAAATCCCACTCAGCTAAATTGAACCTCCTCATAAGAAAGTGTGTATAGGCTTGTAACCTTATAGATATGCTCACTACCCTGCTGATGTGTACCCTCAAAATAC
Organism: Phrynosoma platyrhinos; assembly: GCA_020142125.1. Taxonomy (NCBI): domain Eukaryota; kingdom Metazoa; phylum Chordata; class Lepidosauria; order Squamata; family Phrynosomatidae; genus Phrynosoma; species Phrynosoma platyrhinos. The sequence goes on from CM034708.1 coordinate 100,019,247, forward strand.
TTCAGATGCTCTCTCCTTCTCATGAGCCTTCATCAGGCATTCCAGACTAGGGCTGAGTGAAAATATGAGGTGAGGGGACAGGCTAGTTGTGAATACTGGACCAAACAGGTTCACCTTGGATAATTCCTTTAAAGTTTGAACTGAAACCAGAAATAGATTTACTGCCACCAGCCACTACTGACTACATCCCACCCCATGCACATTGCCATTACCCTCTGTACATCGAGGGTAATTTCCTTCTGTGCATGGAAAATCTCCATGTGACTTGGGACCCTTGCTTTTCAGGAGACTCCACGGTTCAAGAAGTCATCCTCCACATGTCGAGGGCAATGGAAATACAATGCCTAAAGAAGGCTTATACCAAGGTTGCATATTTTTGTCTGCTATTGTCATTGCATATACAAATTCCTTTCTTTAAACAATTTTAGTTATTTGGTTGCAAGATGAAAGCTCTGACAAATGACATATTTGCTTCATTGCTGAGAAGCATTTATTTAATAAACATCAACTCTGAATGTTAAATAGTGTTAACTTTGTCCTTGAGTCAACTCCAGAGGTTGGTGCGATTGAGATTTGGCAAGGGTCAGAGGGCAATAAAAGGCCCATAATCTGCAAACACTGTATTTTCACTATTTATTTATTTATTTAATTAATTTTCACATAATAAAGTCAAAGCTACCTGATTCTGTAGGATTTCTCTTTTTCAGGACAAACAATATACTGAGGCCATCCTCCATCTCCATTAATCCTGGCACTGTCACTCTTTTGTCTGCCATGGTATATTTTCAAATGCTGAAAGAAGCTATTAAATTTCACATAAAATGAATAGAAAGTTTCAGAGCCCAGCAATGTATCTCATACAGTACTTAACAGGAATATTTATGTACAAACCAGGTAGCCAGGAATATAAGCGCAAGCAACTTGCTTAAGTGGTTTTTGTGGGTTTTTCGGGCTGTGTGGCCATGTTCTAGAAGAGTTTCTTTCTGACGTTTCGCCAGCATCTGTGGCTAGCATCTTCAGAGAAAACTGAATTGGAGGAGCATGGGTCTATATATACTGTGAGACCCTGGGTAGGGAGGAGTGGTTCCCAGGTGAAGTGTGTGTGTTCTGTGTTGAATAGGTATTGTTCTGTTGTTAATGGCATAACTTCAGGGTATGCAATCAGGGTATTGTCTGCTATTCCCATGTAAACTGTGTATTGTTCTGTGTTGAATAGGTATTGTTCTGTTGTTGCTTAAGTGGGTTGAAATAGGTGGGTACAAAGAGAACCTCCACAATTTTATCTAAAAAAATCCTGTGGCAAAAAGCAAAGTGTTAACAATTCTTTAACAACATGGTAGCTCTACTTTAAGAGGAAACACACATAATTTGAGGTTCAAAACTTCCAACTGTAATACCTACAATGGCCATCGACAATTTCAGAAGATGGATACTTAATCAATTCAGGTAAATGTCACATGAAGAAACTTATAATGTGCATTTCTGATGCAAGAATTGCTTTCCTCACTGATGAAATTCACAAATATACCCTTTCTACAATATTTGGGAATCTGGAAAAAGGATCCATTGGATAGAGAATATAAGTTTTCACACTCCTGCATCAATGTGGCTATTTGCTCATCTGGCTTTCTGAAACCTTTCTAGATATATTGCCTGATCCATGCATATAGGACCAACAATAAGAGACTATATTGCTGGTTGGTATAACCCTCTTCAGTAATTTGAAAAACAATGTCATGACTACCAGTGTTCAAACTGTTATTGTGAGGGTGATTTGATACCATTTTTATATTTTTATATTTTAAAATTTTTATTGAAATTACACATATAAAACATATAACAGGTAAAACATAAAAAACATATAACATGTCACATAAACACATACACGCCTAAAATCTAAAACTACAAAAATTTCAAAGTGTGTATACATTTGTATATCTTCTTAAGTGAAATATATTGTAGCTTTATATATACAGCTTTTAAGTAACTTCTAAATGCATTATAGCCTTCTACTTTAAGCTAAATTTCACTGTTTCTTCTAAAATTTCTTTTATACAAACAATGTGCATCTCTAAGCTTATCTCAATTCAAAAGAAAAAGGTTATGACCCATGCATTTTCTATAACTTTCTCTTAGTACCCTTTTCTTATTTTCTTTTTTTATCTATCCCGATCTTCCTTATTTTCTTGCTTTCCTTAATATGTCAATCCATTATAGACAAGTAAATTAAATAATCATTTTCCCCTTTCTCTATATTATTTTGGATCATTTTCTGATCAAGGCAGAACTAAAGGCTATTGTCCACCCTCCTGGGGGTGGCGGACCTATTAGAACGGTCCGCCCTCGAAGGCTAATGGAACCAATTGGTTTCCAGAAAGCCTTAGAGGGTTTAATGGTTGGTAATGCCGGTGATTCTGTCGAAGCCTTGGTGGACACTTGGAACACCGATCTCACCAGGGCTATTGACACAATCACTCCCAAGCGTACTTTCCAGCCTGCTTCGAATCGTAAGCCCTGGTACACAGAGGAGCTTAGGAGGATGAAGCGAGCTGGACAACGACTAGAGTGCAAATGACGTAGGACTCGACTCTCATCCGACAGAACTTGCCTTAGGAAGCATCTTGATTCCTATAGGGAGGCTTTGCGTGCAGCGCGGAAATCTTTCTGTTCTGCATGCATTGCGTCTGCAGAGTCCCGCCCGGCAGAGCTGTTTAGGATGGTGGGGGATCTGACAAAGGTCCTTCCAGCGCCAAACCCCCTACTTAACCTGACAACAGCCTGCTGTGAGGCTTTTAATATTCACTTTGCAGATAAAAT
>CM034708.1:100058036-100073940 GCA_020142125.1 Phrynosoma platyrhinos
ATTTCTTTTGGATTCTGTCTGCTTTAGACCCCGTGTGATAAGGTCCTAGGACTGAGCCCCCTCAGAAAAGGAAATTTTCTACACCAAAAGCTTCAAGAGAACTTAATTTTAGTGAATAAGGGTCACACACAATATTGTTAGCTAGTGTAGGGAGGAAAATATCAAGGAGCCAGTCTCTTTCCTTAGATCAAAAGGAAGTGTGGACAAAGTTCTCAATGAATTAGTAAATTGCTGATTTTCTCAGCCCGTTTTGCCCATGCACATGTTCAAATAGCATTTGAGAGACCACTTTGTTGTTTCACAGTGGAAAATCATAATTTTACCTGCCTTATACCCCCTGCCAGCTTGCTCTCTCTGTTTGCTGAGTACAGCACCCAGGCGCACAAATGTTTTCCAGCTTATTTCTCAAGCATCTGCCAGAATAGTTTGGTGCTTAGCTGCAAGGAAAAGGAGAAATTCAATTAAATTCATAGCTGTTTAGAGTTGGGTTCAGACTGTGACTGGCAGTAGCTAGGGCTTGTTGCTGGTGACTTGGCAGACCCATCGTCTCCACAATACATCAGGCAATGTGCATTGTGGAATTGCCTCCAAAGCAAAAACCAGCCTTTTATAAAATGCAGTTCTTGGAGACTGCATGCTGTTTTGTGTAAGAACAGGGAATCTAAAAAATCAGAGCTGATGGCTGGAATGGGTTATTATTTATAAACCATCATATCTATGCATGGCATTCTTCAGGATAAAACACGCACACACACTTTAAAGAACACATGTTCTGCCCCTATTTGTTTATGATCTAGAATAGATTCTATTCTGTGGGGAAAGCCCCCCCCCTTCAAAGGAGGGGTGGCAATGACTGCTCCATGTAGGATTTATACTTTATTTTTATTTGCTCCTGGAGGGACTCATAGATAATTAAAATTACTGCAGAAGCAAGGGTATATGCTGTTGTTTGTAATAAAGGAAACAATGCAATTTAAAAGAGCAACACAAAAGATGTAAGACATAAATAGTGCCTGAGTATCCTTTATGACAATGTCATACTTGTGGGGGGGGCACTTAGTTTTTTGGTTAAAATAAATAGTGTTGGGCCATTAAAATTATCCTGTATACACTGCATTGAATCATTGAATTAATCCACTGACTAAACAACACTGTGCCTCTCATGTATATAGAGAGAAGCACACATAGATGACACCTGCAGGCTGTTTTAATAGACAGTTTGTCTTGAGAAGTCATTCTAAGTACAAAAGCTGTTATATAGATAATCCATAATAAAAACATCAGCATTGGATGGAGAATAGTCCTTTCACAGAAAGTTGCTCTGACTCCTAATTCCCAAGAGCTAATAAATGCATTATTTTTTCCAATAATAAGTTTTTTTGAAATTGGTGTTAATAGGAGACAAAGGACTCATCTGAAATTTTTGAAATATATGTGTAGAGCAGTAGCATAATCCAGGTATTACAAGTAAAAATGTGGGTTGCTACTTCCAGAGGTGTATATATATATATATATATATATATATATATATATATATATATGAAGGATAGCCACTGTAATAGAAAAACTAAGGGGTTATGCAGACGGGCAAAAAGGGTGCTTTGAGAGTGACTTGTAGATGTGGCCTTTAGACAACGCACGCCTAAAGGTCTCCAGGAAAGTACCCTCTAGCCGTTGTATGCTGAGAAAAACTGCTCCAAAAAGGAGCTGATTTTTTTCTACTCCTTTGGTGAAGATGTGCATTTTCGCATGTGTGTATGTATGCAGCGACACTGATGCACCAGAAAATGGCTGCATAAATGCATTGTTGCACATGTGGCAGAAATTGACTCGGCGATCCAGAGCACGCGCCCTACGATGCAAGCTTTAATTTAAAGTGCCCTATATTTTCAGGTGTGGATGCATTGGCGCAGGTGTGCTTGAATATTAGAACCCTAACCCTAACCCTAATTGTAACCCTATGCATGCGCCCTAGCAACTGTCCTCTGTTATGACAATAAATGCATTCTGTTGGATGTATGCTTGCTGTCAGCATGCACAGCAGTTGAAGGCTTTTGTGACCTCTTCTGCACAGGTGTGCAGATGTGCATAAGACCTGAACACCACTTCCTGGCATGATGGGGGGGGGCTCCTAGAGTAATGTTTGTCCATGTGTCCTGTTGACCATGTCCCTTCATGACCACCATGCATGTATCAAGTCTGTCCACACAAACCTCCCTTGCATGTACCTCTCCCCTCCCCCCGATCATGTGGGACATGTTTTGTGGAGGATGATGGAGTGTCTTTTTAGTTGACAAATTCTTTCCTTCACCCCAAGGGTGGCACAATCAGACAGTGGCACCTGTCTACTGCACCCCATCCTTGGGGGGAAGCAGAGGTCAGCGAATCCTTGCATGATATGTGGGTGTATGACAGATCCTGTGCAGGTGCACAGGGATGCTGAACTTCAGTCACCTTTGCACACAGTGACAGACTGTATACCACCCTATAACAGGTCCTGTGCAGGTGCACAAGGATGCTGAACTTTAGTCACCTTTGTACACAGAGAGTGACAGATTGTATACTAGCCTATGACAGGTCCTGTGCAGGTGCACAGGGATGTTTTCCTGCACAGATGAGCAGGTGTGGAGAGATGGTCCTGTGCACATGCACTTGTGTTTGAGAAAAAAAATTAATGCAGCCACTGCCAACCCATGCAGTTGCCCTATCTCCCTTTGTGGTGCCCTTGGTGCTGGTGGTGCAGTTGCTGGGGTTTCAATATAGCCTTGGAAGAGCTGCATTGACTCCCCCCAGTGTGGTTGCTCTGTTCACATTTAGGGCATCCTCAGGGCAGGTAGTGCTGTTGCTGCAGCTTAGGGAAAAGGCAACTTCAGGTCGCCTTTTTCTGCCTGTCTGCATAGCCTGTCAGGTTCTGCAAGGCAAAGATTAGGCCTTCTTGTAGTCTGAACATGGTACAGGTTGAGTATCCCTTATCTGAAATGGCTTGGGATCAGAAGTGTTTTGGAATTTGGATTTTTTCAGATTTTGGAATACTTGCATATACATACTGAGATATCTTGGAGATGGGACTCAAGTCTAAACATAAATTGATTTATTTTGCATAAATTGATTTATTTTGCATAGCATCAAGGTAATTTTATACACAATTTTTAAACAATTTTTTGCATGAAACAAAGTTTGTCTACACTGAACCATCAGAAAGCAAAGATCTCACTATCTCACCACCCATGTGGACAATTTAGATTTTGGAGTATTTCAGATTTCTAGATAAAGGATACTCAACCTGTATTGTAATATGTTGCAGGAGAATATTATGATGTTCAACCCACTTGGACTTAATTCTACATAATGATGTGCAGATGTTCTCTTATGTATGCTTGAAACACAAATCTGTTCACTTAGGCAAAAAGGGTGATAGGACAGTGAACAAATCATGTTAAGAAAACCCTATGATAGCTTCACTTTACAAATGGAAATGACTTGAAGGCACAGGATGACAACATGTGTTTTGAACAGTTGCTATATATGTTAGGCGATATCAGCATGTGTCCCTAAAAAATATTGAATAAATACCATTGCAGCTGTTACATGAGTTTCCTTTGTTGGGCAGATTATTATTCAATGGCCAGGATAGTTGGTAGAAACTTCCCAGTAGAACCTAATGCGTTGGGAAATAGTTAAGACAACTTTGAATGAGAGTGCTGTCAGATCTAACCCCAAGATAAAGAAAAAGAAATAGTGGCTGCATCCACATTGCAGAATTAATGTAGTTTAACTTTAAACTGGCTCAATGCTATTGTATTCTGGGAGCTGTAGTACTGTGAGATATTTAGCCATCTCTGTCAGGGAGCTCTGGTACCACCACAAACTACAGTTTCCAGAATTCCATCACACTGAACCATGGCAATTAATGTAGTGTCAAACTGGATTATTTATGCAGGGCAGATTCAGCCTCATATAATGGGTCCCAAACTTTGCTCTACAGGTGACTTGGACTTCAACTCCAGAAGCCCTGGCATTTTATCAGCAATCAGGAATTCTGGGAGCTGAAGTCCAAGTCATCTGGAGGACCAAAATTTGGGAATCACTAATGTAGAGGAACATAAGAAGGTGTGTGTATGTTCTAAAGCAGGGATTGTGGACTAGGGATGTGATCTGAAGGGTTGAATCATCTTAAAGTGAAGGTTGACTTTCTGTGGCACTAAGATGTAGGGTAAAAACATTTCATCAATCAAGGCATTTTATAGATCAAAGCTCTTCCAAGGCTATATTGACACTTTTATAGATCAAAGTGTGCTAGTCTAACTAGAATAGACTTATTGAATCAGTAGGATTTACATAATTTTGATTTTTGTTGTTGTTTTTAACTGCCTTCATTTCGATCTCAACCCATGGTGACCCTACTGATGAGACATCTCCAGGCCCCCCTGTCCTCTGCTGCTGTGCCCAGCTCCTGCAAACTCATACTTGTGGTCTCTTTAATAAAGTCCATCCACCTAGCATGTGGCATTCCTCTCTTTCTGCTTCCCTCCACCTTTCCTAACATTATTGTCTTTTCCAATGATTCATGCCTTCTCATGATGTATCCAAAGTATGACAGTCTAAGGGGCTGTACAGATGGCCCCTAAGGGGCAGCAGGATGTTGCCCCTTTCCTTGCCAGATTGAGGCCATGACAACCACAAGCCGTGGCCCTGATCTGGCCTTTTCATGGTGCAAAAAGAAGCTGCAAAAAGTGCTCCTTTTTGCACTGCAGAAAGGGTCTTCTACCTGTGGTGGCAGCAGCTTTTCGCTGCTTCTTTAGACCAGCGTGTGTAAACACAGCGCTGAAGACACACCATTTTGCCAGTTGCTTTGGCAGTATGATACTGGCCTGGGAGCAGAGTTGGGACAGCCCATGTGTGGTTGCCACACCCTGACTCTGCCCCCAGGCCGGCCCTTTATGTCGGTCTGTACTGGCCTCAAGTCTTGTCATCTTGGCTTCTAGGGATACCTTTGGCTTGATCTGCTCTAGGACCCATTTCTTTGTCCTTTTGGCTGTCCATGGGATTCTCAGCACTCATCTCCAGCACCACATCTCAAATGAGTTGATTTTCCTCCTATCTTCTTTCTTGATGGTCCAGCTCTCACATCCATACATAGTAATAGGGAATACAATGGCTTGTATGATTCTGACTTTTGTGCTGAGTTGTATGTCTTTGCATTTTAGGATCTTTTCTAGTTCTAGTCTCTAGATGCCCTCTAGATGCCCTCATTCTTAATATTCTTCTGATTTCCTGGCTGCAGTTCCCATTCTGATGAATGTTTGATCCCAGATATGAGAACTCTTTTACTATTTCTATTTCCTCATTGTCTAGTTTGAATGTGTGTAAGTTCTCTGTGGCCATTATTTTTGTTTTCTTTATGTTCAACAGTATGCCTGCCTTTGCACTTTCTTCTTTGATCTTCCTTAGTACCTTATTTTCCTGCGTATAAGACTACTTTTTTACCTGAAAAATCTGTGGCTAAAGTGGGTGGGGGGTCATCTTATATGCCAGATATAAGGATAATGAGGATAGAGGTGCTAAAACTCTATATTTTGACTGGAAAAATGGGGAGGTCATCTTATACGTGGGTCATCTTATACGCCGGAAAATACGGTAGTTGTTCCAGGTCTGTGAGGTTTTCTGCTAGTATTATGGTATCATCAGCATATCTCAGATTGTTGATATTTCTTCCTCCTGTTTTAACTCCTCCCTTTTCCATGTCCTGCTTTCCTTACAATATGTTCTGCATATAAGTTTAATAGGTAGAGTGATAGGATGCAGCCTTGTCTGACTCCTTTGCCAATTGGGAACCATTCTGTTTCTCTGTGTTCTGTTCTGACAGTAGCCTCTTGTCCTGAGTACAGATTCTTCATCAGGACTATCAGATGTGTTGGCACTCCCATGTCTTTAACGGCATTCTGTAGCATTTTATGATTTATGCAGTCAAAGGCTTTACTGTAGTCTGTAAAGCATATGCTGTTTTTCTTTTGGAACTCCCTGCTACTCTCCATTAGCCATTGTATATTTTCAATGTGATCCCTGGTGCCTCTTCCTTTTCTGAACCCCACTTGGACCTCTGGGATTTCTCTCTCCCTGTATGGTTGGAGGCTATGTTGCAGAATTTTGAGCATGATTTTGCTTGCATGGGAGATTAGTGCTATGATTCTACAGTTGCTGCAGTCTTTTGTGTCTCCTTTTTTGTGTGGATGGGGATGTATATTGATTGCTTCCCATCTGTTGGCCATCATTTTGTTTTCCATATCTGTTGGCTATCACTAGAGTTTACTCTGTCAATGTGGATTGCAACAATTCTATTGGAATATCATCTGTTCCTGGAATCTTGTTTTTTTTTTTCCATTTCCTTTATTGCAGCTTCCACCTCAGTTTTTAGAATTTAGGGTTCATCTTCATATGGCTATTAATTCGATGTGTCCTTCATGCTGTCATCTCTTTTGTATAACTCTTCTGTGTATTGCAACCATCATCTTTTTATTCCTCCCTGGTCTTGAATTATGTTATTTTTTATTGTCATAGAATATCCTGGTCCTAGGTTTGAACTTTCCCTTGATTTCTTATGGGATAGGTCTCTCATTCTTCCCTTTTTGTTGTTGTCTTCTATTTCTCTACATTTGTTGTTGTAGTAATTTTCCTTATCTTTGCACATTAGCTGTTGTACTGTTGCATTCATGGTTCTTAGTTTATTCCTATCTTTGTTGCTCCAGATGTTAGCCCAGATAGATGCGACAGCCAGCTGCTATCAGCTTTGGTTGATACGTCAACTGTGCCCCTTTCTGGAATTAAGGACCTAAAAACTGTGGTGCACGCACTGGTAACCTCACTACCTGACTTCTGTAATACACTCTACATAGGGCTGCCCTTGCACCTAGTCTGGAAACTTCAATTAATTCAAAATCTGGCAACCAGATTGGTCACCAAGATATCTAGGGGTGACCATATAACACCTATATTAAAGTCCCTTCACTGGTTGCCTATTAGCTTCCAGGCACAGTACAAGGTGTTGGTTATAACCTTTAAAGCCCTTCATGGCTTTGGCCCAGCTTACTTACAGGATTGCCTTCTCCCAAACAATCCGCCCTGCACACTGAGATCTTCTGGTAAAAACTTGCTGCAGCCAGCAAAAACTAGGCTGGTGGCAGCTACCCAGAGGACCTTTTCTTCTGTCGCTCCCAAGTTATGGAACAGCCTACCAGAGGAGATTCAACACATTGCCAGTCTCAACCGCTTTAAAAAGGTCATCAATGCATATCTCTTCTGACAGGCCTTCACAGACTAGCCTCTGAGTTGCCTCCTATCACTTGCCCCTAAATAGAGACAGGTGATATTAGTAGAAAGGGGTTAAAGCAGTGGTAGGCAACCTTTCCCCTTTAAGGGCTGAGGGACTTCAGCTCCCAGAAGCCTCAGCCATGTTGACCAATAGTCCCATGTTGGCCAATAGCTCCTGGGATTCTGGGACTGAAGTCCCTAGGCCCTTAAAGGGGAAAGGTTGTCTACCCCAGGTTAAAGTGTTCATTTAATTGTTAACAAGCTATAACATCTAATTGTATCGCATTTACAATAGAAGGAATGAAGCATAAGCATTACATTTATGGTAAACTATCATAACTGGGTAACTCTAATTCTAAGTACAATCAATGAGTCTTGTATGACAAAACAAAACAATGAACTTTATTGGAGTCACACAGTCAGAAGTTCTCCAATTGAGTGTTTAAGCTGGAACTGCCTATTGTTGAATCAAACACCATATCAAAAAAAGCCAAACCCATGACTCCACCCTCTACAAATTGGTGCACATAATACATTCCCACCAACAGTTTCCCATCCTTCCAACACTCTTCAACCCCCTCCCCTTTATGCTAAGCCAAGGCACTACCAAGCTATGCACTCACTATCCTAACACTACACATTCCACTCTCCAGTGCAAGCAAACGAAGCAAAGTACCCCCACCCTCAAGGTTATACAAATCAAATACCAGCCATCTGCACCCCACGGCCAAAGCAAAAGCAAATGCAAAAGCCAAATGCCAAACCCATTATTCTAAACCAAAGTCAGTAGTGTAAAACCATCAATCCCCTTTTTTTAAACAAAACCCATTGCTGGCAGAATCAGCATGGATTCTGACAGGTAAACTGACATTTAAATCTGAGTCACATACTTATGTTACTTGTGAATCTCTCTCCAGATGTTTGGCTGTAATATAAAAGTGAAACACCACTTTCGCTGCTTCTTTCAAGATCCTCTCTTGAAGTTTTCTTTTTTATATATCATTATGTAATATACAAGCATCTTGATCCATCAATCATGTAAGTGTAAATGAACTCTAATGTCTATTGCTAAGCATGGTTTAGCAAATCATATATCATTTTATTTTCAGCTGAAGCTCCTGTGTACTTCAGTATGCTCAGACTATTATCAAGTGATCTGTAGCAGTGCTTCATTCTTAGGATGTGAAAAGATGATGTGACCAAAGCGAAACACTTTTCTGATAGCAGAAAAGTCATATCAGTGACACTTATTTTGCCAACTGTTGCTGACACAATCCAGCATAGCAGGAGAAAGATTCTACTTGCCTAAACACAATGTAGGATAATACACACACATTTAAACTGCAGGTGGAATAACAGTGGTTGTAGAGTGAATTAGAAGTGTAAGGACAAGTGTTGGCTCTTTGGCTTAGAAAGTTGGTTATGACTAGACATTCATGTCAAGGGACTACCTTTACCTTTACTTTTATAATGATAAAAGATGAGCAAGAAATTGAAAACATCTTGCCATTAACTTTCCATGGTGGTAGCATTGTGTGTTCTTGTGAGGCACAAGGCTGCACTGACAATAGTGTTGCTACTGGTTAGTACTCACAGGTTAGACAGGCTTTTGCTAATAAACTGGATTAAATGTGCCAAATACTTCAGTGCAGGGAGGGAAAGCTAATGTAGCAGTAGTGGAGGGAGACACTGGTGGAACTCTCTCGCAGAAAATAGCAGTAACTCAGTTTATGTGTTATGTCCAACTACAGAGGCAGAAGAGGAAGGCAAAGAGATTATTAAAATAATCAATGCAAAAAATAGTATAAAAATAGATCAAGAGACATCTTCTTCAAGATCTGAGAAATCAAAGGGAAATTTAAGCCACTAACTGGGGAACACTGTATATGTTCAAAATAAAAAAGATGATGGAAAAAGATGATGGATGAGAAGATGACTTATTTCTTTAGAGTAGAGCCTTTTGACAATTTTAAAAAGTTAAGTGGAAGAGGTTCCAAAAGAAATAAATTATCACAAACAGAAAGAATATCAACCGAATTGCTTCAAGTTATAGAGAAGGAATCAATCCAAATTCTTGACAAAAATCTGTAATTTTTTAAAAAGAAACAAAATAATGGCTCATAAACTAGAAATGCTTGATATACATTCCTATCCCCAAGAAAGAGGACACCAGGGATTGTAGTAATAATTGAACCATTGCACTGATTTCCCATGCAGGCAAAATGATGCTTAACATTTTATGACAAGGAATTTTACCATATCTGGAGTGAAAAATACCAGATATCCAAGCTGGGTTCAGAGAGGAAAGGAAGAAGCACCAGGGATCATATTGCAAATGTATGTCAACTAGCAGAGCATAGCAAAGAGTTTCAGGGGGAAAAAGCTTGTGCTTTATAGACTACAGCAAAGCCTTTGACTGAGTATATCATGAAAAACCATGGATTGCTGTAAAAGAATTGGGTGTGGTATAACATTTGATTGTCCTGATGCATAATTTATATTCAGGTCAAGGGGACACTGTCAAGACAGAATATAGAGAAACAAAATGGTTTCCAATTGACAAGGGTATGAGAAAAAGCTGCATTTTATTACCCTTTCTGTTTAATTTATATACAGAGCATATACAGAAAGCAGAAATACACTCAGAGCAAAGAGGACTGAAAATTGGGGGAAGGAAAATCAACAATTTAAGATATGCAGATGACACCATATTACTTGCAGCAAGTAGCAAAAACTTAGGCCCTAAGCAGACGACTAATAAAGTCGTCTTCTGGGCAGAGAAGAGGAGGGGCAGCCGCACGAACGGCGCCCCTTCCTCTCTCCGAGGTCGCCCCCAGATGCGCCGGCCGTCCACACGACCGGCGCATTGGGGATGACCTCACGGTGCAGCGCCCACATGCGCTGCGCCGTTTGAGTCAGAGAAAGTGCGCCCGCCGCTTTTGCGGCGCACTTTCTCTGACATCTAAAAGGAGCGCCAATTTGGTGCTCCTTTTAGGGTCGCCGGCGGTGCGCCTGGATGCGGAGGCTGCAGCCCCGCGGCGCTCCGTTCGGCGGCGGCTCCGGGGCCTCCGTCTGCTGAGGCCCTTAGGATGACTGTTGATGAAAGTTGAGGAATAACCCTAAAAGTAGGCTTATTGGTAAGTATTAAAAATACAAGAATAATACCCATAGATTTACATTACCTTGAAGTAGATAATGAATACATTAAAATAATCAAATAATTTCTTTATCTTGCTTCAGTCATTAATTGACATGGCAACTGTAGTTAAAAAAAATGAGAAGAAGACTAAGGGGCTATACAGATGTGTAGGAAAAGGTGACATGAAGATGCTTTTTTCCCAAGCTGCAGCTACCACACCATCTGCCCAGAGGATGCCCTAAATAGATGGAGCAACCGTATTGGGGGGCAGTCGATAAGGCTTTTCCGAGGCCATATTGAAGCCCCACCAACTGCATTGCTGGTCCCAAGGACGGCACGAAGGGAGATGGAGCAACTGCATGGGCCGGCAGCAGCTGCATTAATTTTTTTAGTTCTCTCACATGCATGCACACATGCACAGGAACACATCCCTGCACACCTGCACACCTGTGTAGAACATGTCATAGGCTGGTATGCAGTCTGTCATTCTCTGTGTGCAAAGGTGACTGAAATTTGGCATCCCTGTGCATCTGCACAGAACACGTCATAGGGTGGCATACAGTATGTCATTTTGTCTATACAAAGGTGACTGATGTTCAGCATCCCTGCGCACCTGCACAGGACCTGTCATACACCCACAGATCACCCACAGGATTCACTGAACTGAGCTTGCCCCAAGTAGTGGGTGCTGTAAACAGGTGTTACTGTCTGATTGTGCCACCCTTATGGTGGAGGAATGAGTTTTTCAACCAAAAAGACACCTATTCCATTGTCCTCCACAAAACATGTCCCACACAGATCAGGGGGAAGGGAAGAGGTACATGCAAGGGAGGTTTGTGTGGACAGACTTGATACATGCAGCTGGTGGTCATGCAAGGGACATGGTCAACAGAACACACAGACAAACGTTACTGCAGGAGAGCCCCCCAGCATGCCAGGAAGTGGTATTCATGTCTTATGCACATCTGCACACCTGTGCAGAAGAGGTCACAAAAGCCTCTTTCATTCAAACTACTGTGCATTCTGACAGCAAGCGTACATGCGGCGGAATGCATTTATTGTCATAATAGAGAACAGTTGCTAGGGCGCATGTGTAAGGTTACAATTAGGGTTAGAGTTAGGATTCTAATATTCAAGTGCACCTGCAGCGGTGCATCCACACCTGGAAGCATGGGCACTTTAAATTAAAGCCTGCATCATAGGGCTCATGCTCTGGATCGCTGACTCAATTTCTGCTGCATGTGCGGCAGTGTACATATACAGCCATTTTAAATCTCCGGTGCCCTTTTTCTGATGCACCGGTGTCACTGCATACACATGCACATACAAAGGTGCACCTCTTTCCTTAAGAGGTGGGAAAAAGCTGCTCCTTTTTGGAGCAGTTTTTCCCAGCATGTGGTGCCATGCCTCCAAGTCAGCCTGAAAGCACCTCTTTTTGTTCATCTGTACAGCCCCTAAGACTTGGAAAGTTAGCTATGAAGGAACTAGATAAATTCATTAAATAACACAGTCATAATAATGCATAGTATTTCTAGTTTCTATGTATGGTTGTGAAAGCTGGACAGTGGAGAATGATAGGAGGAAAATTGACTCATTCAAACAGTGGTATTGGAGAAGAGTTCAGCAGATACAATGGAATGCCAAAAAGGACAAACTAATGGGCCTAAGATCAAATAAAACCTGAACTCTCACTAGAAGCCAACATGACTCAACTGAGGTGATCTTACTTTGGGCATATCTCATGCCATGATGCATTGGAGAAGACAATAATACTCAGCAAAGTAGAAGGCAGTAGGAAAAGAGGAAGACCATATTCTAGTTGTATTGACGAAGTCAAGGGAGTCGTAGGCAAGACCTGAGTAGTCTGTTAATGACAGGAACCCTTGGAGGTCTGTTGTCCATAACATTGCCATAAGTCAAAACTAACCTGATGGCAAATAACAATGGCAAAGAGCAATTTTATGACAAAAAACTAGTTTCTTTGGAAATTAATTAAAATGCATGTATAAACAATGGGAATTCAGAAACCTGAAAAGTTTTGTTCAGGTGATGGTCATAATAGTACACACACACACACACACACACACACACACACACACACACTCTTATATGTATAGCTAGGCTAATAATCAAAGAGATAATGGATGTCATTTTGTATATGATGTTGCTTTCTTTGTAAGCTACTTTGAAATGAACTGTAGTGAAAAGTGATACAATGAAATCTATGGAGCCACTCCCCTAATTTATCATGAAACTTGTGCAGGAGACCATTATAAGAGGAGGATCAGTTCAGAAACAGTAACATTAAAGTTACTAGAACTGTACTGGTTTCATGACAGACTTTATTCCAAAAGTAAACTATAATTTTATATTCTCACTATGTGTAATAAACTGTCTCAGATGTCATAGAACTCTAATATATTAAATTATCAAGTAGCTTCCTTCATTTTATAAAGAAGGTGGGTTGTGCTCACTTTTTCTAAAGACATCACATGTCACCTTCCCATACAGCCTTCCTCAACCTGTTATCCTCCTGGTATTTTGAAGTGTATCTCCCATCATCCCTAACCATTGGCCACAAGAGCTTGTGCTTAGAGGAGTTGTAGTTGATTCATAAGACAGTTTGAGCTGGAATTGCAGTTGGCTGGAGAGATTGAAGCCTCTCCTCCATGCATAGTATAGAGTTTTAAATACCTTTTAATTTTGATGCATAATTGTTCTAACTTTTAAAATTGTTTAATTATTTTTAAATTTTATATTTATACATTTTAAGTCTTTGTATTGTTTTTAAATTGTATTGGTTCAAATTTTCTGTTTGCCACCTTGAGTCTCTGTGTTGGGAAAAGGCAAGATATAAGTTAATAAAATAATAAAATAATAAAAATAATCCTCATCAGCTATTAATGAAAAACCCTAAATGTGCCTTCTACTGACACATAGATAAGATTTCTAAAGAACTCTTCAGCTGGTCCTGTTTGGTGTCAGATGACTGAAGCCTGTTACATTCAGGAATTCTTTGTGCTTTTAAAAGAAATGTTCTCATATCACATCTTCATTGTATATAATTCCTGTTTAGATGTCTGTGGCCTTCGCTCACAGAAGCTAATACCCACTGAGGAAGGATGCCTGCAGTCACTGCCAGATGATTGATAAATCCTACATTGAACTTGTGGGACCTTGGTGTGGTCCTTTCCCATCCCATGTATCTTTTCCTTTTCCGTTTGACGACATTGTGTGAGCTAAATTCAGAATTTTCGTCATTTATCCTGTGTTTCAGATACCATGTCTATTTAATTCTGGCAGTGAATGAGAGGGTGGGTGGCTCAATATGTCTCTTCCCCTTGTTTTCCTCTTGGTCAAAACGCTGCTGTTGTTTTCTTGTTTCCTTGAACTTCCTTGGGAAAGAGGAAATCTGAGCATTTGAGAGAGAGGCTTGATTGACCTGGGAGCATGTTTTCTAAACATATATATAATATATGCAGTTAATGCAAGCATTATGCAAGGTAGTATTTCTTATCTAGAACTCTTTTTTTGGACTGCAGCTCCCAGAATCCCCCAGCCCCCATAGTCAGTGGAATTCTGGTTCAAAATCTTCTAGTCCAAAAGCATGGCCTGTGGATTTTCATTCCAAGGCTTCAGTGGTGTTTCACTCAAAGTTCTGTTTTTATTCTGTCTTTGATTCTCCTACAACCCTTTCTGATATTCATGTTAATGTTTCTCAGCTAACCAGCAGAGCTTCAGGAATAAATGAAAAAGTGTATGTGATTCACCTTGAACATTCCTAAAGTGTTGGTCTTCTCCAGTCAGATACCCTCTGATATGTCGGACTAGAACTTCCACAGTGCTAGTTGTAGTCCAACACAACTGAATGACGTTGGATTGTGGAAGGTAGAAAAATAATCATGAAGTCAAAAAACTTATTTGCATGCATGAAAAAATAGTCGTTGCCAGATGTGTCTTCAGTGCTTATGCAACTTATTTTACTTATTTTACAGCTGCAAATTTCCTTGCCACTTCAAGCTTCTGTATTAGAAATTTCACTATTTGCACCCATGCAGACATCCATAACAGCAGACTTTGTCATTAAGAAAGAACATTTCCCTTCTACATTTTGGGTTTTCTTCTCTTTGTACCATTGCTGCTGCTTGCATTTTATCACTAGCTGGGAAACCCAACTTGGCACGAATATATATCATTCTTATACATTTTTGTCCTCAGCTGCAAAATGTCACAGAATATCCACTTAGTTCAGATCTAAAAACCATGCCAAAATAAATATATAAATAAATAAATGCTAGCTTTTTATTTATTTGTCTTGATTTATAGGCATTTAGAATGAGTAAAATAAATTCCTTTTGCAGATCTGATTTGGATTTCCATCCAAGAAATATTGTTGTTTTCCATACTATATGCTACTACAATGAATTCACATTTTCTAGCAACTGGTACAATGTTGTGCAATCCCCAGATAAATGTTTCAGATAAAAGAGAAAGAAATTGGAATCAGTTTTCACTTTATAATTATTTGCTAAAGCAGGTAATGCAAAATGACCCATCAATAACATGTAGTTCATATTTTTCTTCTCTCCTATGCATTCTGTTGTTTGATATTGTTATTTATGGATGGCTTTATGTCAATTTTTTTTGGCTATCTGAATATGCCCTTTTCTGTAGTAATCTCTTACCCGGTGATCCCAAAATAGAAAGCTCTATCAGTGGCATTTTCTTAGTTATGCATCAGGCATGCTCTTAATTCCAAAAGTCATTTTCTCTTACTTTCTTATGTTCCCTTAAATTTAATTTTACTGCCAAGTAAAAAAGAAAGAAAGAAAGGAAAACCAGTTAACTCTGAAACTGAAGCATGCAGGTTTTATTGCATCTACGATAACTGATGTGTTTTAATATAATCAGCCCTCCTTATCCATGGATTTTTCTTATCCATGAATGCAAGTATCTACGGCTTGAAAATATTCAAGGAAAGTATAAATTCTGAATTGCAAACCTTGATTTTCCATTTTAAATAAGGGCACCATTTTGCTATGCCATTATATTTAATGGGACTTGAGCATCCACGGATTTCATTATCCATGGGGGATAACAAGGATCCACTGTACTATAGTAGTTAAATTCCATTTTTGCTATGAATTTAACTGTTTTTTTAAATGTTGTAGGCTTTCTTGCATCCCAATTTTGGGAAAAAATTGGGATATAAATAAATATAATCAATAATTAGTTGATTTTTCAATAGCATGGAATTATTAAATCCATGTTCCATTTGACAATGTGAGAAACAATATATATGGGATGGGTTTGGCCAAATATTTGCAAAGCAAAGCATAGTAAACAACATGAAGAGGATGAAAAGTTGAGCTAATTTTGTTTCATTTTCTCTATCATCTTTTGTTGGGCCTAAATACCCTAAAGCAGGGGTAGGCATCGTTTTTGAGCCAGAGGCCG
>CM034708.1:100074296-100085542 GCA_020142125.1 Phrynosoma platyrhinos
CTCTGCCCTAAAGGCATCAGATCCCATCTGATCTTAGAAGCCAAGCAGGGTCATTCTGCTCAGTACTTGGATGGGAAGCCACCAATGAATATTAGATGCTGTAAGCCAGGGGTCCCCAAACTACAGCCCGTGGGTTGAACCCGGCCCATTGAGGCCTTTGAACCTTGGAACACAAAACAGTGCCAGAGTGGTGTGCATGCACGCGTGACACCAAGTGCATGTGCATGACTCTGGGTGCCATTTTGGAACACAAAATGGCACTAGAGTAGTGTGCATGGACACACACGCCTCCGGCCCCCAATGATCTGGGGGCCAGCAAACCGGCCCCCAGCTCCAAAAGTGTGGGGACCCCTGCTGTAGGCTATATTCAGATGATTTTGTTGTTTTTGTTTTGTCCCTTCAAGCAATTTCCATCTTACGGTGATCCTAAGGAGAACTTATTATAATGGTTTCTTGGCAAATTTCTTTGCAGGGGCTGTGCTATTGCTATCCTCTAAGGCTGAGAGAGTGTGACTTGCCCAAGGTCACCCAGTAATTGAAGGAACTGGCAAAACCCCTCTTGAGTATCCTTGCCTAAGAAAACCCTATGAAATTCATGGCATCACCTTAGTTGACAAGCAACTTGAAAGTGCATGCACAGAAACACAGACACAGACGCATATATCATCTTTTGTTACATTGTTAAAGATGTTTTTAGCCATTTGAAATGTTTTTATTGTTTACATTATTATAAATGTGTCCAATTAGTTAGATAGAAGATGTGTGTGAATATTTTAATAATAAATAAATACATTTAATCCATTACATTACTATGTTTGTCTTGTGATCACAGGCACCTTGCCTGGCATTCTGCGATCTTATCCTCCAACAAACCTGAGGCTAAACGTGAGTGATAGTACCACGCTCTGTGTGATGTTCCAGGCCCTTCTGTAAGACCATACCCCCAAGAAGACATTGTAGAGAGGCCA
Source organism: Phrynosoma platyrhinos (assembly GCA_020142125.1). Taxonomy (NCBI): domain Eukaryota; kingdom Metazoa; phylum Chordata; class Lepidosauria; order Squamata; family Phrynosomatidae; genus Phrynosoma; species Phrynosoma platyrhinos. The sequence continues at coordinate 100,075,265 of CM034708.1, forward strand.
GAAGAAAACTCTTTCCTCCCTCAAGCCCTTCCTTTCTGAAAAAAAATTGAGGGGAGGATTGCTGAATATTTTCTTTTACAATCATGAAGAGATATTTACGACAAGGCACCCACATACCTATTGACTCCAAATCATTTTTAAAAACTGATATAAGACAATGTACCATTGTATCATGGCATTAAAATTCCTGGATCTGTTCGTTACTATGGAGAATTAGTGGAGATAAACTCATTTAAGCAGTAACAACAAAAAATGAGATTCTGGAAGCCATAAGACATGAGTTCTGTAGCCATCCCTTATAAAGTGCTACCTTTTAAGTTCTTATTGCCTTGAGAACCAAATACCAGTACCCTGGATATTTTGCTGTCTTTTCCCCAGAAGTCACTGTTGGGAAAAAAACTCATTAGATTCTGCTGGAAATTTTTAGCTGCAGTACTTATAAGGCAGTGGATTCACTGGAAGCATGATTTTTTTTCTTGCATTTGATAACATCCCTTTTTAAAAAATTAATGAAAAAAATTGTCCTGTATTTATTTTGGTTCAGTGCTCGTATAAAAAAAAGATTAACCTTTCATATTGTATATGATAATTCAATGGCAAATCAGCAACATAGTAGCCTATTTAAATATAACATTGCTGATTCTGATCACATGACATAAAAGAAGCAAAGGCTGGGCTCTCTACATGTTAACCCATGTTGGTGTATATCATTGTTTTGTAAATAATTTTAAACAGAGATATGAGAGGCAATTTTCCATTATTTTCCCTTTTTATATATGTCTGTGTAGAAAAATATACTTTTTCTTTGAAAGGCATTGTTTCAAAAAATAAATTAGTAACATGATGAATGAACACAGTATGAATTGAATTGAGCAGCTGGAATAGATATAATGGCAGCCAGATCTAGGAAGAAATTGTTGATGAATCCACATACAAGTTCACATTTTATGGTAGAAACAGCTTAGAGCCTGACTGCACAAAGAATTATATGGAAACGTTCTTTCTGGACTGTACCACTCAAGTGCATCGTGTGTGCATCTATAGAGAAAAAAAGAGACGTGAGGGAGATCAAGAGAGAATTTTTAAAAATTAGATCTATTCTATGCAATAACACCCCCAAGGTATTTCCAAACAGACATTTCAAAGTATCATATGTAGTATCTATTATCAGATTTGTCCCTTGACGCAAAGAGGATATCTATGACACATTGTGGCAGTACATTTAAATTAAGAAAAAAGATAACAAAAAGCAAAAGGAAAACATTATGTTAGTCTTCAGGCCACCAGGAAACACCAACAATGCTCCCACCTTTTTCCTGTGACTTACCCAGAGTTCCTTCCAGGCAATATGAAAAACTGATAATGCTTTGACCTAAAGTGAACTAAGTGCCAAGTGGAAATTTAGTTTTTAAAAATCACATTTGTATCTGAACAACACCGGAATTGAGCAACACCCTTCCCATTCAGATGTCTGTTGCAAAGGAAGGGACTGTGTGCCAGCTCAATGAAGTACTTTGTTTTATTCTCCACCCCCATAAAGACAAAGGCTTAAATGCCACTGCTTTCTTGCCCTCTCCAATAATAATTGTACCCTACTTTTCACTATGCAAGGAGCCCATTGCCACAAGTGGCAGCCCAAGCCTATGGATCTTTGTTGGGAAATTAAACTCACTTACTCGTGAAGTAATAGGTAGTAGTTGGTAAGAGTAGTAGGTAATAGTGATTTGTTAGAAGCACCCCACTTTCTTGTAATAGCCAAATCATGTACTGTAGTTTACTCCAAAACAGGTAGGGGCAGAGAGATAGGAATTGTCCTAAAGAAAAAGACACGTCTGCAGGGACTGTTGGGAGTAAAGAAGCAGCAAGGTGGGTGCTTAAATCTTTCCTCACCTTCTATATTCCTGCTCCACATCCGTTTGAACATAAAGAATTGAATCTGGGTGGGAGAGAAAAGACAGGGTAGCCCTTTTTCATCTGCTCCATATTTTCACTCATATGCCATCATGAACTCCTTCTGGAAGCAGCTTTTTGGTACAAAAAGGAAAATTTGTCTAACTCCACTTAAGAGCATTCTTTGGTGCGAAATGTGCTTAATCTGCCATCCTGATCCATCTATGTTGATAGTATAATTCCATCACAAAATGTCTGAAAGTGATAGGAAGTTCTAAAATGCTTAATGGTTGAAAAATACTCAGACAACAAACACCTTCAAAAACAGGGGCTTGTCTCAATGCCACAGAAGCAAAGAGATCTAAGGAAAATGCTACATTCTACCTTCCACTATCAGAATAAAAGTCATCAAAGTAAACCTGTTTTATTTCACTATCTGGAAAATGTACTTCTGACAAAGATCTATTTGATGGTTGCCAATGCCTTCTAAAAAGATTTCCAAATAAAAGATTTCTTTAAAACTGTCAGTCTTTTCCCTCCCTCAGCTGCTGTTTGGATTGCCTAGTCAATATATTTTCATCCTAATACAAAGGATTACTTCAGAAATGAATTTTTTGACATTAATACAGAGTATCTATTTATAATTGCTAATTTTAGAGCTTGCGCAAAGGAGGGGCATTACTTTACATGTTTCTCTTGAAATCTCTCCCTATCCATTTATTTTATGTTCCTCGAGATCTTTTATTAGTATAACATATAACTTTACATACACTGTGTCCGTATTCACTTTGCATACATATGCCATAAAGTCAGCTGGTTTAATCTTTTCCAGAATGGAAATACATATCTGATGGAAAAAATAAAATACATTCCTTGCTTCCTGCTGGTGTGCGGATCAGTGGGAGCACTGACTAACGAAAAGCAATGGGTAGGGGTCAAACACTCCCCATCAGTTTTCCCTGTTACTCCTTCTGTTCCTACCTCTTTACACACTGGTGGCAGATAGGAATCTGGGGTCTATGTGGTAGTGGCTAGGTGGGGTGGAGAATCCATTTTGAGTTTTACTTGAAAATTTGAAAGAAATTGACCAAGGTGCTGATTCTATTTTGGATGTAGAATTCAGCATTCAGGTACCTCCCTTACTATTCAGACTAAAATCCAGAACAGATTTACTGCCCCAGTAACTTGGAAACCACCAACTACTGCTGATCTCATATGAAAACAGTACTGAAAATGCCTTTCAAGCATCTAGTGAAAACTCAGTCTCCCTTTTAATATTTTCACTCTAGATACTTGCTTTCCTTTTAATTTTCTCATTGCATGACTGCATTATTTACTCTTCTCCTTGTTTATCCAGTGTGGTGCAGACTGTGGCAACTGAAGAAGATCTAGGAAAGGGGTACGGAGGAACAGAGGTTGGCATGATCTGGAGATAGGAGGCAATTAAAAAATGGTAGTGAGACCTTAGAGAGAGAGACGTAAGGACATCTGGGCCAAAGCAATTTGTAAAGCAAGATGTAACGGTGTGAATCTTGGATTATAACTCTGGAGACCTGGTTTGATTCCCAGGTTGGCTATGAAACCCACTGGAGTCCTTGGGCAAGTCATATGCTCTCAGCCCCAAGCGAAGGCAATGGCAAGCTTCCTCTCAACAAATCTTGCCAAGACAACCCAAATACAAGTTCACCTTAGGGTTGCCATAAGTCAGAAATGACTTGAAGGCACACAACATCAACAAAACCACAGTTATCTCATTTCAAGACTGAATCGTTGTTACTGCATTTTATTGCTGCTCTAGTGAATATTTGGTTCAAGAAAGGGGGAAAAGAGGAACATGGATATTTAATTGCCCAGGGGGTACCTGTTGTCAGGTAGGCTCAGTTCCTTGCTTGCTTGTTGCCAGTCTTGAGATTAATAATAGATAGAGGATATATCTTATCTGATAATAATGCAGAAGTATGAACTGGCTCACAGACACTAATGAATGTTAGACTGTGGGACATGCTAAATGATTGTAATCTCATTGGAAACAATGCTCCAGGATTCCAGAGCAGAATTTTAAATTAGACATTTCCCTCTTGTTTAACAGTCTGAACAGACTATTGTCATACTAACTGGCTGCTAGATACACATTTTTACAAATTGCTCTTTATAATTTTTAATTCTACTCTTCCCTTACTACCAAAACAATTTTAACAAATTAAATTTTGCTAAGCTAACCACTTCACAAAAATGTCTGCTTGTAGTTTGTTTCTTATGTGAATCCATTCTGTGTGCAAATACTGCATAATTCTAATAATGTCATTGTAGTTTGAATGCTGGACTGGGATTCCAAAAGGCCAACATTTGAATCTCTGCTTTGTCTTGGAAGCCCATCGGGCTAGTCACACTCTCTCAGCCTTAGAGGAAAACAGTTGCAAAGCTTCTCTGAATAAATCTCATGAAAAATATTTTTGTTAAGAAGTTGATTTAAAGGCACATAACACCAACAGCACTGTTCATTCCAGAAATGCTATGAATGTCAAAGTCTCTTCTTTTGTAGCTTGCACTTTCAAACCTTTCTTGAATCTTTATTTATTCCTTACCAGAAGTGTTCGGGTTGTGACATCCTTCATTTTTTCCAAGCTGTTCTTAGTATGGTCTCATGTTTTGGTTTAATAGATACTTTGGATTAACATGGATATTTGCCACCATAAGAAGAATTTGCAGTTGTTACTGTTGTACGCCGCCCCAATTATATAAAATTACTTTCTGGCTATATGTATAGGGTACACAGGATACATACATGAATTTTGTGTTTAGATTTGGATCTCATCTCCAAGATACCTCATTATGTATTTATATGTAAAAGACAGGTATTTCAAAACTAAAAAAAAAAACCCTCCAAAATCCAAAACACCTTTGGTCCCAAGTATTTCGGATAAGGGAGACTCAACCTGCAGCCACAGAAAGGTGTGAAATTGTGACTTAAAACATTTGGGATAGCACGTGTAACTTTGCTCAGGATTTTGACTCAGTTAAACTAAATGAAAACAATGGCTGCTCCAATGAAATACTTTCTGTATGCTTTCTCTTTAACTTCATCCACTAAAGACAGAAATGGAAGAAGGAGAAATGAAATAATGAATGGGATTTTTTTTAACCTGTATTCCAGTAAGGCTTTTAGTACAGTGATGCAATGTAGATTTATAGTAAATGCCCAGTTAGAATCAATATAATTACAAAATGTTTTGGTATTTTTAGTGCATACATGACATAGTGACATTTTTCAACTAACTTTCACAAATTCAGGGATTTTTATCTCCCCCCCCCCCTTCATGTAGAAAAAGGTTTCACAATATATGAGGAATCAGAGCTAAAAGAGAAATAAGTAAATAAATGCAGTACCAGTAAATAAATGCAGGTCTTAGAAAGCAAGTTACAGGTCAGGTGTTTAGTGGATGCTTAATAAGCACAGACCATTTAATTGTATTTTTTTACTTTAGAGTATGCAAGCCAGGGTCTCAGCCCCAGAAAACCCCATGATAGATTCAACATAAGTCAGAAGCAACTTGAAGACACACAGAAACAACAATCACAATAATGACATTACTCAGTTGTCAAAGCAGGATTGTCCCCAGCTGAATATTACTAACTGATCAGTCAAAGAAAGAACAGCTTTGATTTTAAAATAGAAAAATACTAATCTAGTGAGGTTCATACAAATTATTTACTTCACAGTTTTGTATACATAAATTTACACTTATGGTGGGGGATATTTTCTGCTGCTTTGACTTGAGTTCTAAAATCCTTTGTTTGGCAGGTTTTTAGTGTGGTGAGCCCTGAAATATTTGTATGCGAGAAGTATCTGTTAGTTGGCACCTTATAATGTAAATAACCCATTTCCAAGCCCCAGAACATGTTGGCGATCAACATCCTTGTGGTGTTTTGTGTTTGGCAGTTGCAGGATGAATCCATACGTATGCTAACATTCATGTGCTTCCATGTAGAAACTGTGGCAAAGACCCTACTTGACTCCAGTGAGAATAAAAAAAAACAACTACTGAGGACCTCATCCAGACTCCCGTTTGATTTTGACTGGCAGAAAAAAATCCTGAATGACGGAGGAACATACTAGTTCAAGGAAATTCTCTCCTTTAAAATGAAAGCCAGCAGTTAATCCAAATCAGTCATTCATGTGTTCCTTGAGGAGAAAAGGAAAAAGGGAAGACGGATATGGTAGTCCTTATATGAACTAAGCTAGAGTTTGGTTTTTAGCTGTTACACTTTGTACAATCTAATTGGGGATCCTAACCCAGAGGCTGGAGGAAATGTTTCCCCTTTAAGAAGAGTCTCCTCAGTGCAGGTAGCAGAATGTTTAAATGGCATTTTTGCTTTTGCTTTTTGCATAGTGGGAATGAAATGAGAGGAGGAGAAAATAGGGAGAGGATTTTGTACAATAAAAATTTGCTACCCCCCTCCCCCCCCAAGCATCAGTAATTAAATTTAAGAGAGAAAAAGGTGGGGGGGGGGCTTTAAATATGGATGGGAAATATGCTGCTTAATTGTTCAGTAGTAGGAAGACATCACTCTGTACATAGTCAGAGGCACACTCATTATTATTTATCTGCTATTACCAGCTTTCAAATTCTGCACCGTAGATTCAGTGACTGATTTGGATTAATCAGTTATTGCTGGGCTTTAGTGCTCTGAGCTGTAAAATGACCAATGTCCTCTAAACAGCATAATTCAATATACAGTAGTGTACATATATGATAATATGAATTGGATTTGTCACATTATGTGCTACTTGCTGTTTTTGTTTTTTGTTACCTGAAGCCATCTGCCTGTGTGCATGTCTATTTTCTACTCTTGGCTTGTGTGTCACATTTGAGACCAGCTTGTGCTGGTCCCACCATTGTCCATCCACCAGGCTTTGCTGCTGGACTGCCAGACACAACCCATAGCTTCCAAATCTCATGCAAGAGTATCCCTACTTTCATGGGTGACATATTGGACAGGTTACCATATCTGTTTATACACATACTCTTGAGCTATACAACCCCTATATTCTAACCTTTCCATATCTCACTGGCTGTTTCGATTGAGCCACAAACCCATTCTATCTTAATACAATATTTAATCAGTCCAGGATTGCGACAGGTTTCTTCTCTTGTAGCTAGGGGGAAAAAAATCAGCATTTTAACCTCAGCATTTCCTTCAGTATCCACATAACTTGCTTTTCTTCTGCAAAAATGTGGAAGCTTAAATGAAACCTGTTTCTTTTCCTCCCTTTTCTTTCTTGTCTTTTACCATTTATTACAGCAGGGAAATAGTCAGGAAAACTTGATTCCAAATAGCCTAGGACAAAAGTCTCAACTGCTGGTTGAGAGGCTGAGATTACATTTTAAAATATGCTGGCAAACCCCGATCTGTTTGTACAAAGCTGTCTGCAAGAGAGCATTGTGCACCAAGTGAAGCAAGGGAGAGGGATTTTAGTGCATGCAATTGATATTGCCCCTTGCATAACAATTCACCTGCCTTTGCTGCTGCTGAATATTCATATCCCCACAGTTTGACTATTCCAGCATGAGATTCCATCAAGCCCTCTAGCGTTTTGTCAGAGGAGGTAAACTTTTTTCTTTTCTTTCTCTACTGATTAACATTTAACACTATAAGCTAACAGCACAGTCCTTGTACCTAGGTTGCTGCACTGGTTTCGAATAATTCTTTTAAAAAAGCCCTTTATTAGGGATCTCAGTGAATTCCTAACAAGGTGATGATGATCAACATTTATACCATCTGACCTGTAGTGGCTGTTGGTTTCCTTTCATTGGGGATGGTGAAATCTCCAGGTTTTATTCTGATTTTAAGGAGGCTGATGAAGCCGTTTTGAGGATGAGGTCTGAAAGGTTGGCTAGCTCTGAGTGGATTCACTACCTGCATGGGAGCTGTTAGCTGCTATGGCATTCTTCACCAACTTTGTAGTCTCCATGGGGCCTTTCACACTCCATAGAGACAGAGCTATGATTCCACTGTAACTGCCATGGCTGCATTCTACAGAAACCTGGGATTTTTAGTTTAATGGGGTGCTAGAGCTCTCTGGCTGAGAATGCCCTCTCTAAAGTGCAAGTGAGAGCCAGGGTGGTACAGTGAATTGAGCATTGGACTATGACTCTGGAGACTAAGGAGACTAGGGTTCAAATCTCTGCTCAGCCAAGGTAACCTTGGACAAGTCACACCTTCTCAGCTTCAGAGGAAGGCAAAAGCAAACTCCCTGTGAACAAATCTTGCCAAGAAAACCCTGTGATATGTTCAACTTAGGATCTCCATAAGTAAAAAATGAATTGAATGCTGAAGGGAAGGATTTCCTTTGCCTGTTTAGGTGCAGGAGACATGATGAGGAGAGAGGTTTGTTGTTGATGTTGTTGTGTTGTAGAGCATACTAGGTAGATAAAAGCAGGCTTGTACAGTGCTTTTCAATGATCAGCATTAAAACTGCATGGCATACCTACCTTATTTTGTATGTAATCCTTATAGTATCCCCCAAACTGTTATTCAGATATTGCAGATAGGAGACTGAGGATGGACAGGTTTTCGGATATTGGTTGTTTTACAAAAAAAGGTGAGTTTTTTTTCTACTGTGCTGCTGCCCTGCTCTTATTCTTTGTTCAAAATTAATGATTTGAATGGTTTTAATTTTATTGATACTCAGGCCTGCATCCTTCTGAGGTCGTTAAAATGAGTACTCAGCTGTTGGGGGCATTGAGCTTACAGTTGTAAACCGCTTAGACATTCCATAGCACGGTATGAAGTGGTATATAAATGAAGCTGCTTTTTTTTTTTTTTTGTATTTTGTTAAGAGACCATAAGTGTTTTTATTTGTATGTTTCTCTATTTTGTAAGCCATCTTGAGTCCCAGTTTGGGGAGAAGGTGGGGTATAAATAAATGAAGGGGATGAATGGAATGGTTTATCTGAGACCAACAAAGAGAAAGAAAGAAAGAAAAGAAAAAGAGAAAAAGAGAAAAGACAAAGACAAAGTTTTATCATTAAATCAAGAAATCACACTTTTTGTCACCAAAATCTGCATACCTGAGCTCTGAAATACAGGTATAATGGGCTTTTAAGACTGACTTTAAATCTCAGAAGGAGGGTGGCAGCAGCAAGTATTACTGAATTCAGAAGGCTGGTTGTTTTGTTTTTCTTTTTCTACTCAGCATGAGCTACAGTTATTTATCCATCACAGCTCTGTACTGAATATTTATGTCTAACAATGGATGTGTGAGGCAGTGCTGTCACCAGCCCTTCTGTTCCCCGAGGCAAGCTACCAGTTTTAACCCTCTTCCCCTGCACATCCTGAAGAAGAAACCAACACCACCAAATTTCAGAAGGTTCTTGTGGAAGATGCAGAAGTTAAAAATGAAAGATGGCATTCATGCCATGGATTGGTTTCTTCTGATTGTGTAACTAGTGGATTTGAGGAATGTATAGGTTGTGAGCTTTTAGGGATACTTGTTCTGTTGGTTAGTGAGAAATTGTGATGGGGGCATTCAGTCCAGACTACTGTCCCCTGTTAAACTTCTGAGCAACGTAGCATTTGTTGTTGTTTTTTTAATCTGTTGTCTTAAAACCATGCCTAATGGTTCAAAACAGAAAAGCATTACATCATTTAATGTCAGTGTAAGTTCTGCCCAAATACTTTATGTTAAAGTAATTTTTATTGATATGATATAGTTACAGAAAAGGAAATAATATTTTGGAAACACACATATATAACAACAAACCAGTAAACTACAGCAAGAGATTGAATATACACATATATACAAAAAACAAACAGTAAAATACACTCTATGTTATCTGCTGAATCTGCACTGCAGAAAGAATGCAGTCTGACACTACTTTAACTGCCATGACTCAGTGCTATATGGAATTCTGGATTTGCAGTTTTGTGAGCAATTTCACCTTCTGTGTCAGAGAGCTCTGGTGCCACAACACACTACAAATCCCACAATTTCACAGGATGGAGCCATGGCAGTTAAAGCGGCATCAAACTGCATTACTTTTGCAGTGCAGATTCAGCCTGGGTATGTCGATATCTGTGAGCACTGGTGCACGTGAATGTGGCTGCGTGTGAAATAGCACATGTAAAATTTACACATGTGTTAAGTATTGAATTTATTTAAATAAAACTGTTCTAATTTGAACAATGTTATTTCCTTATAAAATGTTAAAATATTAATATATATGAATGTGCGAATGTAAATATGCACACTAAACAAACAAAATATTTTGATTCATATACTGTGTCGGGGGTGTGTACTGCAATGTCCACATGTAGATGTAAAGGGGGCCACAATGATAAAAAGAGAGCCACTGTTGTGCCTGGAGGAAAGTGCCTTCATATATA
>CM034708.1:100085642-100105888 GCA_020142125.1 Phrynosoma platyrhinos
TCTCTCTCTCTGGCGGAGCCTCCTGCCGCCGCTACTGCCGCGTCCTCCCAAAGTGCCTTCATATATAAGCTACCCTTTGCTAATGTGATACTTGCTTGCTTAGAATAAAGTTTTCCTACAAGATTTGTCTACATGTTTATGTTGCCATTCCCTATTGGAAAAGGAAGGCCTCTGTGCATTCAAGAAGCAGGTAGAAAAGGAGGCAAGCTGAACTTGTCTCATTGACTTCCAACCTGGCCGATGAATCTTGAGGAGCCCTGGGAAGAGGTTGATGGTGGTAACTAAAGGCCTTTGCAGACTGCCAGAACTAGTGCACATTAAATTGAGGCACTGCCCTGGCTTAGTGCTAGGGAATCATGGGAACTGTAATTTATTGTGGCACTAGAGCTCTCTGACAGAGAAGGCTCAATGTCTCAGGAAAAAAAATTCCCATCATTCCCTAGCACTGAGCCAGGGCAGTGCCTCAATTTAATGTGCACTATTTCTGGCAGTCTGCAAAGGCCCTAAGAGTTAATAGAATTTGGGTAGAAACAGGAGGCAATGGCGCAAACCTGTAACAAAGTATAGAACAGGCATTGGAGTACTCAAGCATGATTGATGCTAATGATAAATAAGCAAAGACCACACACTGTTTTCAGCCATTAAGGGACCATCCAATGTGGTTATGAAGGCAATGCTTCAGACCCACATTTTACATTTTCTTTCCTCTGAGTTGGATTGGGGAATGCAACATCAGGGATTGTGCTGCAGCAGGTTGTCTGCCTGAGTCTGTATACAGCCACCTGGTGCTTTATCTAATCTACAAAGCCAACGCACCCTCCTCCCCCTGCGGTTCCCATTTAATGCTTTAGCAAAGCAGAGTTAAATTATGTCACTGCAAAGGCAACTTGTAGTAAACATCCCAATACCATTTTGTCAACCTTCTGGCAAAGGCAGTGCATTTGTGAGCCCGATGACATAACTGCTGACGCGAGGGATGCAACAGGATCCAGATGGGGTGGAGGGCTTTGGTAAGAGAGGTTTTAGTAGGGCGGCACTCTTCCTGAAACTGGAGAAGGAAAGAGGTGGAACATGGTGAATTAGGGGCTAAATTATTATTCTTTGGCTTTGAGAATCAGAGTTCCAGCAGTACAGAAAAACAGAGAATGCAGATTGGTGCTTTGCAAAGACTTCAGGGGACCTTTCACACTGTACAGTTACAGCACTGTAATTCCACTTTGGCTGCATCCTGTGGAATCCTGGGGTTTGTAATTTGGTGAGGAACTAGAACTCAGGCTGAGAATTTTAAATGCTGCAAATCCCAAGACTCCACAAGCTGTTGCTATGACAATTAGAGTGGTATAATAGCACTATAATTGTGTAGTATGAAAGAGACCACAGGACAGTATCCTGAAGTCTAGAAACAAAGCCATCCAGGACACAGTCCATTGGGATTGTGTTTGTGAGTGTTTTGAGAAAAAATTTTTTAGTGTCATGAATGCACCAAGTAAGAAAAAAGGTTTTGTATGTATAAGATAATATAGACAGCCATTCTGTAGTAAGCATTTTTGCTACAGTATACATATCCAACAGATAAGGGGAAATCATCCATATCAGGATTGTTTTTATGTTACGCTTTACTATGTATCTAGTAATAGACAGATACAGTTAACAGACATTATTAACAGGATGCCCTCATCAAACAATAGCAGGGTAAGATTTGAGTTACAAACTTTACTGCAAACAACTACAAGCTTATAACATGTTGCAACAGTTAGGAGTTTCTGTGAAGAAACAGTGATGTTTCTGCCATGAACACAATTGGTAGATCAACCTTCATGAAGCATAATCCAATGAGTGTGTTTACTCAGAAGTAAATTTACTGATTTACTAGCTTACTCCCAGCTAGATGTGTTTTAGATTGCAACTACATAATTCATTTTGGTTATCTATATATATAGAAGACAGCTTCTGGGTTCCAGCAAACTCTGGTGTCTCAGTAACTAATGGAAATCAAAGGCCATTCCATATTACACATATATAACTCTCTAATTCCACTTTTACTGGCTTGAAGGCATTACACACTATACAATTAGAGTGCTATATTCCACTTCTACAATTGCAACATCATATGGCATTTGCAGTTTATGGAGGGGGATTTAAAATTTGCAGCCAGAGAGCTGTACTGCATTGCCAAACTACAAATCCCAGGATTCCACAGGATGGTGCCATGGCAGTTAATGTGGACTATAGCACTATAATTATCTAGTGTAAAAAGGTCCATAATTCCCTTATGTGGAGTTCTGAGTTTTGCAGTTTAGGGAGGTATATTTAGTATTCTCAGCCAGACAGCTGTAGAGCTTCACTGAACTATAAACTCCAGGATTCAATAGGAAGTTGTCATGACAGTTAAAGTTAAATCCAAGGGCTATAATTTTATTGTGTGAAAGGGCCTTGGGACATTTAAATATAGATGCTGGTTGTCAAGGGGCTCATATTAATGTCTGTGGGGTGAAATAAATTGTAATTTGTGGCCATGTTGTGACCTCCTTCTACCCCAGCTACTGGGTTCACCAGGGAAAAGGGTACCATTTAATAACATCTTTAGGCATAGTTTTATTTTTTCCTTTAAAAATGAGTGACTAGAAGGTTTTAGACAAACTCTCTCACATATTAAAATAAGGTTTGAACAGGTTGCAGGGAACCACTGACAAGATCTGTCTCCACCAAGTGCATGGCAGACTTAGGAAGGGGCCACATGAATGGCTGAGATAGTGACACCTTTGCTTTCTGAAGGTTCAGTATGCACATTTGTTCATGCACAAAATTATTAAAGAATATTATGTATAAAATTATCTTCAGGCTATTTTTATAAAGTATGTACAAAATATAAATGAATTTCATGTTTAGACTTGTGTCCCATCTCCAAGATAGCTCCTTATGTATATGCAAATATTCCAAAATAAAAAAAAAACTCTGAAATCCAAAACACCTTTGGTCCCAAGCGTTTTGGTTAAGGGACACTCAACCTGCATATGGTCACAGCATTAACATAGAGTATGGTTGATTTATATGGCCAACAAATGTGAACGTGTTTCTCCCTCTAAGTAAGTAAGGGATCTTTGTTGGAACAGTTCTGCTGACTGGCCACATAGGAATAACAGGCGAATGGCCCAGTAGAGTATAGTCATGGGAGGAGCAGTCTACTACACTTTTGAATGTTTTCTTATTTTACAAACTCCTGTATGCTGAATACCAAAAAAATACCAAAAAAAAAAAAAAAAAAAAAAAAAGCAAGCAAGCAAAGGGTTAGAGCCTGTCTCAACAGTCTGCTGTTATTTTCTTCCAGGGAGGTTCTTTTTGTTGGTTTACATACAGAGCATTGAGAAAAGTGCTCCTTGCATTCAGTCACAGCAGAAAAACTAGGACTTCATTTTCTTTACCTAGCCAGACTTTGGAAGTAACTACTTACAAATAACTAGTTTCAAGCAGGTTTCTTTTTGTAATAACAAGAATATAATTTAATATGGGATAGTTCTAGTTCTCTTGTGATATAACTGTAATTTTTAGTTATTGTTATAGTTTCAATAATGGATTTGGAATACACCCTTGATCTTTGCCATGTTATTGACTTCTCTTCTGTGTGTAGTGTGGATTGTTGCTAGAAGATGAGACAGTGTTTCTAAGCAAGTGGTTTTTTAGTGCTAACTCCCCACTCCATTTTCCTTGTATGATTTAATTCACTTTCCTTCTGTAACTGTTGAGCTAGAATAGGAGAAAGTGCTTGCAGATGAATTTTGTTTGTTTCTAATTGTGTAGATCATCATCATTGCTTCTGCATGCAGAGAGGTGTATGCTCTCAGAAATTTTCTTCCTTCCTTCCTTCCTTTTGGAGCAGGGCTGAAGAAATGAATGCGGCAGGGGAGGCAAAATCCCAAGAGCCTAGCCTTCTGAGGGTCTGAAGAGTGAAAAACAAATAAATTAATTGATATCACAACAGTCCAGAGTGTGGTTGTGGTGACTGTTACTAAATTTAGGAAGAGTGGGGTTTGATCATGCATCTTGCTCTGGGCCCTGGGCCAGCTCTCATGGCCCTGCTTCTGAGCCAACATGTGTAAACTGGATGTTTGTACTGTGATGCTTTTCACTGTTGTTTGCACAAAAGGTATGCAGAGTGGTTGTTTTGGGAATGCTCTGCTGACATGCCATTTTCAGTGCATTTTTCTGACTTGTTTTGAGTAAAATGCACAGGAGCCCTGCCATCCTTCCTATGAGTTTTAAAAATCCTGTACATGTTACTCAGCAGTGAATTCCTTGAGCAATTGATTCTTCTGGGGCAGCATTTTAATGGTAATCCCCCACATTTTAAAAATTCTGCGCATTGTTATTGGTTTTCTTTGCTGGAGGCAAGGTGTGTCTGAGTACATGGGTAATTTTAAAAATCTGTCTTTTATCTCTGTGTGTATTTCATTCTTAATGCTGTCTTAGCCTTGTTAAGTATGTTTTATAGTACAGGCCCATGGCTTATAATACTGTGATATGTTTTTAAAGTAACAAAAGTATTTTATTAACTGTAGTAAATTACAATAGTATGGTTACATTAGTGATCTGCTAGGTTTTGTGTGTGTGTGTTTGCGTATGCACACCTTCAATTCACCTGTCAAGTTCTGGCAACCTTATGAATTTCATAGAATTTTCATAGGCAAGGAATACTCAGTGTACATCTACACTGTAGAAATAATGTAGCTTGACATCACCTTAACTGCCATGGCTCCATCCTATAAAATCTTGGGATTTGTAGTTTTTGAGGCACCAGCACTCTTTGGTAGAGAAGACTAAAGTCCTTGTAAAGCTTCAAATCCTAGGATTCCACAGGATGGACCTACAGCACTAAGTGATGCCAAACTGCATTATTTCTACAGTGCAGATGCACCCTCAGAGGTAGTTTTACAAGTATCATTCTCTGAAATACAACTTACCACACCTTCATTGGCAGTCTCCCATGAAAATACTAACCAGACATTGCTTAGCTTCCAAGATAAGATGGGATATAGTGCCTTTAGGTTATTTAGACCAGCAAACTGCTAGTTACTTTTGAGAAATAGGAAGTTATTTAAAAAAAACACAGCAGATATATAATAGCTACCTTTTGGCACTTTGGAACTATAGTGTTAACCACAATAATAATGACTTTGGGACTTTGAAACAATAACTGTAATTATTTTTAACAGTAACTATTGATTTGTTGAAACTATGAGGCAAAACTAAATGGTAACTTTCAAAGCTCTGGAGCTAGCCTAAAGTGCTATACTGTGGGAATAGCAGAATCACAGAACCATGGAGTTAGAAGAGACCACAAGGACCATCCAGCCCAACTCCCCTGCCATGCAGGAAGACACCATCAAAGCACCCCGGACAGATGGCCATCCAGTCTCTGTTTAAACACCTCCAAAGAAGGAGACTCCACCACACTCTGAGACAGCTCTTACTGTCAAAAAGCTCTTACTATCAGGAAGTTCTTCCTAATGTTCAGGTGAAATCTCTTTTCCTGTAGTTTGAATCCATTGCTCCAGGTAATCAATTGCTCCAGCAGAAGCACCTTCCATTGCTCCATCTCAACCTCCAACAACAGCAGTGGATGTCCAAACCCCACTTAATCACAAAGGCAAATGTTCCTGGCTAATGTCAATCAGCCTTTTAGGTATTAGGTCTACCTTTTGTATCTTTCACCATCTCAAGCTTGATAATTGTTGACCATTTTAGCCCCTTCGTAGCTTTTACTGAAATGTTCATAATTAATGAAATTATTTGACATGATGATGCTCTCAGTTAATTGAAATACTTTCCTTGTCCACTCTCTAGCAAGCTGTGGAATGATAAGATCTGGAAATGCATAGTACATGTTCAAATACAATTTTGCACAGCACTTCTAGACATGAAAATAGGTTGTGGAATTTTCTCCCTAGGAAGAGGCACCCCACAGAAATCTCCCCTCCCAAATTAAAGATGCCCCTATTACTTTAGTTTTTCTTTCTCTTTGTTCACATACCAGTAGCATAAGCCTAAATACAATACGTTCAGCCCAGTATGATTTGTATAAATAACAGTGGATGTATGGTAGGCATAATAAGTATTCTAAAAGGAGTGGACACCTGGTGCTAGCAAAAAGCAGACTTTATGTACCTGTGAGTGGTACTTTTGACTGGGGATTTTCAGCTATGCTGGGGAACATTTGGTTCTTGGATCACTAGTGAATAGCACTGACATGTTCAGGTTAGTATTTTAGCATAAACAAACAAACAAACAAATGTTCTAGTCCATTTTGTGGATTTTTCCCCAAGGCTAGTTTCTGGGTCTCCTAATCTTTGTGGAGCATTTTGTACTGGAATGACCATTGCCTCATGTTTTGAACAAATCAACATTTTGCACCATTTGCCCTTGCAAACAAAAAAAAGCTACATATAATAAAGCAATCTCCTTCTTGATGTCTACTGTCCCAAGTTCCTGTTGCCTTTTTATTCAGACAAGAGTGTCACTTTATACGTGTTTCAGAATTCAGCTTTGAAGCTGTGAAGAAAGCAGTCTCTTTTATTTCAGTTTAGTTCTGTGTCTTGTTTGATTTAGGGGGGTTGCAGACTGCCAGAAATAGTGCAAATTGAGTCCACTTTTAGGGTGAGGGTTAGTGCTAGGGAATCATGGGGATTGTTTTTTTTTATGAGACATTGAGCCTTCTCTGTCAGAGTGTTCTGGTGCCACAATAAAATACAGTTCCCATGATTCCCTAGCACTAACCCTAACCCTAAAAGTGGACTCAATTTGCACTATTTCTGGCAGTCTGCAACCCCCCTTAATCTCTGTCCTCCCCTCTTCTAGGACCAAGAACACTGAACAGAAAGGGATGTGTGGAATCTCTAATTGTGCAATTAGGCTTGACTGTGAAATACCAGGAAGCTATATTTGACACAGCTAAACCAAAAATAATAAATATTGAATGGAACAGAGTTGTTTAGCGTGCAAATATATTTTATCATTAATTGTAACTTGCTACTTTTTTTTTTAAAAAAAACCATCTTGAGTAATTAGTCAATCTCATTATCTTAAAAAAGAGGAGAACTTATTAATAATTACCCAATGCCTGGATCACATTTTATGAAATTAGAACTGTAACTACAGTGTCTTAGTAGGGAGATCCTTTGTAAATAAAGCTATACAGTGCTGATGAACCAGGTTTAGTGATATTTCTACGAATCCTAACCATAGTGCTTAATTAAAAATATGTCATCAGCCAAGCCACTTCAGAAAAGAACCTTGAATCAGGCTTGAGCTCATACATTCTGAAGACCCGAATAGATTTGATATGAATCATAAATCTACTTTTCTTGAGTTCCCCAAAAGAACTTCCCAAAGGATTGTGCACCAGAGGTTACATAGTATACACAATCACACATCTTCAGTTTGATCTTTATTGGGCATGAGAGAGAAAGCAAAAAATAACTAGCACATCAATATGTGCAGAATAATAGCTTTTATTGATGCTTAAATGTGGATTTTAAATATATAAATTGTTAGCAATATGTTTTAACATTTAAAATGCTAACACTGTAATCCAGTATGTACTTAATTAGGAGTAAGTTACACTCACTTACTTTTGTGTTGGACATTTTTGTACTCCATAGGATTGTGTTGTATAAATGAGCTGGTTTCTGCCAGCATCTTTTACATTTTTATAGCCTTTACAAAAAAAGCCAGAGTATAAAAAAGAGTGGTAGAGGAGAAAGTAGGACAAGGAATTCTATTGACCACAGAACTTGTAAGGTTTAAAAAAGAAAAGAAACTAGAAGTTATGCCAGTAATTGTTGAGAGAGGAGAAAGACTAGTGATGGTGGGCACATGCCAGGGCAACTGAAGTGGCATCACTGCCTCAGCACCACCTTTGACATAGCAGAAAAGAAGCTGAATCTCCATTGGTCCCATTCATGCTGATACAGACTTTTGTGCTATCCCTTTTGCCCTCCTTGGTTTAGTAAAGTAGTCAGTTTGAGTGAAAAATAAAAAGCACAGGTGGCTATTAATTTTAGTCTCTAGAAAATTCAGAATTTTTGACTAGTGGTCATGAAACCCTGAACTTTAGTGGAATTTTGAAATGAGACATTTCAATTGCTTTCAGAGGGCAGAGGTAGGTTAGCTCACTTGATAGTGGATAAAACTCTATTTGGAGGAGTTCCATTTGGAAAACATGCCCGGTTGCTCATTCAGATCATGAACTGTTTGTCAATTCTGAAGATTCTTGAACTAAAGATTCTATTGACCACAGAACAAGAATCAATAGTCTTCATACTTGTTATTTACCATAGAGTGTATTAAAGCCTGTAGATATCCGATAAATCCTTTAAAGCTTCCCTTCCATGGTCTGTACTATACTGCTCATTGGTACATCAATAAATCCTTTTGACATATACGTTGCTTATTAGAATGAGAGAGTAGACTTTTCCATTTCTTCTCAAATTGCATAAAAATAACTAAATATATACAGTAAACAAAATTCTATGTGTTTGTTTGCTATAATAGTATTAAGTGTGGGTAATGAAATCTTTCAGAATAGATATTGTAATATTTTTGTTCATTCTCTTCATCCCTATTTTCTTCCCATCCTAATTTTTTAGGTCACCTATTTTATACTCCTTGGTTAAATTAAAATAACAGACTTCCCCATTGGAGGTTCCAACTGTTCTCAGCTCTATCATAGCTCCTTCTCTCTATTTTTTTCCCTTTTCTGTTACAATTTAATTCTTTTAATTCTACACTTTCTTATTTGGTTATAAATCTCCACTGTTTTATTATTCTGTGTTTATTATTACTAATAAATATATATTTTCTGTATCTTTTTTTTACTTCAGTTTCCTATAAGTTGTGTTGCTTCATTACTCCAATTGTTCTTCCAAAGTGGTATTATTTTTCCCAATCTTCTTTTCTTTCTGTTACTGATTTTCTATTTACCATCTGAGTAAAATTCAAATTAAATAAAAAATGATAATTACAAATAAATCATTTTGACATGAGTGATATAGGAAAATCAATACAAGTTAATCAAAGAATCAAAGAATCATAGAGTTGGAAGAGACCACTTGTTCCCACATCATTTTTGCTTACAAACCAGCAAAGGGTTTAAGATCTTTCCCAAATATGTAACAGGCAGTGTACAGAGACAGATCTTAAATCAACATACACTTCCCAAGAACGTTGTCTGAGGACTACTCCAGTGGTCATGTAGCCAGCATGACTGCACTGAATGCTGTTACCTTCCAACCAAAGTGGTACCAATTTATCTTCTTGCATTTGCACAATTTCAAACTGCTAGGTTGGCAGAAGCTGGGACTAGTGATGGGAGCTCACCCCATCATGTAGCTCTCAGATTTTGAACTGCTAACCTTCTGACCTTTCTATTGTCAGAATTAGTGTCTTAATCACTAAGCCACCACATTAAAAAAAATAGTGGAGCCTGTGTGCCTGTAATGATAAGAAGTTTCCTTTCTGGACATAGATAACTTAACCACAATGTCCTATCAAATGGCAAGGTCCCATGTTGATTACTGTAATATGTTGTTTGTGGCCTTGGACCTATATGTAACTGGTGCAAATGGCATCTGCACAGTTCATACTACACAGTTATAACACTATGATTGTACTTTCACTGCCATGACGACATCCTATGGAATCCCAGGGTTTGAAATTTAAGAAGGGGGTATGTAGAATTCTCAGCCAGAGAGTCTGTGGTTCTGCAACAAACTCTAAACCCCAGGATTCCATAGTAGGTTATCATGTTAATTGAAGTGAAATCATAATGCTGTAATTGTGTGGTGTGAAAGGACCTTGTCCTGCTGCCTGATAATGCTACTGGTACTTTTAAAATAATGGTGTCTAAATTGTTACTGAAACAGGATTAAATGTTTTCACTTGTGAGGCCCAAACAACCTGGAATCAAGAAAGATGGTTTTTTTTTTATGGTTCTCCTCAGCCACCAAGAGGCCATTTGATTTTGCCACATCCTACAGATATGCATCTGGTAATAATTGTGCCTTTTCTGGAATTATACTTGCTAGAATAATCTCTGTCCAGGAAAAAAAAAGATTCTTGTATTAACTTTGCTACATTTTAGGACTATGGTGACAAAATTTTAGTGTTAGATAACTCATGGTATCTGTGCCAGAGATGAGAAAAATTATCTTTGTGAGTTATAAAACCCATCATTCCTCAACCAATGTGACCAGTAACTAGGCTGAGGGTTCTGGGAGTTGTAGACCAGAAAGATTAAACCCCTTTTCTCAGGCTCTGGCCTGTTACAATTTTTAGGTAATGAGTACTGATTACATTATATAGTTCCTTTGTTTGCAGTTATGATTTATGTTTATATTGCCATTTTATTTTTATATGCTGCTGGAATATGTTATTCATGACAGATGGAGTAAAAGTCTTTAAAGACATGAAGAAATAAAATAGAATAATGGCACCAAATAATTTTTGAGGACCACTTCAGGAAGGAAGCATACAGTAATACAAATGAGACCTTCCATTAATTTTGTTGCTTATTTCTTTGCACTCCTCTTTTAGGGTTGGCACTGAAGGGTTGGATATAGCCCAAGGGCTGTCAGTTGGTGTCCTCTTTTCTAGACATTTAATTATGTCTAGATGCATTTTCTTTATCTGATAATGTCAAACTGCTGGCAGAAAAACTATCATAATGAGAAGCCATGTGTGGAAAAGGAAGGTTTTGATTTTGTTGATTCTCCTTTCCCTCTGCAGTTCTCTGTGTCCTCCAAAAATAACTTCAAAACATAAAATGAATGGTGCGGGGCAGCAGGTGCTGTTGAAGATGTGAAATTCATAAAACAAATAAAATAAAGAAACTGCCTGCCACTTCCACACATGGTACCTTGTTGGATCAAAGCACCTCCCTTAATGAAAGGACTAGGATTGGCTATAAGCCTGTATTTGTTTATTCAGTTATATGGACTACCTTGTATTGTGTTTTAATGTTCAGTTGTTAAATTTATATTATCTTCTGTGAGCAAAAAGTTCATATCAACATGCTGAGTTCTCCTATTTCTCCTCTCCCAACAATTCTGTAAAATAGATTAGGATGAGAGACAGTGATACATTCATGTCATCTTGTGAGCTTAATAGGCATTTAAAACTAAATTTAGTCAGTAGGTTTCCATAAACTTTATATATTGTATATATTGTAAAACCTTATAGGATTAAAGCATAATACATTCTTTTCTCTCAAGTTTTCCTTTCATATAGCCCAACATAAAGAGAATTCTGAGACACAGAGTTATTTCTACTTTGCTAAAATTCCAAGTGCACACTTGAAAAACCCATTAAGTTCTTAGGCTCTTCAGATTTCTAATGAGGCATGATGTCTACTTTGTTTCAGAAAATACTTCATGTGTGTGCCAACTGCCAACCTTCTTTCTCATTGTATTTGTCTGAACTGGAGTTCCCTGCATGAGTTATTTGATCAATTCTTCACAATTGTTCCAGGTCTGAAAGATTGTCTACTTCTGCAAGCATAAATATACCACAGAGTATAAAATTATAAATAAATTTGACAAAATAAGACTTTTGCAGCTCATTGATTCCTTTATTAGCATTATAAACAGTTAATTTTTTCCACAGTACTGGAAGCCTCTGTGATGCTGCACTTTAGCAACAGACTAGTTTATTGTGGCATCAATGTTTGAAGATATTTATTTTATTCAGTCAGTGAAGTGCATGGAAAAGGAGAATAGTTAGTTAATTACCTGTGGACCATGCTGTCCACAAATTCCTGTCCCCCTTTCAATTTGGCATGAGTTCTGTTTCAGACTTATGTATACTAATGTAGGAAATCTCCAAATTTAGTGAGATTTCTTTCCAGATAAATATGTGCAGAATGGGTCAGAATGACCCTAACAATCAATCAAAGCATCAGATCACTATATCACTATTCATAGCTATAGCAGTAATTTGGTTGTTGAGTCCATACTCAATGGAAGCTTAGCAGAGAGAAGTATATATTGCTCTGATATTTTTGCATGTGGTTGTAAGCTGAGAAACTGGCGATGGAAGTCTTTTGAACTGTTTCTTCTTAGTGAGCTGTTAGGAATGATGAAGAAGAGGAGGAAGAGCAGTTGGCAACTAAAAAAACTCCCCTCAAGATTTTCTTCTACGCTTGATTTTGCTACTATTTCTCCTGTAGCCACTCAGCTGAGCAGGAGCTGTGCTAGTGCCAAATTAGGGTCGCTTTCACACTGCACAATAGTGCTGTGATTCCACTCTAACTGCCATGGATTGATCCTATGGAATCCTGGAACTCACAGTTTGGGATTGAGTATTTACAATTCTTAGCCAAAGAGCTATAGTGCCTCACCAAATGACAAAGCCCAGGGTTCCCCAGGATTTTGCTGTGGTAAAACTCAGAGCAGCAGTAAAATCTAGTATGGGTTTGCCATCTCCACAGACGCAGATATACCAGCCACCCATGGGTATTAGTGACGGAGTAGGTTGACCATAAAGTCTCCACATAGAGGATGTCTTGCCCAGTGATGCCACAAAGACTCCCTGCTTGTAACAAATGAGCACATTTGGGAGAAATTTTCACTTATCTTTTCTCTCTGATGTGCTTGTTTGCTGTGCACAATGAATTTTCTTTCACAGAAAAGCATTCAGAACTGTGACTTTCCTTGCATTCTAAAGTGATATAGTTCAGAGTTGTGACTATATGTGTGTGTGGGTGTATGTGCTTGGGTATATGTACATATAGAATTTGCTATACTAGACTAATCAATCTGTTCTGAACAGAGTGCAAAGCTATTCAGCTCAGAGTTTCTTTTTAAATACTTCTCTGAATTGAAATCTGTATTTATAAAGCCACTGATAAACAAACAGGAGTTAAAAATGTTAATGAATATATGGTAGATGCCACTTTTAAAACATCCTAACACCTAAGGTTAAAGCTTAGCTTCATTTAAATTAAAAAAAAATTCTTTTAAAAAGAATATTGTTTACTTCACAATAGCTGACATGGCTTTCCCTACAGCAATCTTCCTGTGAGTTCTGCTTTCCATGCAGGCACTAAATAAAGGTCTTCTTCTATCTCATTAGTTTCTCATGGGTCTCCTAGCACACAATAAGAGATTCTTCAGTATGTTCAGGGTTGCAAACTGAGAAAGTAGATAAGGTAAAACAGTTGGAACGAAATTCTCACAAACAAGTGAAGAACAGCATTTCAGAATAAAAAACAAGCTAGCTCTCAGCCAGAGATAACCCAGGTGGCTCTGATCTTGACAGTTTGACAGGTTTGCTGACCTAAGGGCAGACTCCTTCACTGGTTCCTCCATTATTTCACGGCTTAGTCTCTCAAGGTACTTTAAGAAAGGCAGCTGTGCAATTGGAGGATCCACAACTGTGTTCAAAGATTTACAAAAATGTTTATATCATATTGACAGAAACCTTACAGTTGGAAGGTACTGTGAAGGCCATCTAGTCTAACTCTTTGCTGAATACAGGACTTGCAATGGAACCATAGCATACCTGGCAGATGGCTGTCCACACTCTGCTTAAACGACTCCACTCCAACTGACTTCCAATGCAGTCTGCTCCAGGGCTGAGCAAATTATTATTCTTAGACCATAGAGAGATATGACATGCTGGGGGGAGGAGCAGAAAATTTGGGGTAAGGGAAATGTTGTGTGTACCTCTCTTTTCAGTTTTTTTCCAAGTGGAAATTTGGGGGAATACTGAAAAGGAAAAAACCTCCTGTGAAAGCATTTCTCTTTTGGAACAAGTCATGTTTTTTTGTTTTTTTAAAAAAACATCTTAGGTGGCAAAAAGGAAAATACATGTGCTTAGATAGCATAGGATTACTTTTCACATAGGCCAAGATCCTCCAACACAGATGTAGTTACAGATACAGAACCAGGTATCATCTTCCAAACTGACTCTTCAAATCCACTTTAACAATTAACAGCTGCACCAAACAATGGAGGTCTGTTCTGTTGGTGAGTGGGTTGTCGGAGGAGGATGTTTCCAGCCCCTTCCCATCATTGAGCTACAGTGGGATCAGGAGTTGCAACAAGGGTTCTTCACCTGATAGTTGCACCACAAGACAGGAGGGCTCTGGAAATGTCATCTCACTAGGACCCAAGCAGCAACAGAACAGACCTCTGTAACTTGATCTGACAGCTAGCTGTCACAGTAGGTTTGGATGGGGGCACATTTGATCATGGCAGTAGTACCCACAGTCATACCCAAGTTGTAAACATGAAGACCATACAGTTATGGATGTATACTTGTAGCTTTTACATTTATAACTACTCTACAGAATGCCAGCTACAATCATTAAAACATACATATCTTTAAAATACAATATAGTACTAAAGATGAAAGCATAGGATACAAATTACTGTACTATAAGGATTGAGGAATCATCTTGAGTAAAGAAAAGGAATTTAGCCACTAACTCTGCCATTAACCTGTCATTAACTTGCTCATATTGGGCAATAAATGTTCCAGGTACCATTGCAGTGTTTTTTTAGGACATTTTGTTATAATAGGGCAAAGCAGACTATTATATTCTTTTATGTGAAAACTACATTTAAAAAATAGAGACTGAGATGACTCTATGTTTCAACTTCTTCATCTCCATAGAGACACAAACAATCTTTGTATGGGATATGGGTAGTGCCCTCCCACTGTTGCCAAAAGTGAAAAATTAAATCTAGCCCTAGAAAAAAGCCATGGTAATACCTCATTTATCTAGATCTTCTGGATTTTTAAAAAAATCTAGATGTTTTGGACATCTGAGTTGTATACGTTAACTTATTATCAATGCTGTTTATATTTTTAAAGTAATAAAAACAAAATAGACTTGAAAAATATTCCAATTTTTCTATTTTGGATTTCCCACCAATGGCTTCACAATTTCTTCAGATTTTATATCCTCACAAGAGTTTAGCTGAATAATGAATGATTCCCTGCATTTCAAGCCATTGGTTCTAATACTACTCTTGGGAACACTACTACAAATCTATTCCATTTTCAGTGTCATTGTCCTTAAATTATGCATTAAGGATTCTATCAATGATTTTTATAATCTCTCATGCTCTGCTTATTGAAACCAAGAATTAAAATGTGTTAGAAATCATAAATCTAAAAGTTGCTCTCTGTGTTAACAGATTGGGGAATATTAATATTACATGGACAGGTTTGAAGTTTGTGCCTGGGAAAAAATATAGATAATATCAAAATTTAGATAAAAAACTATTCTTTTAGGAGAAAAAAACAACAGAAAATGATACTGATGCTGATTCTTGACAGATCTGAAATCTGAGATGGAGTTTCTCATGACAAGAAAAGAGTGGCTTCCAAATATTAGTGTAGAAGGAAGTTGTGTCTGTTCTCAAAATCTCCACTTTCCAAAGGCACTATCTTTGTCCTGTAATTGGATGAGGAAAATACAAACAACAGTCTCCCACTACAGTCGACCCTCTGGATCCATGGATTTTTTTTTAATCTGTGGATTCAACCATCCATGGCTTGAAAATACTAAAAAATAATATAAATTCCAAAAGTAAATCTTGATTTTGACATTTTATATAAGGTACACCACTATGCCACTGTGTTTAATAGGACTTGAGCATCCATGGGTTTTGTTATTCATGGAGGGTCCTGGAACCAAATCTCAGTGGATACCAAGGGTCCATTGTGTTTATAGCAGTAGAAAAACAGCAGTGGGGAAGGAAGCTGCTTTCTGTATGCTGATAAATCTGCCAGTCTCTGTGAATGTTCTATTTACAATATTATAAAATGTCAGCCTAACATATAGAGTCAGGAGCCTCTCTGAACAAATACGTTACTTACTGAAATGGCTCAATGCTACGGAATACTGAGAGTTGTAGTTTGTTGTGGCACCAAAGCTTTCTGACAGAGATGGCTAAATACCTCACAAAACTACAAAACTTAGAATTCCATAGCATGGAGCCATGACAGTTAAAGTGGTGTCAAACTGGATTATTTCTGTAGTGTGAATGCAGCCCCAGTAAGCTGATGGATCTGGATGGTTTCTTAATACCCATTGAATATTTTTTGGCTGACATGGTTATGGTTCAGACAGCAACCAGGAATTTGTAGATTTTTCCAGTACAACTTAACACCTGTGAAGAGAGTTGGAAAGATAGACTGGAATCTTGTTGGTTAGTCTTGAGTAGATTAGATCTCATTATTGAATGATGGCTCAACATGGTGAGTCAGCATGTAGGGAAATTAGACTGATTCAGAAAGTTTACTCTAGTCAGGAGTAACAATAGGATTTTGTTCATTTGCACCACCTGCTCAGTTACAATTTTAAGCATATTTATACATTTCACATACATTTCATTACACAAATCACTGACCAAAGAATGCCAGTTTCAAGTACCAATCTGTCTCTCTATCCTCTCAGAACTGTACCCCATCATCTTAAATGAATCCTGATAAACACTCGATATCAGCATTATCTTATACATTGTAGTGTCTTTCAGGCTATTTGATGCAGAGAACCATCAATTACTGTTTTCCAGTGTGCCAAGGACTGGCACTAAATATGTGCCTACTGGGCACAATTGTTTTTTCCTTTCCTGGAGATTCACCAAGGACTGGTTCTGGGGTCTCCACACCTAACACTGATGCAGGGCAGTCAAATCAACACACACACACACACACACACACACACACACACACACACACGTCAGTATTCTGTGTGGAGAAAAATATGTTAACTGAAAACTGTTCGCCAAGCATGCAGCTACCTTGTCCTGAGATTAGTTTTAATAAAAGTCAGTGGAAGCCTAATCTGAGGTGGTGATTTTCTTTGTATGAGTATTACAGGTCCAAAAGTTGCTGATGAAATTTCACACAGTACAGTGCAGCCAGTATTATTTTGGTAGTAAAATCTAACTACACACTACAGAGAAAAACTGAACACATGCATACAAAATCCTTTGTTTGTGAACATAATATACTGCTGAACAGAAATGAAACCCTTCAAGTAGCTACTTGGGGAGCTGACAACTTGATCATTACCAGCTGGAACAAAATTTTACCCCCTCATCCTTTAAATACAGCTAATGTTTGGGAGAAAGGGACAGGAAAAGAAAAGGAAATTAACATTAAGGCCCATTAAGGGTTTAGTTAAACCCACAAAAGCTAGAAAATTCAAAGATCAAGTTTGTAATTCTGCCTTTAATTCCTTTTCTTGCAATTACATATTTCATCTTAGGAGACTTTAGAGTAATAGTTGATCTTGCCTAACCTGTAATTTCTATTACCTAGCACAGTGGGGTGAAAGAAGGACAAACTTGGATTTTGAAATGTCATGATTTTCTGAGCTTTAAGAACCCAACTGCTGCTTTTAAAATGCACTTCAAACAATCATGATTCCCCTGGTTTTGGAAACAATCTGGGCATTGCTAGGCATTGGTTATTATTTGCTTGAAACTATTAGCAAGGTGGCTGGACTCATTAAACTGTGCTTTTTAGCACTGATAGCAGGGACCTTTTCATTTTAATGACCTGTTACAAAATAAAAATAGCATATTGTTAAAATGGCATTCAGCTACAACCTAACAGTACCCATTACTCAAAAGCTGTACATTGAATATACTGAAATGGCAACCAGGTTGTTTTAGCCCACTTGATTGTGATAGTAAGTCACTTATAAGGTATTAGACTCCAGAGGGACCAGCATTCAAATTACATCTCAGCCATGAAATTATTAAGGCTATAATCCAATGTGTGCATATCTAGGAATAACATAGTGGAAATTACATCCGAAGAAACATGCATCTGCTATCTATCTAAATACCCTTGGTAGGGGTGTAAACCCAAAGTACAGATTGCCCTTATCTCTTAGTAAATACACAGTGGCTTGCATTACTAGGTGCTTTGAAGGAATATGTCAGCCTTATGGCAGGCTCACAATGTCTATAGGTTTACTCATCAAGTAAGAAAGTTAGTGTGGTGTAGTGTGTGAGTGTTGGCTAGGACTCAGAGAGACAAGGTTATGAATACCTGCTGAATTACAGAAAGCCATTGGATGACCTTGACCTTTGCAGACTGCCAGAAATAGTTTATTGTGGCACCAGAGCTCTCTGACAGAGAAGGCTCAATGTCTCAGAAAAAAACTACAGTTTCCATGATTCCCTAGCACTGAGCCAGGGCAGTTAAAGTGGACTCAATTTGCACTATTTCTGGCAGTCTGCAAGGCTTATTAAGGGGGGAAGCAGACGACTGCTTCTGGGTCGCCGCGGGTCAGAGCGCCGGCAGAGCTCAGCCTCCGCACCGCTGCGCTCCTCCGGCGACTCTAAAAGGAGCACCAAATTGGCGCTCCTTTTAGATGTCAGGGAAAGTGCGCCCTAAAAGCGGCGGGTGCACTTTCCCTGACTCTTCTGCCGCGGCGCGTCCGGTCGCTGCGGCGTGAAGTCATCCCCGGAGCGCCAGCCGTGCGGAGGGCTGGCGACTCCGAGGGCGACCTCAGGAAGAGGAAGGGGTGCCGCTCGTGCGGCTGCCCCTCCTCTTCCAGGCCTCCAAGACGGCTCAATTAGCCGTCTGCCGAGGCCCTAAGTCATCTATTCTCAGCCTAGGAAGAAAGCAATGGGAAACTTCTTCTGAATAAATCTCACCAATAAACCCCCTTGATAGGGGTCACCATAAGTTGGCACTGACTTGAAATCACCTAACAAGAAGTCTCACACTCCATTCCTGTATGTACCTGAGCCTGAAAACCAGGGATAGTTTGGGGTTTCTGTTGGCCTGCCCCCTCCTCCCTTGGAACACCTGGCTCTGAGAAGAGCCTTGAAAGCCTCTCTGCCTGCCCAACCATTGGCTATAGCAGTGGCTTGGAGTGGACTCAGGAGCTTGGCGGTGAGCACTTTGGCCCGCCCTTTCCTCCCTTGGAACACCTGGCTCTGAGAAGAGCCTTGAAAGCCTCTCTGCCTGCCCGACCATTGGCTGTGAGGATGATGAGCCAAGGCCTTGATGCCTTGGAACACCTCCTCTTCCCGAGCAGATAGAAGCTTTATGGTTAAAGCTTAGTGGCCCCCTTCTCATTGAGCTAGCCAGTAGTCCTGTCATTAGGATTGACTATGAGAACCCAGGGTAGAACTCCATCTGGATCCCTTGTTAATTCTACTGTCTATTGGGGCTGGGAATAATCTGGGAGCAGGGACTGAGGTTGTGCAGGGGAAAGGAAGGTATGGTGGCAACAGAGTGAAGCAATGTTACAAAAGAAGGTGAGATCGATGTTTAATATCTATCTTGCCTTCAGTTCACTCTGTTTCCCAGAATGATTTGGAGAGTGCACCAACCATTCCACAGACCCTTACTTTGCTCCTTTGCAATACCAGGTCGGTCAAAAATAAGACCCACATCATCCATGACCTCTTGCTGGATGAGGTGGCCGACCTGGCTTGCTTTACTGAGACCTGGCTGGGAGATGCCAGTGTGGTGACGTGGGTGCAGGCTCTCCCAACCAGGTATTCAGTTAGTGAGCAGGTAAGGAAAAGTTGGTAGGGGCGGCGGAGTGGCTCTAGTTCATAAAAACAACCTAACCTTGACCAGGAAGCCTATATGGAACAAAGTTCACATCGAGTGTATGTACCTGAGCCTGAAAACTAGGGATAGTTTGGGGATTCTGTTGGTTTACCGGCCACTCCATTGTCTAACAGACTCCCTAATTGAGCTGACACAGCTGGTCTCAGAGTTATTGTTGGAGTCCCCCAGACTTTTAGTTCTGGGCAACTTCAACATCCCACTCAAGACCAGCTTACCAAACTTAACTGGCACAGCTCAGGAGTTCATGGATACCATGACAAACATGGGCCTATCCCAACTGGTTGTCAGGCCTACTCATTGTGCAGCTCACACCCTCGATGCGATCTTCAGTACAGAACAGGAATATCCGTGGGCAGAAGTTATTATTACCTCCACATTGTCATGGATGGATCATTTCCTGGTCAAGGTGGAACTCAGAGCCACTGTCTGCCCCACCAGGTGGCCCCATTAGAATAATAATAATAATAATAAAATTTATTTATACCCCTCCCAGTGGTAATCCAATCAGGGCAGCTTACAAATTAAAACTTGCATACAATACATGATAAAACCTATAATACAACATCCCCCTCCCCCTTAAAACAGTATATAATCAGACAAATTAAAACAACAATTCAATTAAAATTTTAAAATCCAAT
>CM034708.1:100137668-100173056 GCA_020142125.1 Phrynosoma platyrhinos
TCCCCACTTTAGTCCCCTACTTGCATCTCAATGCTCCTGCACCCCTGCTCTCTTACCACCACACTGCCCACTTTTGGACTTGTCCCGGTGATGACAGCTATGTATGTCTGGCAAGGAGGAAGGCATTGGAGGTGTCCCAGTGCCATGCCACCTGCCTCTTGTTTCATTTTGTCAGTGGTAGCTGCCGAACTACAAAGCCCAGAACCCATGGGACCTTGCCATGGCAGTTAAAGTGGAATCATAGTGCTATAATTGTGTAATGTGAAAAGCCCCCATTGAGAAGCAATTCTGAAAAGGGTGGTAAAGACAATCAACTGTTAGCTTTGTGAAACTATAAAGATTATCGCATTGACATAAAATCTGACTGCTCCTCAATGGGATACAGTCAGGTTGTGGATTGCTACTGAGTATTATCAGATGTACTTTATCACTGCTGTCACCAGGCGATTGCAACCCAGCTACATCCTGGGTCCCATGCATGCTTCAGAGGCCGCTTTTCCAAGCATGGAGCTTGCCGTTTTGGAAACATGACCCCTGAAGTGTGCCTGGGACCCAGGATGCAGACGGGTTGCAATCATCTGGTGGCAATGGCGGTGAATTACATCTGATAATATCAGTAACAACCTGCAACCCAACTGTATCCTATTGGGGAGCAGTCAGATTTTATATCAATGCAATAATCTCCTAAGTTTAGTATACTGGCTCAGTCATAAGGCAGGTCACAGGTGGTGAAAGTGAGGATGAAATTTGGATACCCTTTATCCCCCAAATAATTTTTTGATTAATACAGAATGAAGATGAAGAGGCTTTTTCTGTCATTATATTAGGCTTTTCAAGATCTGGGCAATGTTTTTCTTTCAAAAATAAAATTAATTATCTTTCTTTCTTAAGAATATTTTAAAAGGGACAGTAAACACTTGAACAAATGATAAATCCAAGCTGATTTCCTCCTGTAAAATAAATTATTTCTTCCCTCTTAGGACAGCGATAACCTCTGGTGGGATGCCTTTGCAACAGAATTTTTTGAAGATGATGCAACCTTAACCCTTTCATTTTGTTTGGAAGATGGACCAAAGCGATACAGTAAGGGACAAACATATTTTAATATTTCACCTTTGATTTTGTGTATTCAGAAAATGGATTTAGATGCTGGTTTAAGGATAGCATTGCTCTGGCCATTTCATTGGTGTTTGCTGAATTGTTAATACAGTTTTCAGTGTAGGAGAGCTGAAGTGTCTTGCAAAGAGCAATAGACACAAGCTGGAGGCAATAGACAGCAGCTGGGTTCAGATCCTTATTCAGCTCTGAAATTACCTTGGGCAAGCTACTCCCATGGCTTAAGCAACTGGACAGGATGTACTGTATACTATGTATACTGCCCTGACATTTTTGGTGAATTAATGGAATGAAAATGTGATTGCTTGATAAATTATTAGAAAAACTTTCCCACAGAAAACACATTTTGAAATGCAGGGTGGAATGGTTTTTCTTAGACCAGGAAGAATGCTTTGGAACAGTCAAATTTAGTATAAATTTAATTCCATTTTTCCCCACTTCTTTCTTTGTAAAATGTATACATTATAGCTAGGAAACTAAAATCAAAAAGGCAGTTCAGTGGTGAAAATACTTGCTAAAAATCCACAGTTTATAGACTTGAACCCTAAGGGGAAGGTTTTTCTGGATTCAGACTTAAGTTAAGAGAATAAATGCTTGATGACTTTGTAGGCTAGGATTGAGGACAGAAATGAGCAATGTGAGGTTCTCAAGGTGGTTTAATAAAGCTCTAGAATCCTCATGTGTTCTGAAAATGGGGGGGGGGGGGGAGTTGCTGTTAAATATCCAATAGCATTTCCAGGCTTTGGTGGGGGCAATATTGTGGGGCCCCATCACTTTTTAGGCCTCTAGAGGCTTTCCTTCAGCCTTTATTCAAACCAGGAAATGACTGAAATTCACAATCCAATCACTTACTGTTTTGAAGAATTATACAGGCTGAAGGAAGACCTCCAGAGAGCCTGAAAACACTCCAAAATAAAGTGAAATAGCCAATAGTGCACCCCCCCCCCGAGGCTTGGGGTACCACTGGCTATTTTGCAGCACAACATTTGAGCCCAAGTTGTGGGGGTGGGAGTAAGGGAGTAATAAGGGGCTACAGTCTTCTTGGGTCCTCTTGTGGGGCTGTGTAGTTCAATCTCTGGTAGCTGTCCATCCAAACCTAGAATCTACTTAACAAAGTGTAAGCTGGGGTTGATGGCTTTTAAGGTAGAAAGGTACTTTCAAAAAATGCTAGTTCTGGCAGTTATGGGGAAAACAGAAGGAGATCAAATGAGGTCAAGGAAAAGTGATGAACCACATGATAAGGCAAAGCAAAATACACTGTTGCTGGTATAAGAAGATACATTCTTATATACCTACCACACCTCTCCTCTCACATACTCCTTTCACAATTTTGGAGTAATTAAATGCACGTAATATTTATTTATTTATTTCACAATGGGATTCAATGCAGGTTCATAATGTAAGTATCCTTTTAATGTCCTTAATTTATGTATATAATAAGGGTAACCTTTTTATCCCCTTACTTTATGACCTTGAACAATCAATCCAACATTACTTTGTATTTGCCATGAATGTAGATATATTTTTATATACCCACCACACCTCTTCTTTCACACTTAGGATCGTTACAGAGTGTCCCTCTATTCCAAATAATATATATCATTTTAGTCCCTTTTCCACCTGCCTTCCATGAGTGTTCATTTCGTTTATTCTCCAACAATCTCTTGGATGTGGGCTTATGAATCAGATGAATTATTAAACTGATGATAGAGTGACTGGGAAAAATTATGATATTACCAGATTTAATTGTAGCTAACAACAACAACAATAACCATTACCTACTTTAGTTATAAATTTGTACTCCTTTTTCTTTGCCTTTCTTAGACATTAAAATTAAACATATAAGAGGAATATTTGATAGTAAGATTATTAGTTACTACTATTACTACTATTACTATTGCTTAATGTCTATCCACCTAGTAAGGATTCACCCTGGTACACAGACTCATTTAGAGCATACGGTCATTCCAGAATAAGGAAATTCAAGCACAGCTCACAGACACTCTAAAGGCATAAACAAACTGCCAGAAATAGTGCACATTAAATTGAGGCACTGCCCTGGCTCAGTGCTAGAGAATCATGGGAACTGTATTTTTTTCTGGGACATTGAGCCTTCTCTGTCAGAGAGCTCTGGTGCCACAATAAATTGCAGTTCCCATGATTCCCTAGCACTGAGCCAGGGCAGTGCCTCAATTTAATGTGCACTATTTCAAGTCCAACAAAACCCAGGTTTACACATCATTCATAAACCATGTTGCATTGTTGGTCACTACTCTAGTTTGTTTGAATGGCAGACCAGTCCCTCATTTAAAACAACAACATTTTGCCAATCCTGTAGTGGGAAGGGGCATGCTTGGGAAGCTTTTAAATTAATATATATTAAAGAATATATTTTCCTACCACTAGTTAAATTTTGTAGAGGCCCTAAAGTTGTGATGTTGATTAAAATTGCTCCCTCTTTTTCATCATAGTGCGCGTGCGCCCACACACACACTGTTGTTTGCCTTCAAGTCATTTCCGACTTATGGCAACCTTAAGCAAACCTATCACAGGGTTTTCTTGAAAAGATTTGTTCAGAAAAGTGTTTTGCCTTTGCCTTTCTCTGAGGCTGAAAGAGTTTGACTTGCCCAAGATCACCCAGTGGGTATTCATTGCTGAGCAGAAATATGAACCCTGGTCATACCAATATACCACACTGGCTCATACACACTTAATAAATTTGTGGCATGCACATGTCTGTGCATGTGTGCACGCATGCACGCACGCACACACACACACACACATATTTATAGAACACTTGTCCCCCTGAAAGATACTTAGAGGTCGCCAGCAAGAATAAAAAAAACCAATGGAGAAGATGTAAACCATTGGCCAGCATCCAGTAGAATGATTCCACTTAGAGAACTGCTTCTGTCAGTGGAATTGGAGTGCGAAAATCTCCCATTGCCTCTGCAAACCTCCCACCCCCACCTCATTTAAAAACCTGTTCTGGACTGCCGGGGAACATTTCCATGCAAATGACATGGGAGGCTTTAGGCTTTAGGGATGGAAGAGGGAAAGCAAGTTATATCACACTAGCAGTTGCTTGTAGTGTGACAGTGAATTTAAGCCATTGCAATTAAACATTTCTTTTACAATTAAACTGTATTCTTTTGTTTGAAAAACTGTTAACTGATTTTGAAATCCTCTCTAATAAAGTATTTTTATTAGAGAGGATTCCAAAATCAGTTAACAGTTTTTCAAAGAAAAGAATACAGTCAGTTGGTAATGAGTATTATATAGCGCACACTGAATTACAGTACAGTGCTACAGAGGGACATTCCCGGGGGTGCATTAAGCAGTATTGTCTTTATTTGAGGAGAATGGAGTTCAGCATTCAGAATGCCTTTGCAGAAGATCCCTCACTGTAATGGTGGTTTAGGACCATGTGTCATCCTGTTGATACAGTCTACGAAGGGAAGTTGTTTCTGTATGAAAGTGTCATTGCTGACATTTCATTAAAAAAACATCAGTTTTAAAAGAAATAGCATCAAAATTATGTTTTTAAATGGAGGCCAGATATGCTTATTAGAATATACCTGACTTGTGTATGCTTTTTCATTTCAAAACTAACCTGATCCTAATTCCATACAATGTTGCTTTAGATGAGGATGGCAACTAGAACATAATTTCTGTCATTGCTCTCAACACATCAGTGGCTTCAAAGAGCTATCTGAGGAAGACACCAATTTGCCATGACTAAGAAACATGCATTAAAGAAAGTGTTTCCTATTCTTCTTAAGGTATTCCTGATCTGGGACAAAATGAATCCCAAACACTCATAAAAATTAATCAGTAGAGGACTCATAATCATCAAACAATAGATGTAATGGTAGAAAGATTTTAGACTAGGAACAAATGGGGGGGGGGATTTAGAAGGCTCATAAAGCCAATGTCACATAACACCCAACACCAATAGTATTTCTTTGTTCTGGACTACATGAAGTTTACAGACTGTCTGCAAGAGCATCCCCATGTAAAGCACATTATACTTAATTCAAATTGAGATTGTACTATAGGCTATTTGACAGTGGCAGAATTCTTTGTCTCTGAATAAAAATATATTATGGATGTATGAATTATAGCTGTTAGATAAGAAACCAAAGAAAGTGTAAACCAGTTCTCTTAGGAGGAGTGTGACCTCTTCAAACATCATAATTTTGTCTAGTTCCTGATCAGGAGAAACACCCACTGTTAGCATCTCCATCATGTCTGAACTGAGCCACCCAAATAAAGGGAATACAAACACCTTACAAATCACTACAACAATGTATTCTCTGATCAGCAGTTCTCGAGGGGGTCTTGTAATCATTTTATCTTTCATTGGGGTTTAGGTTTACAGACTCGCTGTGTGTTGAACTCTCTACAGTTAGAAGATAATACAGCCACTAGAAATTAGTTGTGACGGCAGGAATATTTTTTATTGTTTGACAAATTCTTTCATGTGTAGCCCTATTTTGCACAGATACAGAGCCCTGCTCAATCTAACTGGACATTAATTGCTTTTTACTGATGTATCTGGGCTTCATAGATGGATAACACAACTAACAAATTTGATATCTGACAAGTTGACTCAACCTAATTGGGACAGATCAGCCACTACCAGTTTTGCTAGAGGCTATAATTTGAAGGTCTGTGCAGAGTTATCACTTGCTTTGAAAGGCAAGAAATAGTAATTCTGTCAACAATAATCCCTTAAATGGTGTTCAGAGTAGCTTTTCCTTTAGCTCCTCCAGAAAGAGGCAGCACTTGTCAAATAAACACCCAGGAAAAACTGATAATATGAATTAAATGCCTGTGGTTGATACAGTGACTATCAGTTACTGCAGGAAATATAAGAATCTTCAAAGGTTTTAACCTCAAAATACAATGGTGTATCTGGAGGAGAGAAATTAAGGATTGTTGTACATGGGTGGAAATGTATTTACTTTACAGTTCACTAGTAGTATTAATTTCTGAACTAAGAGATTTGTTCAGACTTGGCTGTTACTGGATAAAATTAATAATGGTCAAACTCCCTACCCCAATTTTAAAAGTTAAATTGTTTTTGTTTGTTTGTTTGTTTGTTTAAAAACAAGGCTTAAATCCAATTTTTAGTCTCATACAGAGTTCCTTCTTGTTGTAGCATGCCTTCAAGTTGCTTCCAGTTTATTGTGAAGGTACCCTAAGGTGAATCTATCACTGGGTTTTTTTGGCAAATTTATTCAGAAGAGGTATGCCAGTGCTTCTTGAAGTTGAGAGAATGTGAATTGCCAAAGGGTCACCCAGTGGTTTCCATTGGTGAAATGGGGATTCAAACTCTGGTTTCCTTGAGTCCAGTTCCAGCACTCAGACCACTATACCATGCAGGTTGTACTCAGCTAGAATGGAGCACATTTACCCGAAAGTAAACTCTGCTCCAATACAGTGGAAAATCCAACTAAATTTTCATAGGATTCTACTGTCAATTCTTTAAGTGCTATACTGTTAATATTAGTTTGAGATTGGCAGCCAGAGCCTTGGATACAAAGGAGATGAATCCTTGATGTAAACCATGGTCAGATAAATCCAGAATTATTTCTATGATTGATTCAAGACCTAACTGCTCATCTTTGGTATCTGTTTGCTAAAGTTGTATTAGAAAAATACAGAATTTATGCTTTTTGGTGAAGTAAATGTGATATGGAAAACATTGTTTGAACTATAGAGCGATCTATAGTACCTATATAAATAAAAAAATAATAAAAGCAGTGTACCTAGTTACAGTTTTACGTCATTCATTGCACCCCTTTAGCAGTCAAATAAATTTGTTCCATGCATGTAAAAGGGGGTGGGGTGAGAAAGAGAGAAGGGATTTACTTATCTGTTTCGATCTTAATAATAAAACAGATCAGTTCCATGGTTCCTGAACGGGGAAAAAAATATGTTGCTTTCCAGTTAAGAGCTTTCTAATCATTGTACAAGAGTAAATACTAGACTCTCTTCCTTTGTTGGCCAGGTTCTTTGTTTCCCTGAGACAAAATATTTCCAGAATGGATAAAAGAAGCAGTTTGATTGGCAGTCCTTAGCAGAGTCTCACAAGCTGCAGTGCTGACAGTGTGGTGGTGTGCATTTTGCTGATGTGTTGAGGGCTGACGGCTGATTGACAGCCCAAGCCTGTAGAGACCAGAAAAAATGAAGCATGCTCAGTAAAAATAATGTACAGTGTTTATGCAGCATTGCAGAGATGGGGAATCAGGAGGTTAACTCTTTGAGACTCAGACAGCAAAGTGCTTGTCAGAACTGAAAATGAAATTTTCATCAATCTCCCCCCTTCCCTCAGACAGTTATGTATTTTGTGATTATACTTCATTGTCACAACTAAAGATTATAACAATCTCAGTGGAATACAAACCAGATGAAATTGCTAATGGATATTTGTCTTGTAATTGTCTGTGTTACTGTTCAGAAATCTGTAATCTGGTTTAATAGCACTGCTGCAAATAAAGTGTCCCTTTTAGTGATATTTTGTTTTTTCTAATTTATGACTATTCTGTCTACAGAATAAGTGATCAATTAGAATAGATCAGTTAACTGAGAATAACAATTTGGGCATGGTGTCCCCACAAGGATGACAGGCCTGTTAATAGATGCAATGTATGTATGTCAGAACATCCACTTACAATTTAGAGATTTTAGAAAAGCCATGTTTTGCTGCGCTCATGGTCTTTGGGATGGGTGGGTGGAACCCAGAAGGGCAATCTTTTAATATTATTGCACTTGGTTATAATGCGGTTTACCTGAGCTGGCTTAAAATTAGAAGCAGACAGCATCCTGATAGTATCACACACATTTAGCCCCTAAAATTGCTGCCATTTTTTCAAGCCAGAAAACTCCCAGCTTCGAAAAGAGGTGCGAGGAGCACCCCTTGAAGCAACGATGGAGCTGGGCTGCAGCCAGGTGGCAATTTCGGCAGCTAAATGTGTGTGATACTGTCAGGATGCAGCCCATTTCTATTTTTAAGCCAGCTCAGGTAAACTGTGTTATAACCAAGTGTGATAGTGTCCTTTATGTAATGCACTCATATTTAGAAACCTTGTGGAAATAGAGCTGAAACAAAATAGACACTCCCCCCCCCCATTGGCTACCCCTATACACATGTAGTGGATTTGGAAAGGAATTTCCTATTCGTTGTATTTATTAATTTTCAATGATGGGGTAAAATGCCATGAATGGCTTCTGTAGGAGAAGGGCAGTGGTTTCCTTTTCCACCTCTTTTTAAAAAATGAATCAGTTAAAAGTGTGTGTACATCTTTCTCTAGAAAACAAAGCTTTTCTTTGCTGCTATCCCCCATGACCCCACCCAAGAAGGTTCCCACAGTGTAAGATGTAGGATCATTCCAGGAGCTGAGATCAGCTTCTCCCCATCCATCCCCTAAAATTGTACCTACAAATCCAAACATTACAAAATCCTCCCTAAATGTGATAAAGCTTTCTGTTTGATTATTGAAAGAAATGATTTGTTGTGTAGCTGATGTAGTATTATGCCCAGGGGGACAATGTTCTTGATATATCATGTGTCCTGTGATTTAGTGTCTAATTATTCAGGGCATTCAGATGAAATATATTTCCCTTCTATCTCCCTCACCTCCTTCTTAATTTATCTTGGCAAATAGTAGGAGCAGTTTAACATATTAGGGTGTTAAATGTGTCCTCCATGGTACCTGAATAGAGCATTGTTGTTCCTTGTACTGTCAGAATGGTTGAGCGGAGTGTGCTCATGCCTAAGGAAAGAATACTTTGCATCTATTCTTCCAAGACATTCGCCTGGCCAGAATAAATGAAAGGGAGAAATGCGAGAATGCAGCCATGCTATTGCATGGCTTCCATTTCTTTTAGTTTACCTTGCTCAAAATAACTTACATGAGGATTGTAAGTTATCGTCAACAGGGAGAGGCGGGATACAAATTATTATTATTATTATTATTATTATTATTATTATTATTATTATTATTATTACTTTTAGTTTGTTATGTGTTGGGTAGGGGTGCAAGTCCTACTATTTTATTGTCACAACTATTCTTGCAAAAAGTCTCTGTGTTTGCTTGTGACACATATTTAAAAAAGCAGACAGTGATTTTTGCCAGAGTAGGGATTTTTCAGTTACTGTTTGAGATGAATATTAATACCCATTCTTCATATTCTACCAAAAAAAAAAAAAAAAAGACATGGTTTTAAACAAGCATAATAAGACATGTAAATTATATTCTGGTGAAAAGGGCAGAAGAAGCTTACTTGTTAATGGTTCTCCTTTAGTAATTATGGACTAGTTTGTTGTTATTTACAGTTATTGCTCACATTTTTCTAACTTGCATCACTAAAGGGGACAGAGTGTATAGAGTTAGGTGGGTACACATTACTGTAGACAAAGAATGGTAAGAGCCTTGTGGTGATCAACAATAGAAGAGCACATTAAATGGTTTGATCCAGCTGCTACCTTTGAGGTCACCTTCTGGGGGGGGGACTAAAATGGCAGGGTATGGGATCTGACCAGATGTAAGCCACAGTGTGGTTCTTCTTCCATCTGAGCATGAAGCAGGTCCAGCATGGCCTGAGTTGGGCATATTGCTGAAGGCTTTCACCCCCAGGTTCCCCAAATGGATCACATTAATACTCCAGCTACCAGAAAAGTTGTAAGAGGAGTAAGACCACCATATTTGGTAGCACAAAAAGATTGGCATATAAAGAGGCAAGCATAAAAGATGGGGCAGCGAGCTTGAAAGCTTACATCTGAATTATGCTGTAGTGTACCATTTTTTAAATGTTCCTAGCTTCTCCTGTTTAGTCTCTCCAAGAAGTGCTGCTCTCCCCCTTGTCAGAACAATAGGAAATCCTGATAGGGTAGTCACAAAGGCATCTCTGAAACAAGCTGTCCTGCTATAATCATATCTTCCACAGGTACATAGTTGGGGGTTCCAGATGTGCAGGGACCCTACTTGTGTGCAGCTGTTTGATTTGATATTTCACTGCTATTAACGACCTTGCTGATGCTTAAAATGGTTCTATATTAAGCTGGTATTGACTACGTTTAAAATGATTTTGTTAGTACGACATTCTCTATAACATGTAATCTTGTTCTCCCCTCCTCCATTTGCTGTTTTACTTTAACAAGAAAAACAATATACATTTTCAGTACACTTTTCTGCACATCTGAGTATGCAGCTTTCACCTCAAGACATAGATAGCAGTATCTTTCTGAAAGCCTGAAAAAATGCCAACTCCTAGGGCCACTTCTACTCTTCAGCCAAACCTACTTTTTCTGTATTAAAAGGTGTATCTTTCAATGATATATTCATTCTAGAAAACATAGGTGGATCCCTTCTTCTAGTTTCATCACAGGGAAACAAGTCTCCACAAAAAAAGCTGGACCTAGCTCTTGAGATTCCTGACACACCACTCAGCTGCCTTCCTTTTTATACCTGCTGAAATTATTCAACAAAATTATTTCAAGTCTCTGCCACTCATTTGGTGGCCCTGTTATATGACAAAACTGTTATCTGACTCTCTTCACATAATTCTTCAGAAGAAAATTACATTTGCCAAAAGTAATAAATTGCTCACCCCTATTCCTTTTCATTTCAGCAAAGTCCCAATAATTAAACATCACTCAGTAATTACTACATGGCAGAATAATTCCTCCTTTTCCACATTTTGAGGCTATTTTCTTTGTGTTTCTACTTATCCCCCTTCCCCATTTTTGCCATGTTTTGAGATAATTACTGTGCTTTCTGTGCTACACACTGTATGCATAAAGCTGGAATCTTTTCATTCATAAAGGAAGGGGGAAAAATTCCTTGACCCCCTTACTGTTTTAGCAGTTGCTTTTTGTAGTAATCATATTACAAATTGAACTGTACTGTTTATTTATCTGAAGCCTACTGCTAGAGCTTTCCAACCAACTGAATCTAAGCATGCCAGGGTATTAGGAAAGAATTAAGAGTGATTGCTTAGCTATTGCTGTATTCACATTGATTCCAAACATCCTGTTTTCAATCTAGCGGCATCCTTGAGAATTTGCCTTAGTGTAGAGTGCCAACTAATATCTCACACCCTACCTAGTCAACTCCTACACACATTGAAAGGTGTGGTTGAGTGAAGAGGAAGATCTTCAAGGTAACTGATAGCCATGAGGAAGAAGGGAATGATCAGGCTGCCATGTGCTTTACCATCTCTTAGCTCCAGCCAAAATAAAAATCATTACTCAGCTAATGTCCTGTGATGGGGCTGGAATTGACATCATGTAGCCTGCTATGTATACCAGAAGCAAAAGTCTTCTTTATCCCTTTGAGCTACTGAAGGAATCGACTATCCACACCTGAAGGAATCGACTATCCACTCTTGTGATCTTTATCTTGCTTTCCTTATATGTGTGTGTGTGTGACCCACACACACACACATATAAGGAAAGCAAGATAAAGATCACAACAGAAACAGGCAATAAAGAATAGTAGGTCAAGTAGTTTAAAGCACAAGATCAAAATAGTTCAAGCCCAGACCTTTAAAAGCCTTGAAGAGCAAATAACTAAATAAAATAAAACAAAAATCTTCACTTGGTAGAGCTTCACTTGGTGCTGGAAACAGGAAAATAGGTGAGCTTCTCTGGCAAAAAGGTTCTACAAACAAGACTATCACAACTGGAAAGGTCCTTTTTCTGGCTTCTAAACACTACACTACTAATGGTGGTGACACCAAGAAGAGAACAGTGATGTAGACTTCAGTTGATTTAGGGGCATTGCACACTGGCTACCTCAACCCCACCCTGATGCTGTCCTGACACCGCGTGCTCGTTTGCATGGCATGTGGCATCAGGACACCGTCCTGGTGCAGTGTGCAGACACGCTGCACCGAAAGGGCACAGATGAGCCACAGCGCCAGCTCTTAGGGTGGCCTTTTCCCATCCCTAAAAGGAGCGGCATTTTGCCGTTCTTTTAGGGTTGGCAAAAGGAAGGATCGAGGCTGTGGCATGGGGTTGCCATGGCCCCAATCCGCCGTTAGCAGGGGTGGCCCAGAGCCGCCTGTCTGCATAGCCCCTTGCTTGAGCTCAAATCAGACTCAAGCCATTTCAATGACTTGAATAATAATAATAATAATAATAATAATAATAATAATAATAATAATAATATTTTTATTTATAGCCTGCCCCTCTGCGCGGCAGTCGGGGCGGGTTACAGCATTTAAAACAGTCAAAGTTAAAACATTCCCTCATCCCACACCCCAACCCTCCCATCCCCTTAAAACAAAATTAAACCAATTGGCCTTGACTCCAAAATAAAAGGCACACTAACTCCTCTCACAACTTGTATATCTTTAGGAACCAATTTGCTGCTCTAACTTCATCCAAAACATAATGGAACAGAAAACAGTTTTCCTCCTTTGAACAATGCTTCCACCTCACTACTTTTTTCCCTTACAAATCACATGACAGAAGTAGTATCTTATGTGTGTCATACAAGAAGCCCTCAACTCATTTGCTATTCCCCTCTGAGGGGAGAATGCCCCACACCCCACGCTATGTGGCCGAGTCTTCTCAGCTTCTCCTAGAAAAAGCTTTAGAAGATTTCTCCTATATGCAGTAAGGATAGGCTGCTGAGTAGACCTCAAATCAAGCCCCTGATGTGGAGCATGTTTCTCAGAGTGAAACAGGAAATGCATTAAGCAAATGGGCCTGAGACAGGAGTTGAGTTTTGCTCAGCAACTTGTCTCTGCTGCACATCGGAGAAGCCTTCTAAAGCTTCTGAAAAGCTTTAGAAAGAACCTTCCTCCTCAAGCCTATAGCCTAACATGTTTGCTTTGTCTGTTAAAGCTGGCTCCCAGACTTGAAACTCCACTTGAGACTCAACTTGAAAATATTGTGCAAGGACTTGAGACCTGGAATAATAATAATAAAAAAATCTTGAATATATCAATGAAAGAGAACCTTAATGCTCTTAACTCAGATTGGTTAATGTGGAACCAAGGTTCCAATGGGACTTAAATATACTTGCCCTAAACATAGACTATAGTCTTAAATAGAGTGCAAATGTTGATTCACAATTCATCTTTTGATTCCATGGGTCAACTCTGGGACTAGTAACCTGGATGTAGGCCAGAATCTGAAATGTTGGTGTATCATAATGAAAGTTCTTGTGGTTGAAAGATCCAAGGAATTTGTCTGTCTGAGTTCCAGATGGCCATGAGTTGAGCATGGGAATTACTACATAAAATGGCCCATTTTCTTCCATGACCTGTCTTTTTTATCCTCTGTCTCAACACATCCCACTCAAATTTGGAGTCATGTGATGTTCAACTCCCTAAGCTTCCA
Source organism: Phrynosoma platyrhinos (assembly GCA_020142125.1). Taxonomy (NCBI): domain Eukaryota; kingdom Metazoa; phylum Chordata; class Lepidosauria; order Squamata; family Phrynosomatidae; genus Phrynosoma; species Phrynosoma platyrhinos. The sequence continues at coordinate 100,151,143 of CM034708.1, forward strand.
GGCAAACTTGTTGCTTCAGGTGGAGTCCTGTCCTCTGTGTTTCAAGTTCTAAGCCTTAGGAACCCTAGAAACCATCTTGCAAAAGTTGGAATTAAAGGTCCATATAACCAATGGATGGCTGTGTGTTGTAGTTATTTAAAAATAACTAAACATCAAAGATTAGTTTATTTAATCTCATACGCAGAAGTTCAAATATATTTGCAGTTGCACTGAGATGCCCAAGGGCTTAATTGTAGTACATTGTACATTTATGTTTGATTTATTTACATCTAAAGTGTTTGACTGACAGATCAATATTTTGGACATGCATGACTTTTAAACATTTCAGATACCTGCTTTCGGATATTTTTCTGCTTCAAACACATAAAAATATTATCACTTTTACAAGTACAGCTTCTACTCCTTCAAAGAATCCATATAGAATTCCTTGATGTATCAAAAGATTCAAAACTCCCTACAGACTGATAGCTATTTCTTGGGCTTCTTGTTTATGAATTTCACTAGATCACTGTTTATAGACTACAGGCTTGTCATTGATGTACAAATAACCAGCAAAAATATGATTGTCATGAAGATATGGTAAAATATTAATATAGATTGCAGGAATAATAGAATGAAATTATCAGAGGACAGCATACATGCAAGCCATTTCATAGGAAATGGATGTGATACATCATCTGTCCATGATAAATATTTTTATAGCCACTGCAGCAGAATGAACTTGTAGAGGAGGAACTTGCTGTATGATCACAAAGTGGCTCTGTGGATGTTTAAATGGAATGTCTCTCCTTACACATTGTTATTGACAATGCTGTTCATTGCCATTCTTAACTGCTTCTGTTATTTGGGCAGATGTTTCAAAGGCACTCAATCCTATGCAAATATTCTAAGCAGGAAACAGAGAAAAATGAGATTATACCAACTCGGCAACCTCTGTGCAAAGAAACCTAGATGTGTGCATAAGAATACATAAATTCAAAACATGGAAACATGACCTTCATTTTAGCAGGTTGCATGTTATATTAACACCACCTATGTGTCTTGTAGTGTGTATGTTTAGGTCTTTTGTAGACAGGGGGCTTCTACCCACTTACATTTAACCCCACTTGTGATTCACTTTTGCTCTGGGTCAGTGAATTTATTCCAGTCAATGAGTTATTACCACTATGGAAGTGGGTCTTTTCTTTAATTGCTTCTTTTTTGGCACAATTGTCCGACTAATTTGTGCCACTTCAAAATGTGTGTCAATCATCTACGCATCATGGGTGATGCAACCTGCAACACATTCAAGAAAATATGGGAGGAAGTCATGGCTGCCAGAATTCTTCCCTGGGATCCTTGCCTCCAGGGTGTCATGGAGGACTCTCTCCCGGGATGCATGTAATTAAAAAAAAAATTGACAGTATATGCGCTCCATTTTTATAATTACTTGTCTCACCTGGCTTGCCACCTGCAAGTAATTGCAAGTAATTGCAAATACAATGGAGCACATATACTGTCCATAGGTCACACTGCAAAGCACAAAAGCAATGTTGGGGGGGGGATGGCAGATTTTCCCCAAAACTGGTGAGGGATGTGTCAACCCTCTGCCACAGTAATCCCTCCCCTTCAGTTTGGTGTGACTCAGGCTGTCATTTCCAGTTGCTGAACACACTTACTAATTGCTTCTTTTCAGAAGGACCGGCAAAAAACTAGTGTCTTAAAAGAGCAATTTTTTTTTTTTTTGCATTTGTCTCGCTTCGAAGCCAGTCCAAATGATCACAGTCGCATTTGAAACCATTTCAAATGGGAACAAGGAACATTTAAAACGATCAGCAAATCAATGTAAATCATAGTGGGAATGAGCTCAGGTGTCAAATGTCAGAGGCCAGGGTAAGACCTCCCAACTGCATTCTCATTCCTTTCTCCTCCTTTTGCAAATATTTTTTTCCATGTTTGAAGTTTGCACAAAGTTACACGAATCACAATCTGATCATTATATACTGAAGTTTCAAAGTCTTGACCCAACAGCTTTCAAATTCTTTGGGGGCAATGGGACCATTTATGCTGATTCTAAGAAGTAATGCAGTAGAAAAAAAGAGTATGCATTACTGTCAAACTGATGGAAAATATGCGTGTGTATGTACACGAATGAATGAGATGTGTTGGTGTGAAAGTAGTGGGTCAGTGGGTGATGGAACTTTCTAGTGTAACAGATTACAGTGCTGAAATAAGGGATGCTTTACACAGCGTATGCAAATATACATTTAGAATTTTAAAGTGTAACTAAGAAAAAGAGGGGCCTGAAAACATATATGGATTGAGTACCCCTTATCCAAAATGCTTGAGACCAGAAGTATTTTGGATTTCAGATTTTGGGGGATTTTAGGAATATTTGCATAAACATAATGGGATTGCTTGGAGATGGGGCCCTAATCTAAACATGGAATTAATTTAGGTTTCATATACACCTTATATACGTAGCCTGAAAGTAATTTTATACAAAAAATTTTAAGTAATTTTGCAGATGAAACAAAGTTTGTGTACATTAAACCATCAGAAAGCAAAGGTGTCACTTTCTCAGCCACCCATATGGACAATTTTTTTTTAATTTTGAATATCCAAATAAGGGATACTCAACCTGTATATCATATAAGTACACTAACATTAGGACTGGCTGGATGTTGCTATCTTGTAAATATGGACTTGGCAACAAAACCAGATGGATGACCATGAGTAGAATTGACTGTTAACTCAGTAAGAAAATATGTTCCAGTGGGGAACAGGAAATATAGTTTTGAAACCCCTCTGATAAAAGCAAAGCTTACTTTTGAGCAAGATGGCAGTGTAGATTTTGAATCTCTTCCTGACATTTTTCAGGTCATTAGTGTAAGGGCCACTGCAATCTCAGCAACTATTTACTAGTTTGATTCCTTGGATGTGTTAAGAATATACACCTTAAAGGTTGGCAATGGATAGTACTCTAAAGAGGGACTATACTCTGTGGCAGAGAATAAATGTTGTGTGTAGCATGTTGCAGTTCAGTGCAATTCACAGGACTCCAGTTTATAGCATCTTGCATAATAGAGCTGGACAAGATCTTTACCTGCCTAAAATCCATGAGAGCTGCTTCTGATCAAACAGAACATTATGAGGCCAGATGACCACTGACAGGTTTGAATAGGGAGAAGGTAGACTCATATGTTGATATATGTATACCATATTTGCAGAACTTTTAATTTTCAACTAGTTTTTTCTTACTTTCTTACGCGTTATCTACATAGGCAAAAAAAAAGTACCCCATTTCCAGTTCTTTAGGAACACATGAGTAAAATTCACATTATACTCTGCTATTTTAGGAAAAACCAGATTTTTTACATGTGTGTCAGGATCAGAGTGGAATTGGCATAGGTGGGCTAACTGGAAGGCAGGACTAGTCTGGCAAGCTAGGTGTGTGTTGCTATTAAAAATATTCAAGGCATATTAAGCAAAGGCTAGTAGGGCTTCTGAAATGGAGGTGTGTTAGTATTTTATTTTAAAAAATATATACATGCAGTTGTCCCTCCATATTTGCTAGGGTTCCCAGGAGGGCAACCTCAAATTAATATATTTTAGAGGAATATTAATAGCTAAAATAAAAATACCTTGGCTTGGCAACATTCAGCCTGGGATCTTTTCCCTTTGTATATCGGTTCCAAATCACACAGATTTCTAAATAGGGTTTGTAGTTTTATTAATAAAATAATCAGCATGCTTATGCACACACACACACACACAAGAACTAATGAAGCAAAGGTGAGAAAAGGTGAAAAGTGGAGGTCTTGCTAATGGTAATACTGTACTGATCTTGAAGCTTGGTTCCAATCAAGGGATGTCTGGAATGGAAATGACTCAATACTTGCTATGGCAAGTGGGGTGGCTGACTTATTGAGGAATCTAGCAGAGGTCAAACAGAGAGTCTGTTCTTTTTCAGACTAGACCAAATTGTTAGTGCCTAGGTAGTGGTATATACAGTCATCCCTCCCCAATTCATGGGGGATCCATTCTGCCCCCACCCATGAATCCAGAAAAATGAAAATATTTAAGTCCCATTGGTTACATTGGTGCCGTGCTCCTGCATGTGCCGCTGTGCGCACACACCATTTATCCCTCCCTGCTTGCTGTCTGTAAAAGAGTGAGACCATGGACTCCAAGTCTGTGAATAGGAAGGGACGAGTGTATACTCAAATCATATCCCAGGGCAGTAATCTTGGAATGAATGGATTTCCTCATTGCTAAATTGTTTTCCTGAGGCAGAGAAATGCTTGGGAAATTGGTGTGAATATCTCAGGCAAAAGGTAAGCTACTATTATTGGAGAAACATCATTTATCTGTGTATGTATAATCACTTCTTCTGCCAGAATACCATCATTGCCCTCCATAGACCAAGGGATTATGCAGATGTCTTTGGGTGATCTCATTGTGATGAGTGCTCTTGCTTCTTCACATGTTGAAGCCATCTGGATCTCCAAATACGCTATGGCCAGGTCTCCACATGAGGGTTGCTTTTCCAGGTTACCCATCTCAGCAACAATTTTAATATTAAATTGATATCACAATTGAGAGGGATGAGTGGAGGATGACCTTGGGGTAGCACTCCCTTATTCATGATCTCTGACTGGGACACAAAGGGAGGTAGTGGATTGGATGAGGGGGGCAACTGATGAGAATACAAGTTAGCAAGATTGACAGGTAAACAATAAGGTTATTGGTTTATAAATTTGGCATGCTGGGAAGAAAGAAAAAGTGCATCCCTTTTTGTATCAATTTGAATGTGGGCATGGGAAATGTGTGGCAAAACAATCTGAGTCTGCTTTATTTCAAATAGGTGTGGTGCTAACTGCAGGGTCACTAAGAACCAGGAAAATGCAAATTGAAGCTGAATATTTTTCATTAATGTAGACAAGCCTATATTTCCTAACTCTTAATCTCAAGAGAATGAACTGAATACAGTTAGCCATAGGTATACAAAGACAATGCGCAAAAGATGAAAAGTTTGCCTGTTTGTCAAGAGTAGGTAACTATCAGGGATTAGGAGACCATATCAAGGGGACCTTAGTGGTCTGCCCTCCAAATATGTTATTTTTTTTTTTGTCCCAAATGGCTCATAAGGGGCATGAGGGAACAATTTTACTATGTTTTGGGCTCTGTTCAGAAAAGGCTCTTTTGAACAGGAAGTGATTCAGAAGTGAACTTCCTGGTCACTTCCTTTTTGGGGGAGAGGGGAAAGCTCACCTTGGTTTGTAGGCCAAAATGTTGCAGAATTGCCCCTCGCTCCCTCAGAGGGTTTTGGAGGGTTTATTTTTAAAGGGTCTTGGGGACCATGAAATCAGCCCTGGAGGAACTGTATTCATCCTACAGGCTGTACACTTGTGCTTCCCTATTTGCGGCCTTGACATTTACAGTTTCGATCATTCATGAGGCCAGGGCCATGGCTTCCTCCCTCCCTCCCTTCTTTACCAGCAAGTTGCCCCTAGCACCGGGGTTTCCAATCAGCCCCAGCAGCCATTGGCACTCTCTTGCCCAGCAGCACTCGGGGCTCAGCATGTGCACGCCCCATTCCCTTCCGCCACAGCCAAATGATGTATCGTACACCCATTGGCAGCATTGGGAACAATGGCACTTGACTATTTGAGAAATTTGGTATTTGCAGGGGGCGGGGTGGAACGTATCCCCCACAAATCTGGAGGGACAACTGTACTTTCTCCATCCTTTATGTATTACTTTATTATTTGACCTGGCACTGAAAAGAGTTGTTGGCAGCAGTCAAACCTTTCTTTGACAGTTAAAATATGTGCTAGTTGAAGCCTCCAAATCATTTTCAAGGGTAAATGTACTCATAAATACATTAGGGTGGTTCTAGACAAGGACCTCTGCAGCCAGGCTATTCTTATTGAGGAGAGGTGGGAGCTGATGAACCAAACAAAGATGGTAAAAGCTGGTCTAAAGTAAAGAGGTCACTTAGACATCAAGAAACAATGTTGTGTTTTTCAAACTGCTCTCAGGCAGAGTGGAACCTCATCTGGGAGAGGGTGTCTGGAAGAGGTTGCCAGTGTAGTGCTGTGGCAAGAGTATTGGACTTGATGGAACTTTGGAGATCCAGGTTTCATATCTTCACTGAACCATGAACACACTGGAAGTTTATAAGCCATTCAGTCTCTTTCAGGCTGGCATACTTCACAGGGCTCTTGTGAAGAAAAGATGGGGAAAGTGCCATCTACTGCTTCTTGAGTTTAAAGTAAAGAAACAGAGTTCTTGGACTTAGGAATATGAACTCACAACTTGTCTTCTTCAGATTCAAATTCAATGTATTGGTCCTCATCCAGACTGTTACAGAATTTGGATAGCAGTCTAACACCTTCATAGCCTTGTTTGAATGTGATGGTGAAGAGAAACACAGCTGAGTGCCACCTAAACAAATGGATATTCACAACTGGACAATAAGTTAAAATCTGGGTCCAACATGGATTTCTTAAGAAGAGATTTCATGACTGTTTTCATGAGACCTTATTAACATGAAAATAGGTTGTGGCATAAATCTGTCTATCCATCTTGTCCACTTCTTTGGGGTGCATGAACTGACAATGATTCCATAATACTGGACCAGCTATCCCATCATACTCATATTTGTCTTGGGGAGGGGGCAAATACTTTTTTTTTAAAAAAATCCAAATTCTTTAATTAAATGAACCATTTATTACTTAAATTTGCAAAACTGCTGTGTTGATGGAATCACCACTATTTTATTCAGTAGAGCAGGGCAAGATGAGAATTGTTTTGTAAGCTAGCCGATTATGGTGAGGTAATAATACTAATACTAATAAAAACTGGTACCCTTGTGCTATAAATCTATTGCCAAACATGGTGTGAAGACAGAAGATCAATAGAGTTCAATGCATTTCATTTATTTTAATTTAATAGATGGAAGTTTATGTATCAAAGATGGATTGGTTGCACTAAAGACATTCTAGTACATGATGTAACTGGTAATAAAATTAAGGAACAGCTATGCAAAAGTAGTCATATTAATAGGAATTGTGCTCATCCCATTATTTTTCACTGGTTATAATTACAGGAACCCTGAGTTCAGGATATCATAGATATAGATGGTAACTTTTCTGAACTGTTCTGAACCACTTACTTATGAGTAGTTCCACTGACTTCCTCAAAGGACTTATCTGGTCTGTGAGGCCTAGCTGAATGTGCACACATTTACTTATTTCACTTGCATAACTTTCTCTATAAAATAAAGGTTATTGTAATTATCCAGTATTTATCATCTTGTATTAAAGTAACACCCTCCCCTTCACACCATGGCATGCTCATATTGTATAGAGAATGGCATTCTGCAGGCTTGAAACTGAGAATGATAATTACTGACTTTGGGAGGACACAGCAGTTCAAAATGAATCAAATTCATCTTTTCATGCAGTTTTTGTACAATAAAGGCTAATGTTATGTAAGAAAAATGTTAGGAGCATGGAATGGAGTAAGGAATTTATTTTTGTTCCTTTTTAAAAAGCTGCTTTTCATGCATTAATAACTGGACAATATAATACATATAGTAAGAAATTACTTTTTCTCATTATGCACAATTACAGTATGCCTTTTTAATAATAATAATAATAATAATAATAATAATAATAATAATAATAATAATTTTTATTTATATTTCCCGCCTCTCCCTACGGATCGAAGCGGGATAACAGTTGTTATAAAAATACAATACAAAAAATACAAAACATAAGATATATAAAAACCAAAACAACAATATCCCCCCCTTTTTACTGTAATTTCTGAATATTCTTTGTCTTGCATTGTTGCAATTTGGAAAAGACTAATTTAATATTTTCATACAGTTAGATTTTTAACTTTTACTTCATTTTGGCAGTATGGATTTTTATCTGTATCTGTTATAATTTTTGTTAAAGCCTTAAGTTACAAGACTGGGGGGAAAGGCAGGAAATAAATATATAAATAAATAATAGATTATCAAAGCTGGATTTTTTTTTTTTTTTTGGTACTTGGAGCAGTCAGATATTTCTCCATAACTTAATTATTGTGAAAGTCATTTTTTTATTTGCAAAAATATTGCTTTGTGTGTAGTATAATATACAGTCATAGGAATAAGCACTGGGGATGCAAATCTCAATTTATTTTGTTCTTGCATGAAAGAATGAATAACTTCAGGAATTTTCTCCACTTCATGAGAATTCAACAATTTCTGTGCAATTGTTGAGCACTCTATTTATACTTTGGCACATTAGTGTATAAAATTCTTTTATGCAAAAGATGTGAGTTTTCTGTTTAGAAAAGTTGTTTTTCAGCCGAAGACCTATATTTGTAGGGAAATATACTGTTTTGTACACAAACATGCAGGAAAACTATATATGATTTTTCTGCACAGGAATCTGTATATTTGCATAAATTGCTTTGAGCTGCAGTAAAATTATATAAAATCTAAGCTTTGTGTTCGAATACTCCAATATTCTGCATTTAAATATATAGTTTTTTCTGGATGCTTTCTCTGCAAAACCCATATTTTTGTGCAGGAATCTACATTTTGCTTAAAATACAGGTTTTAGCCCCAAATATGTTTTCAGGAAAACACACACACAGCAAAGTTCTGAAAGACACATATTCTCACAGCATATCTCCTTTTTCTGTGCAGGGCATTTCAAGTGTCACCGAGGATGCAAATATTAATAAGTATTCTTCATATCCCTAGTGTACATATTAAAACAGTATCCATGAAAGGGTTGTATAAAGGAGTGAATAATATTATCAACTTAGAAAGCCCGTGGGTGTTTATTTGCATGAGCTTATGAAAAGTCACTGTCCCCAAATATGTGTTGCAGGAGGTCCAAATCTAGAATATTCCCATCGAAAAAATGGAATTTATGTAGGGCTTTCAAGTTATATAGAACTTATCAATGGCTCTGTTCTTGTTGGTACTAGCAATTAGGTTTAGGGCTTAACACAAGCCAGGAGAAAGAATTTACCTAGACAAAATGCTTCAAAATCATGCGTGACACTGTTTCTGAAATAAGTATGAGATCAGGGCTTTCAAATCATCTGTGATTTCAAGTTCATTGTCTCTCAAAGAGTGGAGCCCTGGTGGTGCAGTGGTTAAATGCCTGTACTGCAGCTATTCAGAGCCACAAGGTTGTGAGTTTGATCCCAGGGCTCCAGGGTCGACTCAGGCTTGCATCCTTCTGAGGTGGCTAAAATGAGTACCCAGCTTGTTGAGGGCAATTAGCTTACACATTGTAAACTGCTTAGGGAGTGCTTAATTTGACTGATAAGCAGTATGGAAATGTACTTGCTATTGCTATTGCTGTTGCTAAATGCCTTCTTTAGTTTTGCCACCAAGATTTTCTTTTCTTTTAAAAATTAGAACTATTGTGCTTTTTCATTGGTAGAATAATGGAGTCTCTCGTAGCCATAAACTTCTCTTTTCTCAAAGCAGATTATTGTCATAATCTTCTTCACATCATTGGGAAGACTCAATAATCTTCTTGACACTGAAGCAAAACCTAAACAGCCCATGTATAACCCTGAGGTAATACAGGGCTGGGAACCTTGTGTCTTTCATTTGTTATAATAATAATAATAATAATAATAATAATAATAATAATAATAATAATAATAATAATAATAATAATTTTTATTTAATACCCCGCCCCTCTGTGCACAATCGGGGCGGCTTACATCATAAAATTTCCAGAGACAGTTAAGAACAATTATTTGCTAGATTACAGCTCTCATCCTCTTTACCATTAGCTATACTGATGGGACTTGCAATCCAACAACACCTAAACAGTCAGTTCTTGCTACTTACTACAACAGTGAAGCTCACTGGGTGTCTTTGCTTCCAAGTCATTTTTTTTTTGTCTGAGAGGATAAAATGAGCAAAATTTCCATGTATGCAAATAAAAGGTCCTCAGGAGAAGGCTGAGGTTAAGGCAGAATAAATAAATATCCATAGATGTAAAAATACTTTTGCTTTTCACAGAGCCCCTCATGTAATGATATGAATGGAGTTCTCAAAATAATCCCTCCTATATATTTCATTCAAGGAGTATGACATGGGTTTTTGCCTACTATTGGTGAGGGATATTTCCTGTTGACCTACAACTCTAGCCATTCAGCCAATTAAAAATAGTTACAGTATCATATATTGATGGGCACACCAAATGCCTTTGCATTTATCGAATTTATGAGGGATAGCAAAATTGTGCTCCCAAACTATGCATGTCTAGTCAGTGTGCCCATGGAATGTTTTCTAGGTAGTGTGCTATATGCATAGCCAAATCTATGTAGTAAGGAAAACAATAGTAAACATTGTGGATTGCTTTTAATGTTTGCTACTGTTTCTGATAACATAGATTGCAGGGCTGGACTCTCTGTGTCAGCAAATGGCTCTTTTCAGCTATATATTTGTCATAAAACCTGTTTCAGTTGGGAAATGGTCATGCACTAATTTGTTTCTTGTGTCTCTGTATGTATGTTTTCATGTGTTGTGCATGTAATTAGCCCATAATGATACTAAGAATTTATGCTAATAGATTAATTTTATGATTTCTTCTTTTTGATATGAAAACAAAGATGTTTTGCCAGCAATAACTTTTCCTAGACCTTTTATAGATTAGCACTTTTAGCATGATATTTTGATGGTGCTTATAAAAGAAATCCCAGCAGTTAAAGAAGGTACATTATTTTGATTTATAAAACTACTCATTAATTTCTTCATGAATGTTGTTTCTTGTAATGTTTTTATTGCTATGCAAACTATAAAAATCATCAGTTAGCTTAGTATTGTTAACTGTATTAGCATAACTAATTAAGATGAATGCTGGAATACTTTCATGAATTTACTTGATGGATTACAGGCATCTAATTCTTCATTTTAGTACCCAGGCAGATCTTAGTTTTCTATACTCAGAAAGTAACTTTGAAATCACTGAATAATAAAATGTTGAGGAAGAGATTCCAGCACCACAACATACCAGTTCTTTATATATATGTTAATCAGAGTATAACTGTGGTGCATATGAGATATGATGCTGAAATTAGATGAAAGGTAACTCATACAGGTTGAGTCTCCCTTATGTGGAGTTTCAAAATTTGAAATATTCCCAGACCCAAAATTGTCCACATGGGTGGCTGAAATAGTGACACATTTGCTTTCTGATGGTTCAATGTACACAAACTTTGTTTTATACACAAAATTGTGTATACGATTTAAAATATTGCACATAAAATTACTTTCAGACTATGAAACATAAATGAAATTACAGACAGAACCCATTTTCCCCTTTGGCCTAGTTCAGGAAGAGACAGGAACATTGAATAGGTAGAGATTGATAGCTATCCTTCTAGTATCATCCTGTCCATATATGCTACTGGTATATAACAAATGGAGAGGCAAATGCCATGTGCCTTATTCCAGCTAACATTTAAGCCCACCTTATTTTAGAGTTGATTTTACATTGGCTGTCAAATGTATTAAGCTTCCTGTTTCCACCAAAGGAAACAGAGGCAGTATCCAATGGAGATCAACAAAATATTCACAGCACTCCTCCCCACTTCTCTCACATACACCTGGTCATGTATCTGAAGTGGCTGCTGCTCCATCTTTGGTATGGAATATTGAATTTAAAAAAAGTTTCTCAATTTTGGGAAGCCTTAATCAGGAGAATGCTGAACAGTAAAAAATCCTTGTAGTGTGGGACATGTTATGCAGAAAAAAAACCCTGTGATTTCCCCCCCCCATTGTACAGCAACTTGTTTTCTATGCAAAAATTACCATTTTCAATGCCAAAAAATGTGCATTTTCTTGCAGTGAGGAGAAAAAATGCTAAAACTTATTCTAGTTCTTGTCCAAGAAAATGAAATTTACAAGGATTTACATCTCTACTCCATATGCTTTACAGAGGATAGGACTGCAGTTGCAAAGCTGTGTGGTTTCTTTAATGCTTCCCATATTCCCAAATCCTTCCTTTGCCAAGGCACATCAGATCCTCATACTGGATATGTTTTCATCACCAAATGAGATCTGGAGATGCACAGTTAATTCTTCATTGCCTAGATTTTGCAGCTCTGAATTACCTGAATTACAGTCACATTTGTAATATTTGTAGCCAATTTTGTTTCATGCATTCACATAGTTGGTGATCACAGATCAGTGGTGGAAAAAAACACCTCACAGTCTGCGACATTATATGAGCTTTATACGCCTAAATTTTATTTGAACCATGATGTTTTGATTTCACTAATGAGAAATTAGCTTCCTTCTAAACTATTATCTGTGCATTTTGACCTGTACACAAGGGGCACCAAGACCACATGAAAATCCACTGATTCTGTGAGTGTTGGTTTTGTTCTGTATTTTCTACCTTCCTCCATTAAATTGCTAGACCTTTCTGTACTGACATGCTGAGAGATGCAAAATCAGCTTCTGCCATGACCAAATACGTAAGTCACAACCCTCTGAGTTTCTGAAGAATTTAAGAAATCTTTAATACAAGGATCCCTATGGTACCATTATCTAGTGATAAGGAGAAAAATCAGAGCCCACTTGTGGGTTAAAAGTGGCATCAGACATTCTGAAAAAAATATTAAATGCAGATTTGGAATAATTTATGTAGCCTCACAGAAATGCAATAGCTTTGCAAAAAAAAATCTGCTTAAAAATGCAATGATATGTAGGGTGAATGTATATTACAAATAGCATATGGGTAGGACTGGTGGCTTTCAGTTCTTTTTAGACAAGAGCATGCCTGTATGTCAAACATAGTGCCATACTGTGGTATGGGAGAGGAAGGAGAGGATGTGTGTGTCATTCAAGCTAATTGGTCTTGTGTACCATCATCCTCTTTTACATGTTGTGCAAGATGTATGGTAGGCAGAGGCTTACTGGAAATTAACCTAACAAGTGTGAATTACTTTGCCATGATTCTTGCCTTCCCTCTCAGCGGTGCTGCAGACTAAATCTAATTCACCTCTCTTATCACATCCTATTAAGCTGATGTCACTTTTATTTTACCCAATTACTCATTTATTTGAAGCAATGGTGTAAAAACAAGAGAGGACCCAATTCATTTGTGGACAATAAATATTTTAGAATTGTGTGTTTAATTTTGCTCTGACTAAAGCTTGATTTCCCCTATTGATGGAACACTTCAGCAATTATTTAAACATGTGTACCTATATTAGAATTTTAAATTCTTTGAACAGATGAAATTGAGAGTGAGGTAAAGATGAAACACATTTCCTTAAGAAATTGATTGTATGTATCAACTTTTTATCCACTGCCAATTTCATCTACTTTTTGGATTACTGCAACACATGCTGTGTGAGGCTGCCTTTGAAAAGTGTTTACAAATTTCAACAGATCTGAAATGCCATGGCCAGAGTTCTGACCACGATGGTGGCAAGGGACATAATGGTCCCCTGTTAAAACAGCTTCGTTGCCTACCAATCTGTTTCTAAGCACAATTCAAAGTCTTGTTTATATGGTATAAATCCCTATGGTCCTTGGGTTTAGAATGTCTAAAATATCATATGTCCCTATATAAGACTGCCCAGCTTTTGAAATTCTCAGGAGATGACTTTTTGTCACTCACCACCTGCACAGTCATGTTTCACAAGAACATCCTCCCTGCCAAAAAGCAAAGATCTTTCTATTTAGACAGGCTTTGTGCCATTAACTGGTGTTTATGCACCCCTTCCCGGGATGTTGTTATTGTTGTTGTATGCCTTTAAGTAATTTCCAATTTACGGCAATCTTAAAGTGAATCTATCATTGGGTTTTCTTGGCAAGTTTCTTCAGAGGACATGTGCCTTTGCCATCCTCTGAGGCTGAGAGAGTGTAACTTGACTGAGGTCACTCAGTGAGTTTACATGGCAGAGATGGGATTCAAACCCTGGTCTCCAGAGTCATAGGAGGTTATCACATGTGAGATGAGAAGGACTTTCACACCTAACCTTTCATTAACCCGGCAGGGAAGCGCGAGTGAAAGTGATTGCGCAAATCACTTTCACACTGCAGCAGGCTGAAAAGTATTTTCAGCTATCAGCTAAAAGTGCTTTCAGCTGTCATTTGCAGTCTTTTATATTAACAGAAAAACCTGTTAATACATGACAGCTGAAAGTGCTTTCAGCTTATGGCTGAAAGTGCTTTTCAGCCCACTGCAGTGTGAAAGTGATTTGCACAATCACTTTCACTTGGGTCATGGATGAGATAAGGATGGGGGAGCAATCCCATCCCTATCCCGTCCTCCGTGTGACATTCTCCATAGTCTACAGTACTGTATCTTTATCCTTCCTTGATCAGTTATATTTTAAATGCTTTGAAATCCTTTTAAACAATTTTTACTTCAATGCCACTTAAAATATGTTGATTGGGTTGTTTTTTATTTTCCCCCCCTGTTTACTATTATGATTGAGTTTATCTATCTTCTATTTTAATCTGTTGAAAGACATCTCAGGTTTGATACTGGGAGAAAAGTCGGGTTTAAATTACTGTAAGATCATAAAACTACATGGGTAAAATACTTAAATGAGCTGTGCAGCTGTATGATATTTATATATATATATATACTCAAAACTCTCATCTTTTATTGTATATTTAAGACATAACCTCGCAGTTATGTTCAAAAATGCCAGAAAAATGACACAGTGGGAGATCCATGGTTGTATCTATGTTTCCTCCACCAGCAATATCAAAATTATAGTTATTTGTTTTGTATGCTGCTTTTCTGTATAAATGTATTCAAAACAATTTGGAACAAAGTATGATAAAAAGGGGGAAATCTATCAATAACACATTTTTGTTTGTAACAATTCTATAAGGGGCCCTAATGGTACAGTGGTTAAATGCCTGTACTGCAGCCACTCACTCATAAATACAAGGTTGCAAGTTCAGTACTAGCCAGGGTTCAGGCTTGACTCAGGCCTGCATCCTTCCGAGGTCGCTAAAATGAGTACCCAGCTGTTGAGGGGCAATGAGCTTACAGTTGTAAACTTCTTAGACACTCCATAGCACAGTATGAAGCGGTATATAAATGAAGCTGCTTTGCTTTTTGTTTGCTTGCTGTGTGGAGGAGGGCCCTTTCCATCATGGCTTCCAACATGTAGAATGGTCTCCCCATTAAGATGAGGCAAGTTCCCAGTGTTGGTTGTTTTTGCCATCAACTGACCATTTCATAGACTCTATTTACTGAGGGATGATGGCTGCATGGGCTACCATGAATTACTTCTCTGAAGCGATCCTTTCCTCCAAAGAAGAAACTCTAGGAATGCCCATGTTAGTGAAGTAGTGAATCTGCTTTAGGTTTTAGTCTGAATTTTAAAAATTATCCAGGGTTTAAAAAATGTATCCAAGTTAGGTTCAACATTCTGAATAGCTTCTTTAATGTTGGTGCTCAAACCCAGTGTGGATTCTCTACCACTGACATGGAAGTTGTCAGTTACTACTGGAGGAGAACATATAGTATAGTTGGCCTCCACATTTGTGTCTTTGACTTTTGTGGATTTGGTTATTTGTGAATTTGATTAATATGGAATCTCTAGGTCTTCTAGCATGACTGCCAAAAGTTGACCAGAGAGTCACGCTGGATGACCTTTAGAGATTCCTAGAGATGTATTCTTTCAGGTTTTTTTTTAAAAAGTGGGTTTTTTTATTTGCATTTTTTCACTCTCATGGGGGTCCTATGCCCCTAACCCCAGTGAGCATCAATGGCCACTGTACATGTATTTCCAAGTGTACCTATTTTCTTCAGAGCCTGTCTTCTAATGCTTTGAATGCTTCCTATAAAACATTATATCACACACTAAATATATGATTACTGTAGGGAAGGTGTCTGACCTTTTCCTACCCCACATCTAGAGGAAGAAAGAGTTGGAAATCTTTATGTTGTTTGATGCTGAGTTTATAGATTACTAGGCTAAGTCTTCCCATACCTTGGAATGCAGCACCAATGTTGCAGTGAATACAGGGCCAATGCTGTTTGACTTTTGAGTCTGGAACTTCAGTTAGAATTGCTTTCATTTCTTGAAGGCATTATTATAGAGCAAGAAGGCAGGTAGAATTTTAGTAGGCACACCAACCCATGGATGTAGCTACTGCTTCTTGTCTCCATCAGAGCTTCAAGAGTTGCATGTCAGATTCCCAGACTTTCCAATAAGAAGTCAATGAACACAAATATTTGTCTTGGCTTTCACTATCTTATCAACTCCCTAGGCAATGCTAAAAATAAATACTAATGCCAGAGGTCTTTACTCATTGTTATTTTAGGATATCCTCTGTCCAAACAAGCATAAGTGCTGGTGTGTTTTCAACTGTGAGATTTTGTGTGGTCCTTGGAAAGGTTGTATTCCCTGGGGAGAGATGAAGGTATTAGACATATTAACTGCTTTTTAGATACAGCAGCTTCCCTTTGTGTGTGAATGGAAATGCGCATGTTTATCAGCTTTATTGCAAAGGCTTCATTTGATTTGAACAGGGATAATAAGGAGAGACCAGTGAGCTGATTTTTATAGTCTGTTCATAGCTTAAACAAAGATCTGGGATTTTGAGGATAAAGACTGACTGAAATACAGCAGATTATGCAGCTTTAGTTTTGCAAAGATTCATTTAATTTCACTCCACACTGCATGGCAACCCCTCCTCCTCACTGCTAGTCTAGATAAGAATAGTGAGCTTTTTAAATAAGAAGTATTTTAGAACTATTGAGCTGGGCTGTGCTACCTTCCTTAACTCTTTGTGCTTCAGCTCAGTGTAACAATTGTGGCAATCCAATTTATCCCAGGGCTGTTCTTGATGGTATGACACAGGGTGGGGCAGGACAAACTGCTTGTGAATGAAGGTAAATGCTAATATTTGATGTATGGCTGAGTGGAGGTTTGTTCTCTGTCTAAAGCTGGCAGTTGGTATCTATTGATAATTGCCTCCCTCCCAATTGTTCACATCTTCTGTACATACTACAATCATCTCACTAAAAATCTTTCAAAGCAAAGCAGATGGACAAATCTGTATCCATTTTAGGACAGTCTCTTCAAGATGACCATTTCATTGTGTGATATGGACTCACTTTGTATGTGCGTTTATGTATTATGGCTACACCATGAATTTCATGGAGTTTTCTTAGGCAAGAAATGACCAAAAAGGTGGTTTGCAATTGCCTTAATCTTGAATACAGCACCTAGTAGTCATTGGTCACATGCTAATCAGTCCTGGCCCTACCTAGCTTCCAAGCTGAGATAGAATATGTTGAGGAGATAATGGGCTGGATGAGGAAAAACTGAATCCAGAGAAAGCAGAGGTGCTTGCCATCAAGGGTCCAAATCTGGGAATAGATGTGTGTCAACCAGTTCTGGATGGGGTTATACTCCCCCTGAAGGACTGTGCTCCTGTATCTGTCTCTCCAAAGGTCAGTCCAGGTAGATGTGACGGTCAGGAGTGCTTACTATCAGCTTCGGCCATTCCTAGATATAAAGGACCTAAAGATAATGGTGCATGCTCTGGTAACCTCAAGATTGGACTTCTGCAATGGGCTACCTTTGTGCCAAGTTCAGAAACTCCAGTGAGTTCAAAATATGGAAGCCAGATTGGTTACAGGAACATCCAGGAGTGAACATATTACACCCATACTCAAATCACTCCATTGGCTGCCAATTAATTTCTGAGAAAAGTACAAAATGTTGGTCTTTTAAAGCCCTGCATGGCTTGGGTCAAGGTTACCTTCTTCCATACAATCCACCCTGAACACTGAGGTCCGGGGGGGGGGGGGGGGGGACTGCTACAGCTTGCAAGAACTTGACTGGCAACCATCACCCGGAGAACATTTTCATCAGCTGCCCCAAGACTGTGGAATGACCAGCCAGAAGAGATCCTACAGCTAGACCAGCTGTGGGAATATAAAATGCATTTGAAGACCTATCTCTTCTGGCAGGTCTACCCAGGCAGTTTTAATCATGAATTTTAAACATGAATTTTATATTTAACCATTGTTTTATGTATTTTAATATAAATATTGTGTAGAGTTGCATTTTAATATGTGTATTTTATGTAACAATTGTGTTTTTAATTTGTAACCCACCTCGAGCCACAAGGAGAGGCGGGTAAGAAATTATTATTATTATTATTTTATTATTATTGGTCCAGTTCTTATTTACTTGTAAATAAAATTCCCTCTTTCCTCAGCCATTGTGACATTTGTAACTATGAGTGGTCCTGTGCATATCCCACCCCCTCCAGTAAACGTTACCTCATTACTTGATTGCAAGTTTCTTTGATTGTCATATATGAACATATGATCCATTTTCTCCTCTATGTGGAATCACCTGAAATGGAAAATGGTCAGGGTATTTTATTAAAGATGCAAAACCTTTTGATACAACTCAGTATGGTACAGTTAGAGTGCAATATTATAAAGTACCATGAGACTGTTGCTTACTGCAGAGCTAATGCAGTTTGATACCATTTTAATTGTCAATGTTCCATCCTATGGAATCCTGTGATTTGTAATTTGTTGTGGAACCAGAACTCTCTGACAGAGAAAGCTAAATATCTCACAAAACTACAGATCCCAGATTTTAATTGAGCCATGACAGTTGAAGCGGTGTCAAACCACATTAATTTTGCAGCATAGATGCAGCCTATGTCTTCTGCCTTGTTTTTTGCTTAGTTGTGCACAAGCTGAGAAGTGGCAACATAAGACAATCCTTATAATCCCAGTTCCCTCCTCCATCAAGATGGACCCAAGTGAGCTAGAAAAAGAAATCAGATAAAGCAAATCCAATGCAAATTACAAATAGTGAAACATAAAATACACAGTTCCAATGTTATGTAATGTGCACTTTACTTGTCTTTTAGTTTTTATATTCTTTCTTGGATTAATTTTTATCACTTGGATTAATTTTAAAATATACAGAATGATTTTAAAATCATTTTAAATTATAGTAAAGCCTAATTTTTAATGTATAATTATAGTTTGAAATAGCATTTATAATGTCTTATTAATGTGTGTTAGATGATGAGTATTTGCTATTAAAATTAAATGTTTTAACACTATATTTGTAGTTCTAAATAATCTCTATTGAGAGATTATTCAACAGTGGAATATAATGAAATAATTCAATTAGTATTATAGTAGAAACAAAGCACCATTATAGATTTGAACTCATTATGCACATATTATTTGAAGGTTAAAAAGAGCAGTTTATTTACATTATACTCTCTTAATATCTATTTACTGTTGCACAGTTCAGAGCATCTGTGAGGAAAAACTGTCACTGCAGTGACAATATGTACTTGATTTCTGGTTGGAACGTTTAAGACAGCTATCTTCCTTGTTCAGTCATAGAGATGACAAGATTCTATAAACAGTGAGAAGATGCTGCTTTTGACATTATTTTTATTAACACTTTCAAGATGATTTTTTAAACAGAGGATGGGTGAGAAATTGAAACAGGATCAGGGGTTGAAATGAGGGTAGAGAAAGATATGTTTTTCATTTAAAAATATATTACCCAGGTTAGCACAGACTTAATAGATATATTCTGAATTTAAATAAGACTGAGTGGCTGGAAACAGACTTTACTACCCTATGAGCCAAGTCACTTGCAGACAGCTGTCTAACCAGGCTTGGGACATTATCACACGGGGCCTAAAGCAGTCCCATCCCCGTCGCATCCCCGTCCCATTGCGGTTCCTTTTCAATCCAGAACTTACCGGCATACAGAAAGCATCATCATTCCGGTATCATTCTGGTCGCGGCAAAATGTAATTCCCAAAGAAACCGTCATTCAAAAGAACGGGGATGATGCCGGATGATGCCGCAGTGGGACGGGGATGGGATGGGGATGGGTGCAACGTCGTGTGAAGACACGGGGAAAGGAAGTGCAATGGGACGGGGATGGGACTGCTTTAGACCCCGTGTGATAATGTCCATAGAATCACAGAGTCCTAGAGTTGGAAAAGACCTCAAGGACCATCCAGTCCAACCCCCTGCCATTAGGGAATACACCATCAAAACTCTCCTGGCAGATGACCATCCCGCTTCTGCTTAAAAACCTATAAAGAAGGAGACTCCACTACTCTCCAAGGGAGTGTGTTCCACTATCGAACAGCTCTTACTGTCATGTTTAGGTGGCATCCTCATACTGTTCACTAACCCTACTCATCCTTTCCCCATATTTTCACAACATAATCCTTTTGGGAGATCTGTGTTCTTGATCAGCTTCCATTCATTTTCAGTGGGCTTGCCACAGAAGAATTTCTCAATAGAATGAAATACACTGAAATAATTAATGATGACCAAGCCTTCTCTTACTCAGTTCATGCTAAAAAGACACAACTTTCAAAGAACATTCACAAATATTCAAACAGAGTTGAAAAACATGTATTTTTTTCATTTTTGGGAAACAGTGGGAAGAAGCTTGGTGAGTAGAATCCTGGATTGACATGACTCTTCATAGTTTTAGACTCATTCTGTGCAAAACTTGCTCACTTCATTTTTGCATGGAAAACACTTGAGCTCTTTTGTACAACCTCCCATACATTGGGGTGTGTGTGTACAGAGTCAGTGTGGTGTGGTGGTTTGAGTGCTTTATATCTATATTGTGACATTTAGTGTTTTAATGTTCAAGTATCTAATAAACCTATTTTTCTCTGCACCTATCTTACTTTTAATTAAATGGGGTGGGGGACAGAGGAGGAGGTGGCAGAGGAAGAGAAGGAGGAATACATGCACACACAAAAAAAAAACAATGAGAAGGGTAGAGAGTGTGAGAGGAAGTGAGAAGCTAAGAAAATGAAAGAGAAGATGGATATTATGATGTAATAATTGTACATAATACAATAATATAGGATGAAAGTCAGTCCAGAATATAATAAGTAGAATAAAAGTTTCTGAAGAGAACTATAGTGCATCCTCACACCCCAGAAAGAAAAATTTGATACGGTTCCATGGAGCACCTGTCTTTAAAAACTGAACATGCTGCTTGAGAGCCTTGGTCTCCTTCTGAACAAACAGAGATCAGTCCCTGCTCAACCCATTATGTCCACTTGCATGAAACAATTTTTCTTGCAAGTTCACACTCAACAGGCAAAATAGCTAGATTGTTTAATGATTCTTGCTCTACAGTAGAATACTGAAAGCTTTTGATTATCTAGTACTGTATACAGAAAATGCTGTCAGACACTGGCACAATGCACAAAATTCATGGGGTGAGACAAAATTCTCTGAGAACTGGTGAAAGTGTTTTTGTAGTCTTTGAAAAATAAAATAAAAAATCCTCAAGCTTAGCTACTTCCCAAATGATTTGCTGTTGATGGTTAGTGATAACATTTCATAAGCAAAATTTCCAAATATTTATCTGATTTATATCTACAGCCAGATGTGGTAGTGTAGTGTGTTTTGTACCCAGGGGTGTCACAGGGGGTGTGTGGGTGCAGATTGTACCATGTGACATCCTAAGGGGGGACTGACACCACTGTTCCCCAAACATCTACATTTGTTAGAAATGGGCTAGGGTGTTCACCTGCATCTTTGTAAAATGTTGGAGCTTAGCAGAAGAGATGGGGTGAGTGGAGCGAGTATCAGCAGAAGGAGAAAGATGAAACACAGTTCTTGTTTTTTAAAAATAACATTTTTAATTTAAAAAAAGAAAAAAAATAATTCTTTCTAATTTTGTTTAAAAAATCACATTTTAAATTTTTATCACTTTAACCACATGAAGCTAAGTATGTGTAAATATATTAGGCTGTGCATATGATATTGTAATTTAAAGGTATAATTTTAATTTGCTAATTGTTTATGCCACAACTGTCACACTACATTCAGTTACCGTATTTTTCGCCATATAAGACGCTCCGGCATATAAGACAC
>CM034708.1:100178852-100205769 GCA_020142125.1 Phrynosoma platyrhinos
AACCGATTATCTCAATCCATTTCAAACCGGCTTCAGGACAGGATATGGGTGCTCCTGGATCTCTCAGCGGCTTTTGACACCATAGATCATGCCATCCTCTTGGACCGCTTGAGGAGTTGAGAATTGGAGGCACTGCTTTGCAGTGGTTCCGTTCCTTCCTCTCGGGCAGATCCCAGAGGGTGAGGCTCGGGGACAGTTGCTCCTCTAAAATAGAGCTTAATTGTGGCGTCCCTCAGGGCGCTATCCTGTCCCCAATGTTATTTAATATCTATATGAAGCCGCTGGATGAGATCATCCAGAGGCATGGAGCACAGTGTCTTCAGTACGCTGACGACACCCAGATTTATCTCTCCATGACCAGATCATCGTCTCAGACCTCAGATGGCATCTCTCCTCTTAATGACTGTCTTAGAGCAGTAATGGATTGGATGAGGAAAAACGGATTGAAGTTGAATCCAGACAAAACGGAGGTACTAACAGTCACAGGCCCGAAACCAGGTTTGGGAATACAGTCTCCAGTCCTGGATGGAGTCATACTCTCCTCCAAGGACTGTGTTCACAGTCTGGGGGTTCTCCTAGATTTGTCGCTTCACATGATTAGTCAGGTGAATGCGGCGGTCAGGAGTGCCTGTTATCAGCTTCGGCTGATATGCCAACTGCGCCCTTATGTGGATATGAGGGATCTGGAAACTGTGGTACACGCTTTGGTAACCTCTCGTTTGGATTACTGTAACACACTCTACATGGGGCTACCCTTGTGCCTAACCCGGAAACTTCAACTGGCGCAAAACATGGCAGCCAGGTTAACTACTGGAACATCACGGAGGGAGCACATAATACCTGTGCTTAAATCCCTCCTCTGGCTGCCAATTAGTTTCCGGGTGCAGTACAAGGTGTTGGTTTTGACCTTTAAAGCCCTACATGGCTTGGGTCCATCTTATCTTAGGGACCGCCTCTCCCCGTACAATCCTCCCCGCACCCTCCAGTCCTCTGGGAGGAACCTGCTACAGCCAATAAAAACTAGGCTGTCCCAGACCTCCCAGAGGGCCTTTTCTGCTACCGCTCCCAGACTATGGAATGGCCTGTGGGACAAGAGCCGTCTGATTACTACTCTTGCTGCCTTTAAAAAGGCAGTAAAGATGGATCTCTTCTGGCAGGCCTTCCCAGGATAATATCTGTCCGTTGGGAGTGGAGATTTGCTTCATCAGTCTATTGATTCTCAGTTGCTGGTTTTAATTTTAATTTTAACTAGTTGTTTTAATATCTTCATGGTTTAATCTTGTTTTAAGGGGGTGGGTGGGTGGATTATGTGAGGAGGGAATGTTTTAACTTGCGCTGTTTTAAAATGTTGTAACCCACCCCGATTGCCTCGCAGAGGGGTGGGCTATAAATAAAATTTATTATTATTATTATTATTATTATTATTATTATTATTATTATTACAAATTTGTATGTGCGGCCCAATACAGTGGGTGTAGGCCAGGGGTAGGCAACCTTTTCCCTTTAAGGGCCGAAGGACTTCAGCTCCCAGAAGCCTCAGCCATGATGGCCAATAGTCCCATGTTGGCCAATAGCTCCTGGGACTCTGGCAGCTGAAGTCCCTCGGCCCTTAAATGGGAAAGGTTGCCTACCCCTGATCTAAGTGATGCCTGTTTGACATAGATTACCCCTAGTGAGTTTGAATCCATGTCCTATTAACTTCCTCACTTCAAAGATATAGCTGTGTTAGTCTGTAGAATCAGTATATAGAGAGATCTTGTAGCATCGTTGATATTTCAGTTAGTTTCGAAGGTGCTACAAAATCTTCCTCAATTCAATCTCTTACATCCCACAGAAACCTTTCACATAAGGCTGTTGGACTAAAGCTGAGATTTACAAGACTGTGGGCTGATGTGAACTTAGGGGGGAAGCACACGAGTGCTCCCAGGATGCTGCCGGACGGAGCGCCGTGGGAACGCAGCCTCCGCACCGCGGTGCTCCTACGGCATCTTTAAAAGGAGCTCCAAATTGGCGCTCCTTTTACAAGACAGGGAAAGTGCACCCTAAACGCGTAGGGCGCACTTTCCCTGTCTTTTCCACCGCAGCGCGTGCGGTCGCTGCGGCGGGAGGTTGCCCTCGGTGCACCGGCCGTGCGGAGGGCCGGCAGCTCCGAGGGCAACCTCGGGAAGAGGAAGGGGCGCCGCTCGTGCGGCTGCCCCTCCTCTTCCGTGCCTCCAAGATGACCCAATTAGTCATCTGCCGAGGCCCATAGACTCTATAGTCCCCTAGTTCAGGCAGAAAACTAATCAGGGAGACTGAATCCCTTTCTCTACACCCTCTTTTATAGTTGGTGATTCTGTTTGTGTGGTGGTATTTGTACATTATAAATTTATATTCATTTTATACCAAATTATTATTATTTATTTATTTTTATTAAATTTTAAATTTTACAAGCATAAAACAAGTTAATCAACTTTCTATACATTTTTTTTATACTAAATATCCCCTCCGTGCACCCCACCCCCGGAGCCATTTCCATCTTTATATTCCATCCAAAATCCTAACTCCTCCCGTGGAGGCAGTTTCCCATCTTCCTTTCTTAATACATTTTCAATAAATTTTTTCCATATTTCATCAAAATCATTTCTTTTCAATAATCCTTTTTTCACCTTCAATCTACATGTTAATTTATCATTAATTGCTATCTTCCAAACTTCCTTATACCAATCCTCCAATCTCACATTTATTTTTGTTTTCCAATTTCTTGTTATAATTAATCTCGCAGCAGTAAACAAATTTGTTACAAGGTTTTTTTCCTCCTTCCATTCTACTTCATTATATATTGATAACAATGCTATATTCATTTTTCTATCTATCTTAATGTTCATAACCTTTTCTATCTCTAATGTTACTATTTCCCAAATTTTTTGTACATATTTACATTGCCACCACATATGTAGATATGACCCTACTTCTATACCAAATTATACCAAATTAATTAGCATAGTTTCCTCCAAAGAATTTTATGAAGATTTTAAAAATTATATCAAATATACAATTGTCAGGATTCTGTGGGAAGAAGGAATGACTATAGAACTCATCTAAGTCTACGGTATAGACATCTCTCCTCATAGCAATTTAACAACTATTACTGTGATGCATATAAATTCTGAATGCAATGTGCTCATTTACATGTGGGAAAGGCATTTGTATTGCTATACAGTTCAGTTCAGAATCAGGAGGTTCAGTAGGATCAATAATAGCTATAATCACTTTATGACTAGTGTAGGAATTAAGTTTATCTTAAATCTTTCGCTATTAATTCCTTTTTCTATGAAACTTATGTATTTTTTTAAAAAAAGTGCAAATCAAAGCCACAAATCTGTGCATTATTTCTGTTGTAGAGATCCCCACAGCACTTTTTTTCTTTCAGGTAAAATTTAAAGAGAGAAAGAAATGGAAAATTCCAAACTAACAAGAGCTCATTTTTTTCTCTTTCTGCAGCGATGTGTATTCTACAGTGAAACTGTATTCATTCTTTCCAAGAGGGAGAAAAAAGAAGAAAAAAAATTAAAGTTGTATGAATGTCATAAATATTACATGTACAGGGTTCCAGGAGTACCTGTAGTGTTCTGGTTTCTGAGGGTATTTTTAAATTAACCCTTTTGTATTTTTCAGTATTTTGGCACAAAGAATATATAAATATTCATGTGCTGGGAGTAAGGGATAGTCACTTTGAAAGATACATTCATATGAGGAGGAAAATATAGGTACTATATATATATTTCTCTTTCATTGCAGAAACCCAACAGTTTTAAACAAATTTTAATCAGGCCTACAGTATCTATACTTCACAATTTATATTGGGATAAAAATAATGGTATTCCCCCACCCTCAACTGCTGAGCTTCATATTGTATTCAAAAGCTTATAGCTACATAGGTGGGCCAATCACTCAAGGCATTACCAAAAATCATTGCCCACCAGTGTGAAGTGGTCCATAAGGTGGCTGAGATGTGCCCTCACTTTCAAAAGAAGATGGAAATTATGACCTTAGGTTGCAAAAGTAGTCCCTGAAGCACAATGCAAGGAATTGTACTAAGTGTTTCATAATAGTATGTGGAATGGCTTTTGCGTCTCATATGGTTTGGAATGCAGGTCTAGAACAGAATTTAAAATAGCAAACTGTAAGTGAAGTCTGTCCTGGTCCCTGAGAGAAAATAAGAAACATGAAAAGAAGGAAGTAAACCAGGAAGTAGAGTCAAAGGAGGGAATGTAAGCTAAGGTTTGAATTGCATGCTCTTTGGAAAACTTCAGCAGAATTCCCTAGATTCTCAGATGATCCACTGGGGGGCAAATCTTTGAGCTGTTAAGTCCAGGACCTTAACAGCCCCAAGGGGCTAAAGCCATCAAGAACCTCAGCTTCAAGAAAGTAGTTGTGCATATGATAATGGAGGTCCCCTATTCCATCTCATGATAAGCACCTGAGCTTCCAACATGAGGAGACCACTCCACTGAAATGGATGCCATCAAAATGTAGC
Source organism: Phrynosoma platyrhinos (assembly GCA_020142125.1). Classification (NCBI taxonomy): domain Eukaryota; kingdom Metazoa; phylum Chordata; class Lepidosauria; order Squamata; family Phrynosomatidae; genus Phrynosoma; species Phrynosoma platyrhinos. The sequence goes on from CM034708.1 coordinate 100,183,372, forward strand.
ATGCCCTTCACAGTGTGTAGCACTTTATCTGTGAATACAGTGCAGTGACTATCTAGGGGTACAACACAGCAAAAAGCACAAAAGATATGATGCTAAAAAGGAAGATTTTGTTCTCAGAGGCTGAGAAGAAGATCTCTTTTTTTCTTTCAGGTAAAATGGGGGTGGAGGAGGGATCAATCATGACTCTAGAGAAGATTTCCAGAGGCCACTGGTTTCTTGATTAAATTCAAGTTGAATGGATAAATCTTATTTAAATCTAAATCTAAAACTCAGGCACCCTCCCCTCAAATCCAAATCTAGAACCCTTGACAGTTTGGTGTGATGCTTTTAACAATCACTTCACCAATAAAATCTCTCGAATAAGAGCTGACTTAGATACCATCATTATAGCAGAAGTTGACAATGGGATGTCCAGTGACTCTGTGAGCAGGATTACACTGGATCAGTTCCAATTGGTGAGGACAAGCTTCTGGGGGCAGGTAAGGAAGACAACCTGTCCTCTTGATCCCTGCCCTTCTTGGTGGTCATCCAGGGAGATGCAATTAGACTTCAACTACAATATATTATTAATGCTTCTCTCAGGGTGGAAAGTTTTCCATCCTGTTTAAAAGAAGTAGTAGCATGACCTCTTCTTAAAAAAAGCTCTCCCTGGACACCCTAGAGTTCAATAACTATAGACCAGTTTCAGATTTCCCTTTTCTGGACAAGCTGATCAAGAGGGCAGTTGCCTTCCAACTCCAGACTGTCTTGGATGATACAGATTATCTAAATCAATTTCAAACCAGCATCAGAATGTGATATGGAGTTCAGACTGCTATGATCACCTCAGTGGATGATCTTCATCTGAGCATTGACAGCAGAAGTGAGTCACTGTTAGTGCTTTTGGACCTCTCAGTGGCATTTGATATAATCGACCATGGTATCCTTCTGAAACACCTGGAGGATTTGGGAATCAGAGGCACTGTGTTCATTGGTCCTGGTCCTATTTCTTGGGCAGGTTCCAGATGCTGGTGTTTGGAAATAGCTGCCCTTAAAAAGAAGAAGAAGAAGAAAAGACTGCTCTAAGGTGCCACTCTATCCCCAATGCTATTCAACATTTACCCAAAACCACTAGGAATGTTGATCCAGAGGCATGGGGTGGGGTGCTGTCAGTATGCTGATGACACCCAAATATATTTCTCCATGCCTTCAAAAAAAGCTTCAGCTAAGATAGTGTGTCTCCTCTGAATAGATGCCCGGATGGCTGGATGAGGAAAATGGTAATGGGCTGGATGAGGAAAAACAATTGAAGCTGAATCTCGACAAGACAGAGATGGTTACTGTCTAAAGTTTTAACTGAGTTTGGAGGTGTGTCAATCAGTCCTGGATAGGGTTACATTCCCCCTGAAAGACTGTGTTCACAGTTTGGGGGTGCTTTTGGATCCATTGCTCCAAATGACAACTCAGATATATGCAACAGCCAGGAGTACTTACTATCACCTTCGGCTGATATTCCAGCTGCACCCCTACTTAGAGCTGAAGGTAGTGCATGCACTGGTAACCTCCAGGCTGGACATCTGCAATGTACTGTACATTGGGCTACCTCAGTATTAACTTCAAAACTTCAGCTAGTTCAAAACATGGCAAGTTTCTGGGCAAGGTACATAGTGTTGATTATTACCATTAAAACTCTACATGGCTTGGATCCAAGTAACCTACAGGATTGCCTCCTCCCATATAATCTGCCCTATACACTCAGGTCCTCTGGCAGACATTTACTCCAGTCAGCTTGGACTACATTGGCAACTGTCAGACAAAGGACTTTTTCTTCAGTTGCCCCTAGACTGTTGAATGACCTGCTGGAAGAGGTCCAGATGAATTTTGGCAAGCTTATCCAGATTAATTTTAAATTGTGAATTTTAAAAGTGGATGGTTTTAAAATATGTGTTTAATATGTGTTTTAATATTGTCCTTTTAAATAGATATGTCTTTTAACTGATGTATTTTAACTGATGTTTGTCTTTTAATTGTTGTTGTTCCCCACCTCAATCCATGTGAGAGGAGGATAAGAAATAATAATAATAATAATAATAATAATAATAATAATAATAATAATAATAATAATAATATGGATGCTCGGTTGTATCTGTTGATTTAGCTTAAAGTGACATGCCCATCACTTGAGAGTTTGTCTTACTTGGAAGATAAAGCAGACATACTGGTGGATGCCTGAAAATCAGCAAATGCCTGATAACCAGCCATGTCCACCTTTAAGCTGGTCAGTTCATCTCTTCAGCAGGTTAGATTGGCTTCAGTGAAGGAAGAGAAGTTGGAAGAGATCCCTCACATCCTAGAGAAAGGCTGAGGATTCAGTGTCTGGCTGAGACATGCCTCACAGATGAGTGATAGATTGTGAGCAAGGCATCAGAAAGAACACAGTTGTGGAATGTGCTCCCCAAATGCTATCTGGGATCAAGGCATTGGCTGAGCATGCTGCCATTATAAGGTTACTTCCCCAGTCTAGTTGCTGAAAGCAACTTGAGTTCTACTCTGGATGGTTCAGTTCTTATGTGTTTACTGGATTTATGATTTATTAGTTAATTACTCTGTTACTGGGATTTCCTGAGACTGTTTCTGATTGATAGCTCTCTTGACCTTGGACTGTTTTGACACTTGATACCTCTAGCTTTCTCAGACTATGACTTTGATTCTCTCAATTCCTGTTCAAGGTTTGATAGCAGGACAATGAGGGCACTTCAGTATTGGACCACATTTCCTGCCAAAGCTTTAGGCTGGTCAGTTTATCTAGCTTCACATACTACTTGAGACCAACTCTTTATAACTCTGTAAGGGTAGATGAGATGGAGACATAGAGTTCAATGACCAAAAAAAAAAAAAAAAGCAAAAAAAAAAAAAAAGCCAGTAGCACAACTCAGCTCCACTTTTAATCAGATCTTTTATATGAGTAATGTGTGAAGAGTCAGAACTTGGGGGACCATGGGATTCTGGAAAATGTAGGTCAAAATAACTTTTTCAAACACCATGAAGTGTTATTTAAAACTGACATGATCTAAAGAAAACTAATGTAAGTATTTTGACTCCCACCTTCTCCCTGTCAAGATGGGCTCAAGTATTCACTATTCTCACAGTCAACCAGGTCAACCAACCTGGCTACATATATGGAAGAGTATATGGATTAACTATTGATCAGAACAGAGACTTGAGACCAATAAATCAGAGGAGGACTGGGATTAGGAAGGGCAGCTATGAAAGAACTGACAATATTCTAAAGTGTAAAGATATAATTCTGAACACTAAAGTGAAGATCATCCAAACCATTGTATTCCCCATCTCCATATTCAGATGTGAGAGTTGGACATTGAAGAAAGCTGATAGAAAGAAAGTAAACTCATTTGAGATTAGGTGCTGGAGAGGATTGCTGAGGATACAGTGGATGGCCAAGGAGATGAACAAATGGGTTCTAGAACAGATCAGGCCTGGAAGCCAAGGTGACTAAACTGAGGCTGTCAGACTTTGGTCACATCATGAGAAGGAATGAATTAGAAAAGACAATAATGCTAAGAAAGGTAAAGGGCAGTAGAAAGAGAGGAAGACTCAAATTAGAGAGATCACTGACCTGATCCTACAGGATCCGAGCAGAGCAGTAGAGGACAGGGAGTCTTGGTGATATATCATCTACAGGAGTGCCATGAGTGGAGGCTGACTTGAGAGCAGTTAACAACATCATCATCAACAACAACAAGGCTGAATAATGTCATCTAACAGTGTCCATGCCAAAGTGTGGCTGAGGAGCTCAGGTGTAAGGTGCATTTTGTGGTTTGTATTTACAGGCACCATCCTTATACCTTTTCAAATGGCTAGAATTCTGTTGGGCACTGATGAGTGTTAAAAACATGGTGCTTTGGCAGAGATTGCATAAAAGTGATTCCTAGTGCAACAATTGTTCCACAAACATAACACTCAACTGTCTTAGATTTCTAGAGATTAAAACAATTTTAAATTGTTTAGTTTCCACTATAAGTATAAACATTTGTTTTTTTAAAAAAATGCAGTTCACCAAAATGTCACATAGACACCAGAGGGATAGTTGAATTTTACTTTGATACTTTGATACTGAAAGAAAGTCAGTAATCCACACCACACCTCAGGTCAGTAAAATAGCTTTGAAGTAACAAAGCAGATTGTACAGCATCACTAGCTCTATGCTAAAGCACCTCATTGCTACTCTCCCAGCATCTGCCCTCTGAGGCGGCAGCCTCTCTTTGCCTTATAGGAGGGCTGGCTGTGGCTATCATCCTTTGTGTATTATTAATACTGGCTCTGCCATGTACATGTAACTGTGAGAGCTCCTTCTCATCCTTACACCAGGATAAGAGAATTGTGGCCTTCTAGATGCTGTTGGACTTCAGTTCCCTTCACTCCACCCATCCTAAACAAGATAGAGGAATGCCTGGAGTAACAGTTCATCTACATCAGGGGTAGGCAACCTAAGGCCTGGGGGGGCCAGATGCACCCCCCCAAGGCCTTTGGACTGGCCCCAGGCCGGTCCTGCCACTACCACCGCTGCCACCACCACTGCCCACCATGATGATATTGATTATTGTTGTTATTATTTATTCTTGGGGTTTTTTTGGCAAAATCTCCACAGGGGTTTTGCCATGGCTTTTCTGGGGCTGAAAGAATGTGCATGCATTTTTTAATTTTTTTTAAATTTTTTTTTTATTTTTATTTATTTATTTATTTATGGTGCTTCGGCTCCCCAATTGTTTGAGGGACAGCAACACAGCCCCTGGCTCAAAAAGGTTGCCTACCCCTGATTGACATCTTCAGGGCTACAGGTTTGCCACCCCATCTTGCATTACTGAAGTTGTGAAGTTGAGCAAGGGGAATTGGGGTTTTGTACAGAGCAGTTGCAGGACTGTCCCAAATGTGATGATAGAAAACAATATAAATATCTAACAATCTATGCAAAGATTATTATTTTCCTTTGCCCCAAATTTCTCCAGTGATTAATGATGCCATGGGGGGGGGGTATATTCTGAATTACAGGCTTTTAGAAATTGGCAGTTTGAGGCCCGGGTGCTGCATGATGGAGTGAGCTGTGTAGGTGCAAACCCATGTGTGTAAGTTTACAGATGACCACTCAAAGAACCAGGAGCAATCGGTTCATCCCTCTTCATCTGCTCAACTTTTCTGTGGCATTTGATATCATCAGCCAGATGCCCTCCTGGGACATCTAGTTGAAAGAGGATTTGAGAACACCGTTCTATGGTGGTTCCAGTTCTGTTTGACTAGCATTCCCATAAAGTAATGCTGGGGGGCTATTGCTTGGTGCCTTGGCCTTCTATTTGTGGTGCTGTCATCTCTGGTGTCCTATGCTTTTGATCATGTGCACAAGTTGTCTGGAGAAGATCACTTGGGGACTGAGTCTGATTGGTAAACTGATAATAGTCAGTATTATCTTCAAGTGATCCACAGGAGGCTATCAAAATCCTAAACTATTGTGTGGAATGTAATAAGGACTGGACATAGACAAACTATTACTCAGTCCACATAAGAATCTGTTTCTGTTGTTCAGCAGAAAGCCCAGCTCAAGACTGAGAGTAATACCTGCTCTGGGTGGGCAGTACTGTCTGCCTCTGAAAGATACAGTATACAGCTTGTGGGTGTCATTTAGTCTGTGCTGCTCCTGCTGTACCCTTTCTTCAGGAAGGAGGCTCTCAGCATTCAGGCCTTTCATTTAATTTACTGTATGCAGAGTTGCCCTTTAAACACTTTTTTCCAATGTTGTGCTTCGCAGTCTTTAATAATAATAATAATGATAATGATAATGATAATGATAATGAAATAAATTTTATTTATACCCCGCCCCTCTGTCAAACAATCGGGGCGGCTCACAGCAGTTAAAACTCCACACAATATTAAAATACAATCCAAGCTCCCACAACCCTCTCACCCCTTCAAAGAGAATTAAACTAATACTAACATTAAAACATAATAATTAAAACATCAATTTAAAAATTAAACAGTCCTAGGACAGACACACAAATAATAGGGAGAGCAGCGATTGCAGCCAAGATAGAAAAGGGATAAGGGGACTCCTGGTGCCGGGAAATCTAATCGAGGAAGGCCTGCCAGAAGAGTTCTGTCTTAACAGCCTTTTTAAAGCTACTTAAGGTGATAATCTGATAGCTCTCATCTGGCAGGCCATTCCATAGTCTGGTAGTGGTGACCGAGAAGGCCTTCTGGGAGGTTATCAACAGCCTAGTTTTCATAGGCTGTAGCAGATTCCTCCCAGAGGACTGGAGTGCACAGGGAGGGTTGTATGGAAGCAGGCGGTCCTGAAGATAGGTTGGACCCAAGCCATTTAGGGCTTTAAAGGTCATAACCAACACCTTATACTGGGTTCAGAAACTAATAGGCAGCCAGTGAAGGGACTTCAATACCAGTGTTATGTGGTCTCTCCTAGATGTTCCTGAGACCACTCTGGCTGCCATGTTCTATACCAACTGAAGTTTCCGGACCAAGTACGAGGGTAGCCCCATGTAAAGCGCATTGCAGAAATCCAGATGGGAGGTTACCAGTGTGTGCACCACTGTCTCAAGGTCCCTTACTTCCAGGAAAGGGCATAGCTGGCGTATCAGCCAAAGCTGATAATAGGCGCTCTTGACCGGCGCATTCACCTGACTAGTCATCTGAAGCGATGGATCTAGGAGCACCCCCAGATTGTGAACACAATCCTTCACAGAGAGTGTGACCCCATCCAGGACTGGCGGTTGCAACCCAATTCCCGGTTTTGGGTCTGCTACTGTGAGCATCTCCATTTTGTCTTGGGCCAACTTCACTAACTTACAGTAAACAAAGGAATCTAGTATCTCCTTTGAGACTAACTGAAATCAAGAAGTTGGCAGCATGAGCTTTTGTAGACTTGCACCTACTTCTTCAGTTGTATGCATTTCACTGATCTACAGTTTGTTTTAGAAACAGCATGGATACTGGTTTTGACCTAAAAATTCCTAAGCAGGCTGGAGCCAAAATATCTGAAGAACTGTTATGAACCTAGTGTGTAATATTCATTGACTCTTTTATATGCCTGCCTCATCACTTAGAAAGGAAAAATTGGTGGGCTTTTGAGAGTGCCTTTTCAGTAGCTGCACTGATTATGCATCTTCCTCTCAAGTGAGGTGCAACTGGCTCCTTCATAATTTTGCTTTGCTTTAGAGAGGCATTAAATACTCTTCTGTTCTTTGGATTGTTTTTTGTTTCTTGTTTTTTTTGTTCCTCTACTGTTTCATTGGCTTTTAAAGTTGTATAATGTTTTGTCTCTCAGCAGTATTCAGGTTTATGACACTTTTAATTTACTGTATGAGGTGGGTAGTTTTGTTTTGTTTTTTTGGTCCTGTGTTTCTGGCTTTTCTATATAGTTTTAATACTTTTTACTCTATGTAATCTTGGCTATCTGTGAGGAGGAAGCTGTGTCTTATAATTATAATAAATAAATACTGCTGATACATAGACATTCTAAAACACACGCACATACACACACCACAGATATTGTCACAGGCAATCAGCTTAGAAGTATATAAAATGTTTTTAGTATATTTTTAAAAGTTTAAATGGTGAGTGCAACAAACATATTTGTGTCACAAATATATGAATCACCCAACTGACCCTTTCAAAGAGTAGGATCCTATGCTGCATCTCTCCGTTGAGTGAATACATGTTGATAGACCTGGGTTTGCTTCTGCAAGATGGTCTTATACTATTTAAAACAGAGAACAAACTAGAGCTGTCAACAGATTTGCCTTACTATGAAATCTACTCCAAACCATGGCAGAAGCTCCAAGGAATTTTGAAGAAAAATGAAATACTTTTCATCACTGTAGCAACATTTTGAACAGATGGGGTGGGGTGTCATACACAGTACACCATTCACAAATATGTTATACATAAAAATCAGAAATACTATAGTGTGGATGGTTCTGACTTTGATATTCAATGATAACTCTTAATACTTGAAGTGAAGGCAAGGTATGAAAGATAAGATTTATTATATTAGGCTGAGACAATAAAGGGTTAGGTAAAGAATTTATAAGAAGTCACTATATAATTTATTAAGAGAAGTGGTAGCTAGGAAGTCTTATTTTTTTAGTGTTAGTATGAAATTGTAGTTATGTGTCTAGATACATGTATATATATGTATGTAGTAAATTGGTTTGGTTGGTAGGAATCGTGTTGAAGGTTAGGTATGTAGAAGAGGGTATGTGAAAGTGAAAATATGAGATGGAGGGTGTGAGAGAGGAAGGAAAGTTATAATAGAAGATAGGAAAAGGAAGGAACAGTTTGAAGGTGTGTGTAAGGAAGAGTTTGGGGAAAAGAGTTGGAGGGATAGGTAAGGAGACCTTTTTGTTAAGGAAGATTGATATTAGTAGGGAAGAATGAATGGGTGAAGTGTATTAGTAATGTCTAATTATTTTTAAAGATATAGTTTGTGTGGTTTGTACTGTATGGTAATATATGGTTTTGTTTCTTTTATCATTTTCTTTCTGCTTTTTTTTGTTTTCGTGATTTTTGCTTGTAGTTTGTTGCATGTATAGTTGTTATTGTCATTTTGTTCAATAAAATTTATTATTTAAAAATAAATACTTGAAGATTAACCCATCCAAGCCTCATGCATCTTTGATGGACAGTTAAGAAAGATAAGTAGAAAATCAATGCATTTGAGATGTGGTGCTGGAGAAGAGTGCTAAGGATCCCATGGACTGTCAAGGAAAAAGCAACATGGGACATACAGTAATAGAAATAAAATATGTATGTGAATGTCAAAGTGACTAAGCAGGAGCAATCAGGAAAATACACAGGTGAAAAAGATAATATAATTAAGAAGCCTTGAGAGCCAAGGACAAAGTTATAGAAGGTATATTGAGAACACCTGTGATAGATTGCAAACACCTGAGACTCATTAAGTGGTCAAGGTAAAGTGATGAAACACTTGGGTTGGTCTTAGGTATGGGATGATCTATGTGGACCAATCAAGATGTATGTACACACCCACTGGGTGGAAACTGACTGGTGGGTGGTGTCTAACAATGGTTATATATGCAATGTGTGCTAATGTATATTGTGGAGTATTTTGAGATATTGTGGAGTATTTTGGAAGTGTAGAGATTGTGATTTGTAGGGCATATAGTATTTATTTATATATAATAGAATAAAGTAGATCTTTTATATAAGACTACTGAGTTGTCTGGTGTCTTGAGGGAAGATACAAGAGCCAGCTGAATCCTGGAGAAGTTTGGAGACATCCCAGGAAGAAGAGTGAGAAGGCTTGGAGAGTTTGTCAGGGTCTTCAGCCTATCTCTGAAACTCTGCTGCTTGGGAAAGAAGCATCAACCACTGATCAAAACTGGTCAGCTCTGCTGCATAACAAGGTGGTGAGTTAGAGCCAGAGGTGAAGAGCTACAACTCCCATCATCCCTGACATGGACAGCCAAAAGGACAAAACAAAAATGGGTCCTAGAACAAATCAAGCCAGAAACCTCCCTGGAAGCCAAGATGACCAAACCAAGGCTGTCATACTTTGGACACACCATGAGAAGAGAGAACTCATTGGAAAAGACAATAATGTTGAGAAAGGTGGAGGGACTGAAGAAGAGAGGAAGGCCATATGGATGGATGGACTCTATTAAGGAAGTCACAGGTATGAGTTTGCAGGAATTAAGCAGAGCAGTGAAGGACAAAGGGTCTTGGAAATGTCTCATCCATAGGGTCACCATGAGTCAAGATCAACTTGAGGATAGTTAACAACAACAACAGCAACTCTTCAAACAGGTAAATATCACCCTCTTTAAACTGCTCAAATTCCACTATCCCATTTTCATATTTACATTGTGGTTAGCTCTGAATGCCGTGTCTGTTTGAATTACTATTATGTAATTGCAGTCTGCATTTTTGTAAATAAAAGCCTCTTAATTCACCCAAACTTGGAGCTCTCAGTTATTACTGGTATACACAAGTGCCAAAGGTCCTAAAGGTTACCCAGCCTCTTGCAAAGCTAATTTCTTCAACATTTAGGGTAAAGCTGGCATTCTTTGTTTTGTGCTAATTTTGTTACTGTAATGGAAAAAGTACAGCAAAACACTTCTATGCTTTCCAAATGAACCTCTGGTTCTGTTAATATGGAATTATTTTTCCTGCTCTTCCATAGAAAATATCAGAATGTCATACCCACCAAATCAGAGATATTACATTTTGGATGTGCCATACTGTGTTAAATGAGGCAGGATCCCAGATTTACAACACATCAACAAATTGAATGTTGAGACATAATGTACAGTTCAAAATTAATATTGCTGTTGTTATTAAACAGACCATTTTTCAGTGTTATGACTTACAGACAGTCTCAGCCATAAGTTTTCCTATGGGCTTCATAAGTTTGTGCAAATTTTGAATCCCATATGATCCTGTTATCACTACCAGGGATCATATAAAACTAGCTCCCTATAAGATCAGTGGGAAGAGAAGGAGGGAAGGGAAAATTTAGCTGTACACTGTATTTCTGTTTCTTGCCTCTTCCACTATCCTCTTCTCCATTCCAAGAAATTCATTATTCTCCATATACATCTGAAAGTTGTTTGTTACAGAACCCATTAAGATTAACCTTCACTGCACAATTTATAACTCTGTGAAATCCTTTTGGAATATTTTCAAGCCATGGATGCTTGAATCCATGGATAAAGAATTGGTGGGTATAGAGGGCTGATTGTATTTGAAAGCTTGGATTCATACAAGATATCTGTGGTGGTCATAGTGAAGAAAGAGGGGTGGTGTCCAGAGGGCTGTAAGTTGCATAATATTTTACACAGGCAGTGTGAGGGCACCTAGGAGGTCCAACAATTGGTGTCCACAGCAGTAGGACAGGAGGAAGTCCTTACATTGGTGAAAGTCCTCAGTCTTGGTGAAGTTTTCATATTTGTTGGTAGTGGAGATTTAAGCAAATTCTCAAATTTGATGGAAAAGCAGTGGGTTAAATGATAAACTCTCACACACCCCATAAAGGGGAGTACCTACAAGGCACCCCAGCTCAGTTCCCTCCCATCCCTCACTGGTTGGATCCAGCCTCATGTCACACATCAACATTGTGATAGTATATCAATACAGAATACAAATGCAAAAGATACTGTAAAGATATAAAGGCAACAAGAATAAGACTGAAGGAGGGAGGAGTGCAGCAATTAAATAAGCCCTGGGCAGATCAAAGGAAAACCACACTCTTTTCCCACACTCTGGAAAGGTCCAGTTCTCATCATGGGTCCTGGTAGGTAAGTCAGGAATTATTCCTTTTCACTTACATGGGAGAAGATCCCATTGAACTTCATGGGATTAAACTAGTGAATAGATATGCATTGGACCAAGCAGGTAATTCTTTAACTATGGAAGCATTTTTTTCTGAGTTTGCTAAACCAAAAATCATAAATTTTTAAACAGAAGATCTGAAGTTGTTCCCAATTGTTTGTGTATTTAACAGTTGAAAATGTCAGTAAGCAGCACCAACCATATTAGTTCTTTCCATGGGTGGAACGAAATGTTATAAGAAATATGGGGTAATTTTCATTTTCCTGCTCCACACCTATGACAACTTAAATTCATTATGGTAACCATTTCACTGTACTTTCCAGTGGCTGCAGTGGTGTGCAACAGGGCAGGGGAAATGCTGTCAGGACATAAATTAAATTGGTACCAGGACACAAATTAAATTGCATTATGTTAGTCAGGTGGAGGGAAGTTCAGTTTGGGGCTACTATCTTGGTGGCAGACCTGTTTTTTGTATTTGTATAACTTTGTGTTGTTAATAATAACATCTTTAATGTCACTGAGGCTTAATTTGATGCCTTATTCATTTTTCAGATCTTAGTCCTAAAAAGACTTCACTCAGGTGCCTTCTTAACTAAAATCATTAGGGGCTTTCAAAGATATAGCTGTGTTAGGGGGGAAGCAGACGAGGGCGTCCAGGACGCCCTGGGCCGGCGTGCCGCGGGGCCGCAGCCTCCGCACCTCGGCGCACCGGCGGCGACCCTGGACCCTGATTTAGCGCTCCTTCCTCAAGACAGCGAAAGTGCGCACTAAAAGCGGCGGGTGCACTTTCGCTGTCTTTTCCGCCGCGGCGCGTTCGGCTGCCACGGCGTGAGGTCTTCCCCGGAGCGCCGGCCGTGCGGAGGGCCGGCGACTCCGAGGGCGACCTCAGGGAGAGGAAGGGGCGCCGAACGTGCGGCTGCCCCTCCTCTTCTGGGCCCGGAAGACGACTCAATTAGTCGTCTGCCGAGGCCCATAGTCTGTAGAATTAGTATGTAGAGAGATCTTGTAGCACCCTTGAGACTAAATGAAATAAATAAATTGGAGCATGAGCTTTTGTAGACTTCAGTCTGCTTCCTCAGATGCATTAGGGGCTTTTTAAAGATAAAAAAGGTGAAATGTTCCTTTCTTCTTCCAATGCTGCTTCCCTCCTTTTAGTGCAGCTTTCTTTAACAGTGTTAAATACAGTTTAAAACTAGGGCTATGCAACAATTCTTGATTAATTCAGAATTGAATCAGACTGTCCAGTGTGGATCTGGCCTGAATCAGTTTGTATAAATATGTGAACTGAGTCCAAATCCAGCAATTGCACTGATTTGACATTGGACTGTTCAAAACCCTCAACCAATCATGCAAGTCAGATAGTACATTCCCTTCACACTGTACAATTGTAGTTAAAGTAGATTCATAGTGCTATAACTGTGTAGTGTGAAAGTGCCCCTGATGTTCTCCAGATGTGCTGGAATATAACAGCCATTATTGGACTTGATGACCCATGAGATTCCTTCCAACTCTATGGAGATTATCACATGGACAAGGTAAGGATGGGCTCCCTCCCCTGTCCTTATCCTATCCTTGACAGCATGAATGACAGCTACCGTGAAAGGCTTTCACATCAGCGGCTCAGATCCTGTCATTAAAGCGGCATTGTAATAATGGGAAGTTTCACTATTACAAAATGCTGGCCAATGTCACTTTAAATTACAGGTTAACGATGGGTTATTGATAGGATGTGAAAGACTTTGGCACCATTGCTGTTGGCTGCACCCCCCAGGTGGGATAAAAGTGAATGTCATGTGAAAGTCCTTCCTGTGATCGAACAGGTAGGACAGAACAATAATGAGAGGGAGATGGGACATTCTTCATATGATAATCTCTTATGATTCTATACCCTTATGTAGATGTTTTGAGTTTTCAAGCATAAGGTGAGAAAGGGAGAAAGAGCAGAGCTATTTAAGACTATTTTCCAGTTCTCTTCAGCTTTCTGTTCAGGGATTAGCGGTCTCACTATTGTTTTAAAAGGTAGTGCTTTCAGGAGAAGCCCAGTGTTTCTGAGATGCTCATATGCCATCCATTTGTAAGTATGCCATTTGCTGATCAAAATCTTAAGATGATAAAATGGAACCTTACAAACATGCAAAACTTTATATGGTTGTACAAGATATTTTTAGAATTAATGCCACATAGAATTCCAGGATATGGCTCTAATGCACACTGCAAACAATTACTATACCATTTACTTTGTACATTCCATATATGACTTCCTGCAACAATATGCAGAGAGGTATATTTTCCTCTTAGCTATTGCCCACCATATATTTTGTTTCAGTTGCTCTTACACCTGCTCCTTTATCATTTAAGACAAAATGCATGAAGAGGAATACATTCTACTTTCACAACTAGTTAAGGAAAATAATTTTTTTAAATTCTGAGTGCAATATATCAGGTATTGTGTGGAGATGTTTGTTGAAAGGTAGTCTATTTACTGAAGTAGAAATTCTTACGATAAGTCCCTCGTGGCCAGTATAGACTTGTAGCTCAAGCCAACTGTGGTTCCCCCCTCCCCCGTATTTTTTTAAAGGCAGGCCATGGTAGCTGATGTGTAGCTCCCTACGGCATTGTAGCTGAGTTTTCATACAACAGATTAGATCCTCAGCCCATTTTAAGTCAGCATAGATCTATCAGCTGCAGTGAAGCCAAGCCGACTGACACTAGCCAAGGGAGTGCCCTCATTATTTCTAGCACACTGAAAGATTTTCTTAGGCCCTGTGAGAGGATGAAATGCATGGTCTCCCCTAACGTGTTTTGTGAGTTCTAGCATTCCTATCCCAGTATAATGTACAGGCTGAAGTAGATTTTTGTATTACTTCATAGGAAGAGAACCAAACCCCAAAACTGTTTTGAATTTCATTATAAGTTATTATCCATTTTCTCACTGGATAGAGACATGTTTGAGTTTTCATTAGGTTTTGTTTTCATATTTCCAAATAGAGAACCATTTTTTCCCTCCTTTTGCTGCCTTTGTTGTTCCAAGAGTGCCCAGGGCCTGAAATGCTTCCTTCATATCATCTCAAAACAACATGCCACCTATGTGACTGTAACCTCATTTCTTTGCTCTCCCCCATATCTGCTTACCACTGCATCCTTTTTTAAAACCATCTGTGTGTGTGTGTGTGTGTATGTGGTGTCTGCTTATGACAACTCAATGAATTTCATAGGGTTTTCTTAGGCAAGGAATATTCAGAAGTTGTTTTGCCAGTTCCTTCCTGCTAAATATAGCTTATAGCACCTAGAGGTCTCCCATCAAAGTATTGATCATGGTTGACTTTGCGAAACTTCCAAAATCAGATAGGATCTTGTGCTTTTAAGGTATTTGGGCAAAGAAGGTTGTGTTTCAAAAGGTTGTACAGTGAATTTTGTACCTTTTGGGTTGGTCCAATAAAGGTATTAGTACATCATGGGCTGCAGAATTTGCCTCATAGTTGGCATGGCTAATCCTGAATTTGTATATCATTTTTTAGAAACCACACCCAAGAATTTTTGGTATGATGAAGTCTGAAGGTAACAAAGAATGGCGAGAGAAGAATCCATCTAACTTACAGAAGCCATTTTTATAATTAGCATAGCTATGTTATGCTACAATTGCTCAAGTCCTCAAACATTTAAAACAAGGCAAGAAACAGGAAAAAAAAACCCTGGAAAAACCACAACTGAATATTGGTCAAAATGCATTATTGGCCTTGGATACAGTGTAAATAAACAGCAAGGCAGTTTGCTTCTTGACCAGGAATGCTCCAATTGCCTACTGTTGCATAGTCAAGCAAGCACATATGGAAGATTCAACTTGCTATTAATATTTATTTTCTATGTTTAACTTTAAGTTTTCAGTACAAATTCTCAAAGTAGCTCCCAATATGAACTCCAAACAATTATGACAGAGTTAAAATTTTTTTTAGTAAAATAGAACTGGAACATAAGCTGTTAAGAGATTGTGTGTGTGTGTGTGTGTGAGAGAGAGAGAGAGAGAGAGAGAGAGAGTTCTGAAATATTCTGAAATAACAAGGGGAATAACTAGAGTTTTACCTGTCAGCAGAAGCCCTGGCATTGCTGACATAGTTCCAGAGAGACTTCTCAGAGAAGTTTCATGCCAGTGGGGTGGCATTATGGAAACTTTTATAACAGAACTTTCCCAGTCTCCTTTTTTATCTTTCAAATAATAGCTTTATGAATTTTGAAACAAAAATGAAAAGCCGAAGAAAGGTTAAACACACTTTTCTCTGGCACTTTTCATTTTAAATTGTTCTCTTGAAATTGCTGTTCCTTAAAACAACCTCAAAAGCCCTGGTTTTTCATGATGCAAATTTGTAGGTAACATACAATTAGCCCCTTACTAATTGAACAAAATATCTAGGGCGCTATATCCTGGCAGACTGCAAATGGATCTGGTGGATCTCGCCTGATCCCAGGGTAAAGGGGCCGTAATGTGGATCAAATTGACTCCTATTTGCCAGTGGTGTTTCATGGAAACTCTGTTGCAAACACAGTTAAATCAGACTGCCCCATATGCCCCTTACTTTCGTGCATCAGTGCCACTAGTGAGTAGACCCTCATCACCATGTCTGATGTGGAAATGGGGCACCTGGCCACTTAGGTGCAGCCAGGCACCCATTTCTGTGTCAGATGCGGTGACAAGAATCAGCTCACTAGTAGCATTGCTGGACGGAGGTAAAGGGTGCACAGTGGTATCAGCTTTGTGGCATGGGGATTGGCAAGTGTGTAAACACCTGTCTGTCCCTGTGCTAGCCTTGAGAATGATCTTGGTTAGCACCTGGGCCAAGAAAGCAAGCTCATGCTTTCCCTGGGTCAGATGTTCAGCCCCTGAGTTAGAACAGATAGTGGTTAGAACATCTGATCAGGATTGAGAGACTGATATTCAGATCTTTATTCACTTATGATAGTCACTGGATGACCTTGGACCAGTCCCTATTGCCCAACCAACCTGTGGTCCAGCCTTGAGCTCCTTGGACAAAACCTGGGGATATCAATACAACAAATAAAATAGATGGAAGGAAAAGGCAAACTTGAAGAGATTTCATGGAATTTGGGCAACTGTCCTCAAGAAAGTAGGCAATGTTTCCCAGAATAATTTGTATTGATAATATGAATCTGAGTGCTAATGGAAGCTAATTAAAATCAATTAATTTATGGAAATCAATTAACTTAATGTTGCCAACAAAAAGAGTTAAATTAATTTTTTTTAACAAAGCAATCGATTTAAGTTGGCATTTCAGTGGAAACATGCCTGCACAATTAACATTTTAACTAAGTTATTAATTAATTAAATGAGCCACATCACTAAAGGACCAACACATTTACATTACCTTGTTTTGTTCTTTAGAATCATAGAATCATAGAGTTGGAAGAGACCATTCGGCCATCCAGTCCAACCCCCTGCCATGCAAGAAATTTCAATCAGACCATACCCAGCAGATGGCCATCCAGCCTCTGTTTAAAGACCTCAAAAGAAGGAGAATCCACCACTCTCTGAAGGAGAGTTCCACTGCTGAATAGCCCTTACTGTCAGAAAATGCCTCCTAATGTTGAGGTAGAATCTCTTTTCTTGTAGTTTGTATCCATTGTTCCAGGTCCTATTCTGTGGAGCAGCAGAAAACAAGCCTGCTCCCTCCTCAATATGGCACCCTTTCATATATTTAAACAGAGCTATCATATCACTTCTTAACTGTCTCTTCTCCAGGCTAAACATACCCAGTTCCCTAAGTTGTTCCTCATAGGGCATGGTTTCCAGACCCTTCACCATTGTAGCTGTCCACCTTAGGACATGCTCCAGTTTCTGAACATCCTTTTTGAGTTGGACACAGTATTCCAGGTGAGGCCTGACTAAAGCAGAATAGAGTGGCACTATTACTTCCCTTGACCTAGACACTATACTTCTATTGATGCAACCTAAAATTATGTTGGCTTTTTTAGCTGCCACATCGCACTGTTGACTCATGTTCAACTTATGGCCTACTAGGACTCTAGATCCCTTTCATACATAGTCACATTAAGCCAGACGTCCACCATCCTATATCTGTGCATTTCATTTTTCTGCCCTACATGCAGTATCTTACATTTCTCTGTGTTGAAATTCATTTTGTTAGTTTTGGCCCAGCTTTCTAATCTATTAAGGTCATTTTGAATTTTCATCCTGTCTTCTGGGGTATTAGCTAATCGTCCTAATTTGGTGTCATCTGCAAATTTTATAAGTATGTCCTCTATTTTTTCAGCCAAGTCATTGACAAAGATGTTGAATAGCACTGAGCCCAGGACAGAACCCTGTGGCACCCCACTGGTCACTTCTTTCCAGGTTGAAAAGGAGCCATTGTTGAGCACCCTTTGGGTTCGGCCGATCAACCAATTACAAATCCATGTAACAGTTACTTTGGCTAGCCCACATTTTACTAGCTTGTTTGCAAGAATGTCATGGGGAACCTTGTCAAAGGCCTTACTGAAATCAAGATATGCTATATCCCAGGGGTAGACAACCTTTCCCCTTTAAAGGCCGAGGGACTTCAGCTCCCAGAATCCCAGGAGCTATTGGCCAACATGGGGCTATTGGCCAACATGGCTGAGGCTTCTGGGAGCTGAAGTCCTTCGGCCCTTAAAGGGAAAAGGTTGCCTACCCCTGCTATATCCAAAGCATTCCCTTCATCTACCAAGCTGGTAATTCTATTAAAAAAAGGGAATTAAAAAAAGAAAGATGTTACGAGAGCTTTGTACTTCTGTAAAACAATTTCCTTTTTATAAATTCCCCCATGGATGAAAATTTTCACCTTTGTTCTGTAAAAAGTGTTTTTTGTAACACTTTTAGGCTTTATTGTGGCAGAGAAATGTAACTAAGGATTCATTGTGGTAAGGTAGGCTAATACAGATTTAAACACCAAAGTACAAGTAATGTAATTGCCTAAAATGTTCCCCTGAACTCATTTTTTCAGGAACATTAACAATCAACTTTCCTATGAGCTTTCCAGTCCCTGACACTGAGTAGCACTGCAACATTCTCATAATTAATTTTGTTCTGTCATTTTAATAACAATATTAAATGTGATGGTTTGCACCCCATTTTTCCCTGAACCTGAAAAACTGAATTTTAATCTAAAATTGAAATGGAAAGTGATATGTCATCACTTCTAGGTCACCAGAGACATGCCAGTATGACCTGTTGGTCTGTGGATGTGGCTAAGAAAATTGGTTCTTCCTCCCAAAGCATTTTACCACTTCTGCCATCATGCTTTGCTGATTTTTCTTTCATTTCATGGATGGTTTGGTACTGTTGACTTTGTCAAGGATTCTTTCACAAATTTGTATCATCAGCCCATACATGTTTGGTTCACATCCCTGAGGGGTTTATTTGTTTGCTTTGGGTTTTTTTTAATAAGCAAAATACATATTAAAAAGAGAATGGGCTAGAAAGACCCAAACTGTTAGCAGTTTCACAGAAGAGTTCCACAGATGCCCCATTCATACCTTTGGTCTTGGCCTTGTCTTATTTCATACACTTTACAAATATTATTTGGGCAGCTGGTTCATAGGAATTCTGTGTTTAACACTAATCTGTGAACCTGGATAGTGCAAACTATTTTCTGTGGTATGGCTAAACTACAAAGGCTGTATGTCAATGTGTAAGTGTGTGTTCAGGTTGAACCTCAATCTCCTGATGATATTGTGAGACCTCCTATATGTGCTTTATGCATCCATAGTTAACTCTCCAATATACTTTTTGCCAAGGACAGCAACCTCAGTAAAAATTGTCCTGAACTTCCAGCATTATTCTTTTTAAAAGATTTAAAAGGAATTAAAAAGCATATAACTATATAAATATGGTCACTTGGACCATCAGTAACTTAAATCTACCACTTTTAGTTGGAAGTGAACTCCACTGAACATGTAAACATATGTAGGATTATCATGTTAATTATCCTGGATTTAATATATCGACATGTAGCACAATCCAGAACCTGCAAGCAAATGTTATCATTTTCCACCCAAGTCAGTTTGCTTAGCAATGTAACTGTGAAATGGTTCCAGGATTAGAGAGAAGGGCTTTCAGTGTGCCAGACAGCATTATTAGAACAATTGCAATGAGCTTTATGAATGTATGTGTTGAACCCTGAAGACAAAGGAAAAGATGATCTATCCATGATCCTCTATGAAATGATCCATTTGATTGCAACAATATTTATTTCATTATTATGTACTTGAAGAAATTGTGGCTGAAGGTATCAGTTGATTAAGTGGTACCATTATTCAGGTGATTTACTCATCACTGTTCATGTGTTGCTTTGTGCAGTGCCACGGGTATCTTGTTGTTAAAAATATTTAAAACACTGTATATTGCATGCAGTCTTGATTTGAAAATTGTTGTAACATTGAAAGCATAAAATGTGCCTGATGTGTACCAGTTGCTCATATGTTACACAAGAAGTACATTTTTATGTTTCAAGCCACTTAAATTGGAGAAGGCAGTATGCCTCCTGCTCTCTGTTGTGGCCCCAGTCTGTTCTTGTTACCCCTGAAATCATTGCTACATCTCCACAATTTGATAATGTAGAAATACCCTCTGAAAAAGACACATTTTCCATTGTTTTGTGGTGGAACTGGATTAGATAAAGCACAATTTTGCTTTGAAACAAGATTTATGCTCCCTGTGCTCGTTCTTCTTAAAGAAAAATGAATCTTTTTTTATTTACTTTGTATGTGTTGTGTGCCTTCAAGTTGGTTCCAACTTATGGCAACCTTAAGGATGACCTTTCATGGGGTTTTCTTGGCAAATTTTTTCAGAGCAGGTTTGGCTTCCCCTGAGGCTGAGAGCATCTACTTGCCCAAGGTCACCTGTGGGTTTCATGGCTAAGAAGAGAATCAAACCCAGGGTCTTCAGAGTTGTAGTCCAACACTCAAACTACTGCACTGGCTCCTTTCCATAACCCTAATTTCAGCAATACACTAGTAGTTCTATAGGAAAAAATATTTGTTTATTGCTCCATTATTGCAACACAGAAATTTGTTAGTGGGCTGCTACTTTTGGTGGGTTGAGAGATTTTCAGGAAGCTGCTCACCCCAGTTTCTTTGTTATTGTTGCTGTTGTTGTTGTATTTTTATTGGATTTTTAAAGTATAGTACAAGAAAAGTGGAAATGAAGGGAGAGACTAGTAAAGGGGAAAGCACATGGAAGCCAATTGGGTGACCTTGGGCAAGTCACACTCTCTCAAATTCAGAGGAAGGCAAAGCCAACCCCCCTCTGGCCAAACCTTGCCAAGAGAATCCTGTGGTAAGGTTGCCCTAGGTTTGCCATAACTTAGAAATGACTTGAAGGAACACAACAACAATATAGATTACTATGGTCAGAGATATACATAAATATAAGGTGACCAGATGTGCCAAAGTACATTTTTTTGAAGCTGAGATGTGTAAAATACACTTGCTCCTCTGTTTTCATGGGGATCCATTCCACACACACACACACACACGAAAATGGGAACTTGCAATATTCAAGCGTACGCCATTTTAGCCAATGGAGCTCACCCCTCCATGAAGAATCAAGACCGTGGACTTCAAGTCCATGAAAACAAAGAGGCAAGTGTACATGTTCATGCATAGTTGAAGCAATAAAATCTACTTACCATCAAATAGTGAATAGTGAATATTTATCATTCAGTCTTGGAATATAAATGTTTTAGCACCAGTAAAAGTATGCAGGATCCAGCTCCACTGAACATCAGTTAAATTCCAAGTCACAAGGATAAAATTTAAAATCGCATGTGTATCCACAAAAGCCAAAGATTTTTCTAACGGGAAATTAATATATTGAAATGCCTCCAGTGGATAAGATAAATCACAATTTTGCTTTAAAACACATGTTCAGCTAAGAAAAAGTAACCACTGAGCATGCCCACATCATATACAACAAGAAATTGTTTCTGTATTACTTCAGTAACATTGCATTCTCAAAAGGTATAGTGGTGTTCAATATATGTGATATATCAGTTTTTGTTGAAGCAAACATTGTTTGAATTCTAAACAGATTTTAGATATTGAAGCTAGTTTTACATTGGTTGATTTGCATAGGACTCTTTACTTCCACTCAGAACTAATGTCCTTAACATAAAATCTAGCACTTTCCAACAAACATTTCTAAACTAAAGTTGTTGGTTTCAGTTGCATAGATTAATTATTGATTGATTGTAATCTAAACATATTTCTTACTGGCCCAAAGTCCTATTCCGCCCCCCCCCCCCCCCCCCCCAAGGCTGGTAGGGAGATAGGGGCAGCTATAGGAGTAGTGTTGGGGAATGGGAGGTATGGCCGGAACAGAGTGAATGAATGTTACAAAAGAAGACGAGATTGCTGTTTAAAAGCTATCTCATCTTCTGTTCCCTCTGTTTCCCAGAATGGCCTGGAGAGCAGACCAACCATTCCACAGAACCTCACTCTGCTCCTTTGCAATGCCAGGTTGGTGAAGAATAAGGTCCATATTATCCATGATCTTCTCTTGGATGAGGACGCCGACCTGGCTTGCTTTACGGAGACCTGGCTGGGAGAGGATAGCACGGTTACATGGGCACAGGCCTTCCCAGCTGGGTACTCTGTCAGTGAGCACTTGAGGGGAAGTGGGTGGGGGGGCGGAGTGGCTCTAGTCCATAAGAACAACTTGACCTTGACCAGGATACCTGTCCAGAACACAGCTCACTTTGAGTGTATGTACCTAAGCCTGAAGACCAGGGATAGTTTGGGGATTTTGCTAGTCTACCAACCACCCTGTTGTCTAGCAGACTCCCTGACTGAACTGACACAGCTGGTCTCAGAGCTCTTGTTGGAGTCTCCCAGACTTTTAGTTTTGGGAGACTTCAACATCCCGCTCGAGGCCAGTTTAACAGGTGCATCTCAGGAGTTCATGGATACCATAACAAACATGGGCCTATCCCAACTGGTCAGCGGGCCCACATTGTGCAGGTCATACACTCGATGCAGTCTTCAGTACAGAACAGG
>CM034708.1:100211719-100225256 GCA_020142125.1 Phrynosoma platyrhinos
TCTAGATAATCGGTTTCATCCAAGATAGCTTGGAGCTGAAGAGCAACCCCCCTCTCAATCACCTTGCTTAGAAATGGTAACATAGAGGCTAGCCTATAGTTGCTCATGTCTAGGGGGTCCAGGGAAGATGGAATATGGCTTTCCCTGAGGGATTCGTTGTTGATGTCTGTAAGGAACACCATCAAAGCATCCCCCCCCGGATGACCAGCCATGAAGGGCAAGGATCGAGAGGACAAGTTGTTTTCCTCACTCTACCAAGGAGCTCATCCACGTCATCGGTACTCACAGATTGAAAATGATCCATAATAATTTCATTAACAGAGTCCCTGGACATCTCATCAGTTGTTTCTGTCAAAACACTGGCGTCTATGTCGGCTCTTATCTGAGAGATTTTATCTGTGAAAAAGTTGTTAAATGCATCACAACAGGTCATTGTCAGGTTAAGTAATGGGACCTATGCGGGAGGTACCCGCGTCAGCTCCCCCACCACCCTAAACAGCTCTGCTGGACGGGACTCTGCAGACGCATTACGTGCAGAACAGAATGATCTCTATGCTGCACGTATTGCCTCTCAATAGGACCAAAGAAAGTTCCTATGACGAGTCTGGTCAGATAAGAGTTGAGTTTTCTGCCAGGTGTGCTCTAGTCATTGTCCAACTCGCTTCATTTTTCTAAGCTCTGCTGTATACCATTGCTTCCAATTAGAAGCGGGTTGGAAAGGACGCTTGGGAGCGATTGTGTCAATAGCCTTGGTAAGATCGGTGTTCCAAGTATTAACCAAAGCTTCGACAGGATCACCGGTGTTACCAACCATTAAACCTTCCAAGACTTTCTGGAATCCAATTGGCTCCATTAGCCTTTGAGGGCAGACCATTGTAATAGGTCCCCCACCCCTGGTGAGGTCAGTAGAGGCTCTTAGTTCAGTCTTGACCAGGAAATGATCTATCCATGACAATGCAGTGGTTTTAACAACCTCCAACCACAGATATTCTTGTTCCATACTGAAGACCGCATCGAGGGTATGACCTGCACAATGTGTGGGCCCAACAACCAGTTGGGATAGGCCCATGTTTGTCATAGTTTCCATGAACTCTGAGCTGCACCTGCCAGATTTTCCAAGCTGGTCTCGAGTGGGATGTTGAAGTCACCCAGGACAAAAAGTGTCAGCTTGGTCAGGGCATCTGCTAGACAATGGGGTGGTCAGTATACTAGCAGAATCCCTAAACTATCCCTGGTCTTCAGGCTAAGGTACATACACTCGAAGTGGACTGTGTTCCGGACAGTTAACCTGGTCAAAGTCAAGTTGTTCTTATAAACCAGAGCCACTCCACCCCCCCCCACTCACTTCCCCTTACCTGCACACTCACAGAGTACCTGGCTGGGAGGGCCTGCATCCAGGTTACAGCACTATCCTCTCCCAACCAGGTTTCTGTAAAGCAAGCCAGGTTAGCACCCTCATCTAACAAAAGATCGTAAATAATGTGAGTTTTATTTTTAACCGACCTGGCATTGCAAAGGAGCAGAGTAAGGTTCTGTGGAATGGTTGGTACGGTCTCCAATCCATTTCAGGAAATGGAGTGAACTGAAGGTGGGATAGCTCTCAAACAGCGATCCTGCCTTCTTTTGTAACATCTATTCAATCCATTCCAACTATACCTCCCTTTCCCCAGCACAACTCCAATTTCCACCCCCACTTCATTCCCGGCCTCAGCTAATAAGGAGGA
The DNA here is from genome assembly GCA_020142125.1 of Phrynosoma platyrhinos. Taxonomy (NCBI): domain Eukaryota; kingdom Metazoa; phylum Chordata; class Lepidosauria; order Squamata; family Phrynosomatidae; genus Phrynosoma; species Phrynosoma platyrhinos. The sequence continues at coordinate 100,213,444 of CM034708.1, forward strand.
CAATAAATATATATATTTTCGCAGGAAGGGATGCAGTGGGAAGGTCATTCCTCCACGATCTCCAAGGGGGCTAATGTGCACCCCTCTAGCCTTCAGCACTTGCCCACCGCTAGTCTCTATCCTCTCTGGCATTAACTTACTGGTTTCAACCAACAATCAAGGAGAGAAACACTAGTCTTGCCCTGCTCCATTTTGCTTTCCCTTGCATGGAAAGCAAAAGTCTGAAAAGAAATTCATGTTTGCAAGTAAGAGCCTCATTTTCTAGCATCCTTGTTCATATGAGTAGTCTCCATGTGAACTGGAACTTCTCTTCAAACTTGCAGCACTTCATGTGGAGAAAGTGAAGATGGAGTGGAATGAAACTAGGTGGACCCTTCCTTGTCTGCTAATTGAAACTAGATAAATAATTAGTGAACAAGGCTTAATTAGTAATATGATCAAGCTGATAGGCACTCAGAATATTCTGGCTGGGTGGGCTGAGTGGTTTTATAGGAAGTCCTCCCTTTGGTGTTTATGGATCTCTTACTGTCTGGGCCCAGAAAACCATGTCCTACCATTAGTATTCAGTCCTTCAGGGGAATTTCTGCTTAGGATACAACTTCCATTTGACATGAGGAAGGACCTAAACAAATTGAGCTTTCTTTGTGATAGTACCTTCCTTGTACTATCTTGCTTGTTTGACATGCTAATTAAGGTTTCCAGCAGAGTACTAATAGTATGTTATGACAGAACCCTTATTCAGATTGACCCCATAGTTCCATCCCTTGGGCTCCTATCCCTCACTTTTCCCATTTACACTTAAAATCCTTCCCTGGATCACATACATAGTCCTCCAAGTGACCAATTTACTGGCCAAGTGGCAGTGCTGATTTGTGGGTATAGAGTGGTAAGGTATGACTCAGGAGATTATTGCATTACAAAATAAAGTGTTTTATCCCTGATGGATACAATTGCATTTCAGATTAATAGCTGATATTATCACATTTAAATCACCACTGTTGCTGCTGGGCAACTGCAACGTGGCTGCAGCCCAAGTCCCAGCCGTGGTCATCCAGCCACTTTTCAAAAAGAGCAAGCTCCCATTTTTGAAAAGTGGCCAGATGATTGCGGCTGAGACCCAGGCTGCAGCCAGGTTGTAGTAGCCCAGCAGCAGCAGCAGTGATTTAAATGTGATAATATCAGTGATTAATCCAAAACGTGACTGTATCCCATTGGGGATAAGTCACTTTATTTGTAATGCAATAATCTCCTGTCTTTCTCATCAATTATTAAATTGGAACACCCAGACAGAGATGTAAAAAATGAAAACAGAATATAAAAATATTTATTATAACAGATAAAATAAACATTTCATAGGGTTTCTCAATCAGGGTTCCCCAGAACCCTAGATCCCCCAGTGGTTGATAGGGGTTATATGAGAGTGTGATGGGAAGGGGGACTTTTTTTGAAGCTCTAAGTATAATAAATTTTATATATGGCTTGCCTGAGACCTGCAAATTATTTCAAGGGTGCCTCCGGGTTAAAAAGGTTCAGAAAGGCTGATCTAGCATTATGCTGGTTCCACACACAATACATTGTAACACTTCAATTTCAGATAAAATAACACTCTTTCCACACTCTCAGCTCCCATCAGACCAAAGTCCTATTGATGGCAATAGTAAGTACATTTTTATACCGCTTACCAATATACTAAGTGGTTTACGAAGTGCAAGCTTTGTATTGAGATCTCGATTCCTATGTGCTTCTATCCCCATCTCTGTTGCTAACTCAACCTAAGTGTATGTCTAAATAGACCTATCAAGGAAGTTAACATACAAGCTCTGGTTTTATATTTTTGTCCCAGCTACTTCTCAGAGCGTTCTGAAGACCATGATTAGCTTTACCCAGGCCTGCCTAGCTTCTTGCTTTACACATGGTTGGTTTCTATTTATTGTGAGGATTTATTTCATCCTTTAAAGCAGGGGTAGGCAACCTTTCCCCTTTAAGGGCCGAGGGACTTCAGCTCCCAGAATCCCAGGAGCTATTGTCCAACATGGGACTATTGTCCAACATGGCTGAGGCTTCTGGGAGCTGAAGTCCCTCGGCCCTTAAAGGGGAAAGGTTGCCTACCCCTGCTTTAAAGCCTAAATCCAAATGTTAGTCCCATTCATTCAATGGGAACTTGGTAAATCAATGTTTATATTAGGCTATTGATTATAGATTCATAGGTGGGAAGAGAATACAAGGGCCATCCTATCCAACCCCTGCCATGCAAGAATATATGATCCCACATTCTTGAAAGATGGCTATCCAGCTTCTGTTTAAAAATCTCCAAAGAAGGAAATTCCACCACACTTTGAAGCAACATATTTCACTTTCAAACAGCTCTTTCTGTCAAGAAGTTCTTCCTAATGTTTAGATGCAAGCTCTTTTCCTGTAGTTTGAATCCACTGCTCCATGACCTAGTATCTGCAGTAGAAAACAAGCTTGCTCCATACTCAGTTTGAGGGTCATGTCTTAGCTTGAATCCTAAGTATATCTGATACTATATATTTTTAAAGTACATCTGCATGATTTATTACTTTTATTTATTTATTTGCCCTCTTCCTCATAATTGCTGTGGGTTTTCATTTATTTCTCATAATTGCTCTTCCCCCCTCCCCTTTATATGGCAAATGTATGATCTGTGCCTTGATTTTGTTTAAAGCAAATTAAAACCTGGAGTGCTGGCATTTCTTAATTTATAACTTATGTTCATTGATAATAAATTCTTTCTCTATAAAACTCATCAGAGGTTACACGCTGCAAGAATGTGAGAACATATACAAGAAAGATTTACAGTTGTACATCTTCTCCATATGTTTTTCACAGATGGTTATGGATAGATGATAGGAAAGATGGGAGGGAGGGAGGGAGGGAGGAAAGAAAGAAAGAAAGAAAGAAAGAAAGTAGGTAAGTTTAGGCAGGGTTAGTTATCCTCACTGACATAGTTTGTTGGGTGCAATGATGTGGAATTTGCAGGTGTGACTACAGTGGGACCTTGGTATCCATGGGGGATCTGTCACAGATCACAACTACCTCCATGGATCCAGAAAAATGCAGGACCTCAAGTCCCATTCTCTTTAGTGGTGGAGCGATATGCACATACCCGCTAGCACAGCTTCATGCATGTGCCGCCATTGGGGACAATGGGAGTTTGCCATCCACGGATTGTTAAATATGCAGATAATGGAGGCCCCACTTGAATGGAAGCACTGGTCTTTCAGGAGTGTAAACAATACAGTTTCTGGCCTCCTTTTACCAGGCAAGAAATTTGATGTTTTAATTATGCTGACAATACTAGTGACCTGTCCAGGAGGAAGCTGGGGGAGCCTATGCCACAGTGGTGGGATGGGCCCCGCTCTCTGCTCAGACCACAAGCCTCAGGTGACTGAAGAACCCATTCTTGCCATAATGTATAGGCAAAATAATCTAGCAGCAGAAAATCTGGGCAAAACATATTTCTTCTCAGGAAGGCCAAGCATTGAAGCTGCATGGTGTGGTGGATAGTGTTGAAAGTAGCAGTCATATTACAGCTCTTTTGACTCCTATGGCTTGCTGGATTAATTTTCTGTTTCTCGACCAAGTCACTTCTACATTATACAAAATAAAATACATAAAATGCCCATGTACACCACCCTGAGCTGGTGTTGGAGAATGTGTGAAATGCCACTACCATAGTTAGGTAGCCAGATGGTCAGGGAGTACTGATACAGCTACAGAAAGAACCAAAAAGGACTGCTTCACTGAAGGCATCACTTTTCTATGCATAGTAATATTTGCATGAGAGTGTCAGCCAGTTGAGATTATCAGACCTCTTGCTGGATTGCCTATATCATCCAACAGAGTAGTAAGGATAATTTAATGAGTATCCAGTTGTAATGTATGGCAGTGTTTTATTTTTAATGACACATTGATTTATTTTGCCAAGTATTTTTCCCCACAATAAATTTAACACATAAGCCAGTGAAAGTAAAATTATGTATTCACCAAATTCAGGGCCACCCCTACCATCAGGTAGCAGATGTGGGGTGTTAGTATAGGACAGCATGACCAATCAAGAAACTTTGAAGAACCAGGAAAACATTTTTAATTGTAAATTCACTATAGCTTTATTCAGGAATCAAGACACTTCGCCACAGCAATCCTTTTAGAAACAACTCTGAGTATTTCCCACCAAACCAATATTTAAAGTCCTCTGACCAAACTCCTTTCCCCCCTCCCCAGTGGTCCGGTTGTCCATATCAAAGGATCTTTGAAGTTTGTTCTTCCAGGTCCATTTCCTTTCATTTCCTGGGATCAGAAGGCAAACTCTCATCCCAATCATAAACCTGCCTCAATGTCCCATCTACTGTTTACAATACTCATCTGCCATTCCATTTGGTCTCCCCCCACTACATGCATCTCCCCTTGGTGATCAGATTCCTATGATAAGAATCCTGACAAGCTCAGCTACCAAAATAACAGTCAGGAAGAATGATATGGTTTGACTTTGAGAGTGGAGAGTACTGTTTGCTTCTCTGCCTCTAGCAGGGCAATGTCTTGGGCTGCTTCAGAACACAGTTCTGTATTTTCTGTAATAATAAACTCTGAACCACTCTTTCAGCTTTGCATTCGGTGAACAAACCAGCTCTAGGAGAGGGTTTATGTCCAAAATATGATTGGAAGCTAGTACACAGTAAATCCAGTTGTAGAGGGCTGTTGTGTTTTATGCCTGGTTTTTTGTGGCTGTGATCCTGCACATGCAGTATCCCCAGTAGCTCACCTCTATGACAGAGGCATTTTCCATCAGTCTTTATGGCCCCCGGGTGCTGCTCTTCAAGCTGTGTGTCACAGCCAGTCGCAACACTTACTTCAAGCAAATTTTCACAGTTCTTTGGCTCAAACTGCTGGCAGACTTCCTAAAGACTCTGAGGAAATAATTCCACAAAGTGGCATAAATTAATGTGACTAATTAACATGATGTTAATTATTTGTAAATTGTATGTTTGGGTACACATTACTTGAGAGGCATATGCTACATTCAATGTTTACTGAAACAAGTGACTGCTAATCGCATCTCCTGAGCATTCTTTTCAACACAGTAAGCAAACGGAGCCTTTTCTGAAAGTGAAATGGGGCCCTGAGGGAACAAATGAACTGCCATATATAATGAAATGAGCAACTAGGAAGTTACCTTGTGTAGGTAACCATTATCTTTACAGTGTTGGAATAGATGATAAGTATGAATAGATCTCTTTACTTGTTTCGTGCTTCATAGCTCCCCGTTTTCACAAGAATTAGAAAGTTCTAAAAGAGTGCTTATAGGAGGAGGCAAGAAAGTTAACATCTTTACATATTGTATTTATTTGCAAATGTACAGAAGAGGCCCATAGAAGGGTTTGAGGTGACATCCATGGAAACTGGCAGCACCAGTCTGTGTTAACTAATACCTATGAAGGAAACAATATGGATTAACAGCCATCCCACCACTTCCCATCTGCTTCTCATTTTTGGCCAGGATCTTTTACTACTTGAGGTAAAGGCAGTATTTTGAAGCTCAACTCATTCCATGTGGAAAGCCACCAAACTAACAATTGAATATTCAGTACCAATGGCCAGACATCATTCACTACACCCAACAGTACATGGTGCAGATGACAAGTTGCATGACACACACATCTCTGTCTTCTAGTGATTTTCTCTCATTCCTTGTCTTTCAGCATCTCCTGCATGGCTCAAGCAAGTCACGTGAGGCCCTTTCAACACTAGACAATTATAGTTACATGATTCCACCAGTAACTATCCTTGCTGTGTCCTATGGAATCCTGGGGTTTGTAGTTTGGTGATGCACTAGAGATCTCTGGCTGAGAATTCTAAATGCTTCTCCCTAAATTCCCAAATAAGATGGACCCATGGCAGTTAAAGAGGAATCATTGTGCTATAACTGTATGATGTGAAAAGGTCCCTGGTGAAGGATACGGTCCCTCCTGCTGCTTTTTGAGGGTCCAGTGCAAAACTTTGGGATGTGTTTTCTTCATTGCCTGTGGTCCAACTGCCAAATTGCTTCTCTGCATATTTCCATATAAGCACATAGGAAGTGCATGGTGTGTATCACTAGATAGGAACCACCTGAAAGCAGTGCTGATTTGGGCCATAATCCTTACCTGAGAATAAGTCCCATTTAATTCAGTGCAGCTTACCTTTTAGGCAGACAAGCTGATGAGTACTCTGAAAAACAAATACCTCCAAGCCATCAATATCCAATGAAGAAATAACTTTATTTATTTCACTATTAAAAAAAAGATTAGAAGGAAGGTCATCTAACATGAAATTTGGCCATTTCTGACACCCACCCTAGCAAAAATAGTTGGTTAGGAATAAATGTCTCTTTTGAAAATATTAATCTGCTAATTATCATATAATGATGTGTATAATTATCATATAATGACAGTTCTGTATGAAAATATGCACTTTCTTAGCAGAAACTGCACACTTCAGTCAGCTTTTGAAGTATTCTCCAAAGAAATGGATTTTGCTAGCAGAAGTCTTTCTCCTTCTCTCATCATAGAATTAAGCAACTTCCCTCTTTCAGTAACTAGTTTGGTGACATGCTATAAGTATCTAACTTATATAAAAACAATATCCTTCTCAAGTTTCTAAATGTATTACAGCCTTTTCTTACTCATCCTCTTTTCCAGAGCCTAGAGAAACATGCACAGTTTTTAAGTTGGGAGGTTTATGGCCTGTATATAGTCAGGGACCTGTTCCACACTGGGACACCTATGATATATATATTTTATTACGGCACAGGGCCAGCGTAAAATAAAAATAAAACAATTACACATATTATAAAATGTATAATAAGCTTTAGCATGATCATATGGTTATCTACTATCAAACATCTCCAAAGCAGAATTATATATAACACTAGAGAAAAATGGTTATAACCCAAAATATAAAAAATGATAAAATGGCAGCCCCTATTGGCTTAATTTCATGAGCATTACTGCATCTGTTTTAAGAAATTTTTATGGCAAATAACTGTGACTGCAAGAAATTTATGAACTTTAACAGTTACCTGTTCTTTGCAGTCAGAAAGCAGATAGTTTACATAAAACATGTCTTTTCTGCCAGGTAAATATTGGAGGAGTGAGGATATGTATAAGGCACAGGCTTCTGTATAAAGGGAACAGTGGAGAAGGACATGGTCAATTGATTCAATTTCCTCAGAACCACAGAGGCATAGCTGACATTAATAGATTATCTTTATATATCTTCCTTCAACTACAGGTGATGGAGGGATATTCAATCTTGCGAGCATAAATGTCCGTCTTAACTTAGGATATTCAGGGTATCAAAATATTTAGCATATACAAACGTTCTTCCAGTTTCCCCAATTATGGGATATAGAGTTGATTGGCTTTTATGGTTTTTTAAACCTATATCTTTAATTCACTAAATGATGGCATTTTTTTTTTTGCTTTATTATAACCTAACAAGGATACATGAGCCATTGAAAACCAAATAGAGGCAAGTTTCATATTTAAGGTTTTCTTCCAAGTTGATAAAAAGGAGTCCATTAATATTAATGGAGCCAGGTCAACTGGATTTAAAAGCATTTTTAGCCATAGATTAAATTTGTGAATCCAAAAGTGAGCCTCAGTTGATAGCAGACCAGTTTCCAAATGGAGAATAACATTTGGTACACAATTAGGAATTCCAAGGATCGATCTCTGAAACTTAGGGCCTTTGCAGACTGCCAGAAATAGTGCAAATTGAGTCCACTTTAAGGGTTAGGGTTAGGGTTACGGAATCATGGGAATTGTATTTTATTTTGGCACCAGAGCTCTCTGACAGAGAAGGCTCAATGTCTCAGAAAAAAACAAACCAATTACCATGATTCCCTAGCACTAACCCTTAAAGTGGACTCAATTTGCACTATTTCTGGCAATCTGCAAAGACCCAAACTGCAGGTACATATTGGCCACCCCTATTATAAAGAAAGGATCAGAGAGCCTTAATGCTTCTTTATACATTAGTTATCACATTCTTTTGATGGAAGTTAACAGATCTCTTTTCATGGAAGTTATTCCTAAATATTTATAGGATGATACCTGCTCGATACATTTGCTATCAATTGTCCACTTGTGGCATATTCACCTCTTTGAAAATATCATTATTTTAGTTTTATTATAATTGATTTTTAATTAGTCATTCACACAGTGGTTTGCAAGAGCTCTCAGGAGCCTGTTAAGTCCCAGTCTAGTGAGTGACATAAGAACAACATCATCAGCATATAGTAGTATCAATAAGGGTCTCTTTGGTAGAGATGGATAGTGTAATGGTATTTCTGTCATGGACTTAATCACAGAATTTATATAAAAATTGAAAAGAGTTGGCACTAATACACAGTCCTATCTTACACCATTGAATGTGGGGATGAAACTTGTTAGATTACCATGCCTATTACATCTTACAGCTAAATGAGAGTGAAGCTTACGAATTAAGGCCAGCAGGCGTCTATCAATATTGGTGACTTCAAACTTCTCCCAGTGTGTATTTCTTGGAATGAGGTCAAGGGCTGATTTAAAGTCTATAAAGGCAGTGAATAAAGCTCCCTTAGCTGAAGATAAGTATTTTTCAATTACATGATAGAGAACCAGGACATGGTCAGTTGTGGAGCAGTTGTTCCTAAATCCAGCTTGTTCATCTTTGATTATGTCTTCTTCTACTAGCCAGTCTTGCAGTTTACCCAAAATATGTAATGCATAGAGCTTACTTATGATATTTAATAAGCTAATGGGCCTATAATTTCCTGGGTCAGATTTATCGCTGTTCTTATAAATAGGCACAATTATAGCCAATCCCCAATCATCAGGAATGCAGGTTGTCTGATCAATAATGGAAAATAAAGTTGCTAGGACAGGAGCCCACCAGCATACATTAGATTTAAATATCTTGGCAGGGATGTTATCATTACCAGGAGCTTTTCCTGCTTTAAGTCTGGAAATCAAGTTTCTGATCTCCAGAGTTGAAACTGACGGCCAATCCAGTAGATTTTCAGCAGAAATATAGGGCTGACACCTAACCTGATATTGATCATACAATTTGTTGAAGTGTTTTTCCCAACTGCTTGCAGGGATATGGTATTTTATACTATTTATACAATTTGCCCATCTTCTGGATACCGTTTTCCAAAATGCAATTGAATTCTTTTCTCTAGCAGCTTTTATTAAGTCTGTCCAAGAATCTTTTTGGGCTTGTGCTTTTTAAAATTTTATAAGTCTTTTATAATTCTTCTTTAATTCAAACCATTTGGGTGGAACTGTTTGTATGTTTCCATTTCTATATTCCCTATATTTCTTCATGAGACTTTGTTTTAAATGTATACAGTCTTGGTCAAACCAACTTTTAGATCTATAAGAAGTATTAATATTTCTGGGGCAGATCTGTTGGCCTAGCAAGATCTTAATTGTTGCACTTAAATTTTGAAAGGATTCAAAAATTGTTTCAGAGGATTTCATTGTTAGCAATATGTTACACATAATAAGACATTTTTCTGAATTCAGGGTAGCTCTTATATTGTTTTTATCTTTAAAGACCATTTAATGTCATGTGATCTCACTTCTAGGTTCCCAGTTAGGGGCACTTATAACAACAGAGGAACTTACCTGTGCTCTGGACCCTGGCTATCATAATTATTATCGAATAATACAGATACAATTATTTTTAAAGAAACTGCTCCAGGTTCAGGAATATCCTTGCCCACTTTTTTTTTTTTTTAAGATGTTTGTTTCTCCAAGTATCTATTCTAAAGGCCAAATAGCACTCATATACAACTGTATGGTAGAAGGAACATTTGGGAAGAACTCTTCATAAGGCAGGGTGGGAAGTGGAATTTTCCATTTCAGTACAAATTAGTACCTGGGAAAATATGTGGAGCCACTTCCTATTTAAAACTAAGTCCATTGCAGTTAAAGAGAATACTATTATGTTGATCCACTGATGGTATCTTACCCCAGTCAAACTGGCTCATACTTCTACCAATGCCAATACAAATTGTTGTAGGGGTTGTGTTGTAGGGGATGTTATAGGGGCGGGGTATTAAATAAAAACTATTATTATTATTATTATTATCATAGGGGATACCTTTGTACATATGTGGTTGGATTGTCCCTTAATGCGTGAATACTGGACAGAAATTTTGCAGGAAATCTCCAAGATCACTAAACAAAGCATACCATCATCACCACTCTTGCTCCTGTTCTCCTTGTTTATGGGTGAAAATAAAGCCCTGCAACATTGGTTTCCTTTTGGCTTTTGCCAGGTTTGATATATATGGAAAGCTGAACATTGCAGGATGGTGGACTAGACTTTACGATCTGTGGTTAATGAAGAAAATTGCAGACAGTAATAACAGAGTGAGAGGCTTACACTCTGAATTGACTTTCCACACTTATTGAATATATCCAGCAGGACTTGGTTTCTAGACATCCTCCCATCTTATTTAAATTTTTATGGAAAGATGTCTTCAGGATCCCTGAATTCACCTTTTGTTTATAATTTCCAGGGCATTATTTTGGGTTATCGTTTCATTTCTGCTTTTTCAGTGAAATAACCACATTTGAGGGTTTATTGTTTCTGACATTATTTTTATTTGTTGTTGTTTTAGTATACTGTTTGTTGTCATGTTTTTTTGTAAATAAATTTAATTTTTAAAGTTTCTAAATGCATGAGTTTAAATTAGTTCATTGTTGGTGCCTCAAGATGTGCAGTATGAAATTAGATTTTGAACATAGCCAGTTTTTATTTTTCATTTTTGTGAAAGAAAAAAAAAGACCCTGACAAGATGTCTCAGGAGGTGTGTTGTCTCCCTGGGGCAAAGATCTGAGATGTGACAGAGAGGCTGACAAGACTGGTCAAGCCTACTGACCAATACCCCTTCCTTTTGGTTGATGTGGGAACGAATGAAACAGCAAGACACAGTCTTCAGAACATCACAAGGGATTACGAAGCTCTGGATAAGAAGCTGAAAGAAATAGATTCACAGATTGTCATCTCATCTCTTCTGCCAGACGAAGGGCATGGTCCAAGATGAGAAAGGAAAATAGCAGATGTCAACAACTGGCTCCACAGATGGTGTTGCCGAGAATGATTTGGATTCTTAGATCATGGGCTGCGGATCCATGAGGGCGGACTTCTGGCAAGGGATGGGCTGCATCTCATGCTACTTGGAAGAAACGTTTTTGCCAACAGTCTCAACAATTTGATCAGGAGGGCTTTAAACTGATTTATTTGGGGAAGGGAGACAGTGTTCTGGGAGACAAAAGAACTAGAAAAAACAGTCAAACTGTCATAGAGGGAACAAGGCAAACAGTGCAAGGACCCAACAGTGGGAGGCAAAAAAACATGCACAGGCAGCAAGTAAAGGGGTCATATGGTTTTAGATGTCTCTACACTAATGCACAGAGCATGGGAAACAAGCAAGATGAACTTGAACTCCTAGCACAACAAAACAAATATGATATAATAGGCATCACTGAAACCTGGTGGGATGATTCGAATGTAGAAATACAGGGGTATAATCTTTTCAAGAGAAACAGGCCAAACAGGAAAGGAGGAGGAATAGCATTATATGTCAGGGATATTTACACCAGTGAAGAAATCCAGGACATCAATCCTGGAAGCCAGGTGGAGAGCATCTGGATAAAAATTAAAGGGGAGGGAAACAACATGAATGTTAGTGTGGGAGCCTACTAAAGACTCCTGACTCAGGCAGAAGAATTGGATGATGCCTTTCTAGAACAGATGAC
>CM034708.1:100240598-100254012 GCA_020142125.1 Phrynosoma platyrhinos
GGTTGCAATGAAGAGAAGTGGTGATAGAGGGCATCCTTGTCTTGTTCCTCTGAAATATTTATTTTATCTGTCTTGTTACTGTTAATTAGTATATATGCCGTCTGATCTTTATAAATTTCTTTTACCCAATTACAAAATTGTGTCCCCATATTCATTTTCTCAAGAATTTTTATCATAAATGTCCAATTTACGTTGTCAAAAGCTTTTTCCGCATCCAGAAACATTAAGGCCAACTTTTTATCATTGTTTTTCTCATAATATTCAATTGTATTAACTATCATTCTAATATTATCTTTTAATTGCCTTCTTGGAAGAAATCCTGTTTGATCATCTTGAATTATTGAATTTAGTATCTGTTTTAGACGTTCTGCAAGTATTAAAGCAAAATTTTATAATCCGTATTTAACAGTGATATTGGTCTATAATTTTTTGTTTCTTTTTCATCTATACCTTCTTTGGGTATTACAATTATATTAGCAGTTACAGATAGGTTTTAATTAAATATTAATAAATAAATAATATTATTCTCTCTGGCTTTTCTTCACAAACGAAGATTCAGGAAGGACTCATCCCATGCTTTTTGCAAGCACTCTGATGACTAAAAAGGCCAAACCAAGATAAACAAGTCCGGTTGCAGAAAGCACAGCAGTAGGTCTCCTTGGGTGATGTTTCCGTGTTGTGATTCTTTCTGTGTTGTCGTTTCTCTTCGAGACTTGTTCGGTGTGACTTCTCAAATAAGGCTGTGGCATTGTGGATAGTGCGTCTCCATGCCTCCCAATGTGAGGCCAAGGTGGACCATTGTTGGTGATCAGTTTGGCTGAGCCTGAGATGTTGTTTCAGGGAGTCCTTGTATCGCTTTTTTGGAGCAGCCCTCTTACACTGAACCATGGCGAGTTCACCATAGAGTACTATTTTTGGGAGGTGATGGTCCTCCATCCTAGAAACGTGCCCTGCCCAGCGCAGCTGCATTTTCAATAGCATGGCCTCATGCTGGTGACCCCTGCTTGCTCAAGGGCAGCAACATTCATCACATAATTATTAATATTAATTCTGACATCCTCCTCTGCCTGGCCCTTTCCTCAGGAGAAAGCTGGGTGGTGGAGGAGCCTTGCAGGTCAAGCATTTGTCTGTCCTCCTCCTCAGGAGAAAGCTAGGCAGTGGAGGAGCCCTGAGGCATCCTCATCCTCATCTTCTTACCCAGCCTTCTCAGAAAAAAGCCAAGCAGAGGAGGAGCCTTGTAGGGCAAGTATTTGCCTGTCCTCCTCCTCCTCCTCCTCCTCCTCCGCTCAGCCTTCTCTTCAGGAGAAAGCGGGGTGGTGGAAGAGCCTTCTGAGCAAACATTTGCCCATCCTCTTCCTCCTCCACTGCCTGGCCTTCGTCTTGGGAGCAAGCTGAGCAACAGAGGAGCCTTGCAGGGTGAGTGTTTGCCCTTCCTCCTCCTTCTCCATATGGTCCTCTCCTCAGGAGAAGCATGAGCAACAGAGGAGCCTTGAAGTCATTCCATACCCTCGCAGGCGGGCTGCATGTGGCCCCGGGCTGTATGTTGTGCAGGCCTGGTTTAAATAAAATAGAAATTGTACCAATGGATATTTTAAGGATTCACCTTTCTATACTGTGTAGCAAAACAGGATTCATTCTTCCCTATTAGTGACTCCAGGTATTCATCTTCCTGTCTCTAAGATCAGCCTGTCCAATACAATTATACTGATCAATTGTTTTGATCCTAAGTTCATTCCTAGAGCTAAAGGATCACGTTATTCTGAAAGAAAAGATATAGTTTGATAATGTTTGTTTAACACTAACTATTGTGGAAGGTTCCATTTTGGGAGAAAGGTGGCTAAAAAAAAATAAAATGGAATAGAATAAAAGGGGCTTCTTTACTTCATTTTGACTGAAATTAATCTGCTACTCTTTATAAGATGATGATGGCGATTTCCACATAATTGTTTTGCATCCAGAATATATGTGAGCTAAAGGAATTTTTAAAAACAAACAAACAAACAAACAAGTTTTTAATGTTTTAACTTAATGACCTACTCTACTGACTTTTTTGTTTGAGGCATTCTATACGGATAGTTTGCCTTTGCCTCAGAGCCAGAGATGTTCCATGTGTCTTCTCATATGTTGCTGTACTGCCATTACTAGATGCTTTGCTATCTTTTAGGGATACCAGCACATGAAATAAAACAATTCAGATGATTCTGGCTGAACCCAGAGGAGTCCTGGAGTAGGAAATGGGTCAGAACCCAGCAGTTTTTATCATGTTGAAAGCCAATGGTGTGGATATATTCAAGAGTAGAACAAGGTGGCTTTAGGCATGTTCAGGGATGAAACCCTGTGAATTCAAGTCCATTTTTGTCTGGTTTTGGCACAGAAACAGGTTTGGTCACCCTGATGGATAAGCTGCATTGGGAAAATGACTGGTAGAGTCCATCTTATTAATTTTCCTGGCCCTCTCATTTTATACCATGGTATCCTTCTAGAGCAGTTGTTGAGGTGTGAATTGAGAGTAAATTACCAAGCTAACTCTATTCCTCTCTGCACACTCTTCTCCAGATGTTTGTCCATCCTGTGGCAATTTAGGGGTGTGGTTTGGATTTGGACAACTCCTGAATTCAGAATTGAATTGGGCAGAGTCAGAAAGCTTTTAAACGATAGTGAAAGAGAATCAATACTTCTCCAAAACAGACAAATCTGAATCTGAACATTCCTGAAGAGTTTATTTTTTAGCAATTTGGATTTGGAAGTATATAGAGACATAGACAGTGCCACTATCAAAATGAAAACATCACATGAAAACAGCACTGTGAGGGAAGGGAAGAGGAAGCATAGTTTTGTGGTAGAACTTTGGGAGAAGGCTGTTGATAAACATGTATTTGGACTGACCAGTGCTTAGTGCTTTTTGACAGTCCTCTTACCTAAGAAGAAGAATGCTATAACTCTTTTTGTACAGTGTGTTGGACCTAGGAGGGTGTAGCATTGGGTGCTTGCCTGGAAAATGTTGGATATTCAAGTCTTTCTTCCTCTTCCACTGTTTGCTGCACATTCATTATTTACCTATTGCATTTTTTTCTGATGCTGGTGCCAGCTGGGTAGAAAACATTTTTTTAAAAGTCTTAAACTGCTTTGCATTAATCCTAACTTACTGCTGAATCAGAACTTATCTTTACAGATAAGTTACTAGAACCACTACACTTGGTTCTGTTTCATTTTGACCCTCACTTCAAAACCCTGATTTTAACCTTTGTTAAATAACTCCTGACAGGCACATATTAAGGGCCAACCTTGCCCAGGCAAACATTAAATCAGAAAATCACCTTGGCATTCTCCCACCTTTGGAGGTTGGTGACCTGAGGCAAGACCTTGTTTTGAATTTGGAACGGTAACTCTATGGAGACTTTCACATGGCACTAACTCTAATGTCATCAGTCCGAGGTGAAGACCTTTTAGAGTTGTCCAGGCTTTTGAAATTTTCAAGTTTATAGTTTGCATTTTGATGTGGCTTGCTACTAGCATAGTTTAGTTACTTGTGTTTATTTTTCACTGTATTATATACATGATTAAAGGCAAAGGTATTCCCCATTGACAAGGTTGTCAAGTCGTGTCCTACCATAGGGGATATTACTAAGCCAAAGAGCCAGCATTGTCAGAGACTACTCTTTGATCATGTGGCCAGCATGATTACACAGAACACTGTTTACCTTTCCACCAAAGTGGTACCTATTTATCTATTTGCATTTGCATGCTTTCAAACCACTATGTTGGCAGAAGCTGAGACTAGTGACAGGGGCTCACCCCATCATGCAGCACCCAAGCCTTGAGCTGACAACCTGGCAATCCTGTAATCAACAGAGTCAATACTGAAAGTTGTTGATAAATAAATTGTTAGTGTGGAGCTGGAACTGAAGCCTAGCACAAAAGCTTTCTCTTTACCTAGGTGTACAGGTAATAAGAACAGAATGAGAGGAAACAGAACAAAAGAAAACTTAGCCAATCCAGTCTCTCCCCTCCCCCTCCCCCACATTAGTTGGTAACCCTATTATCTTTGGCTGCTGTACTTTCACCTTCATCCCTAAAGGCTTCTCTCCAGGTGTTTTGTAATATTACTCCCATTAGTCCCAGTTACAACAGCTAACAGTTAGGAGTGATGGGAGTCACCCAACCAAAATTCATTGTTAGGCAAATGGGACACTGAACTCCCTCCTGCTTTCTCTAATCACTTAAATATTGGGTCCTAATCTTGAAGAAACATGAATGTGAGTGCAACAGTTGATCCTCTTTATTGCGAAGAACTAGAAGCAGTTTAAACCTAACAGAGCCCTAACCTGAAATTTTGCCCTGTGTCATCTCTGGGGTGGTCTTCAGATGCACCCACTCTTTTATATTAGGATCTCACTGGGAAGGGGGGGGAGTTGTTAAGCTATAGAAGTAAAGAAGACTTTGCTTCTCTCCTTAGCAGCAGAGTCAGAATCACTCAAATGCTTCAGGATCATTTTGGATCTAAGAGATATTTTAGTCCAGAGGTTAGAAACCTCTACCCTGTGGTCTGAACATGGCCTTTAAAGCGCCTCTCCTCAAATTCCATTTCCTTTTCAATTGGGAAGATGAGAGGGCAAGGTGAGAAGGAATTGTCAAATTATGTCCAGTCTCCTTGTCCTGGTTGTATTGTTTCTATGCTTTAGTGAAGGTAGCTTCACCTTCAACTCAGAAGACACATTTTAGTGTTAGTGATGTTATGTATTCATGTGTGTAGGCATTCATTTAGCAATGGATTCAAACTACTGGAAAAGAGATTCCACCTCAACCTTAGGAAGAACTTCCTTGCACTAAGAGCTGTTCAACAGTGGAACACACTCCCTTTGAGTGTGGTGAGTCTCTTTTTTGGAGGCTTTTAAACTGGCTTGATGACTATCTGTCAGGGATGCTATGATTGTGTCTTCCTGAATGGGGGGGAGGGCTGGACTGGATGGCCCTTGCGGTCTCTTCCAACTCCATGATTCTATGAAATGAGTGAATTCAGGGTTTCAGTGTGTCACTATGAGTAGCTGAATAAATGTTTCTGTCAGAGTGAAGGGTATATGTGAGTGAACAGAGTGTAGATGAGTGGGGGAGAAGTCTGTGTGTGTATGAGTAAATGGATGTAAGAAGAACTTCAACCTAGGGAATTGCTAAAGTTCAAGTCTCCAATTGGATCTTTTATCCTATATTTACAGAGTGGCTAGGAAATAGACTGATAGAGACAAAGCTTTCCAATTAAGTTGTGATTTATTTGGGGATTCAAACATACAAAGACATTCTAACATTCACTCAAACACACAAGAACCCAGGATTAAAGTAGTTAGCTTGGATAGGAAACAGAAGGCTTTCTAATGGTGATAATTACCTGATAGAAGTAGCTCCAACAATGAATGAAGATCGATAGACTCAACCATTTATGAAAGGGAAAGGACAACGAGAAAGGGAAAGGACAACGAGAAGAGGCAGGACCCAAGTCAGAGTTCACAGTGGCACAGTGGCACCATGAAATCTTACCAGACCCAATGTGCCTGAGTTTGGGGCTCTTTTATAACCTTAAACCTAGCCTGAGGTGAAGATTTGCTATTGTATATCAAGTGATTCTGGATTTATACTCTTTGAAATAGACAATTTCTAAAGAGGGGAGATGGGGTGTTAATGTTATCTCCTCTTCAGCTGGACACATCCTGGCTGGTACTCATAAATCTTTGCAGCCCCTAAGCCTGGCCTTTTGATCTGCAAATTGCTGTTGATGCAGACGTGACCTTTCAGGTGCCTACGTAAAGTCCTCACCTTGGATCCTTGGTGGTTGGGCTTTTCCAATCGAGGGCCATGACAGGATTCCCACAAAGGGTTTTTATATTAAAGCGATTCTTATAACAGTATATGGGTGACAGAGTGGGTGGATGATTTTCACGTGAACTGTGTTTATTGGCGCAAAAGGTGTATGTGTGCATGCACACGTGTATCTAGAACCAATTCAACCATTGGGCCAAAATGTTCCCCAATTCTGCATCTCCATCAGTAGGGGCCTTCTCTAGTTTGGAATTTCTCACCAAGGAATCTGGGAATTAAGATGTAATGACTGAGATCAATTATTGAATTAGTTTTATGTGTGGAGAATCCTACTTTATAAGCTATATTATCTTGATAATTATATGTTTAGTACAGAGTACAGAGGCAGCAGTGTATTCCTGATTTTTACGACCACATCTTTTCAATTTATAATCAATTATTTTAAAAGAACTGGAAAGGGTAAAGAGAAAAATACAAAAGGAAAAATCTGGAGCATCTTAAAAAGTGCCTCATATTCTGTGCAATTTAAAACTATATTCCCATTAAGAAGAACACTTCACACATGGCCAATTGTTTCTGTGGCCTCATTCTCACTATGTTATAACCTGGCTTGCTAACCAGTTTGAGGTGGTTTAAATGACACTTGTTCACACTTGAGCTGAATCACTGAAGTAGTTTGGCGTAGGGGCCCCTGTGCTAGACCCATTTAATGTGTGTCTTTTTTGACACTCTTTTCCCCCATGTATTTTACAATAAATTGATTCAGCACAAGCGTGAATGGGAAGTGGATTGGAATTGATTTAAATTTGCCCTTTAAATTTGCTGCCTGGCTGAAGTGGATCCATTTTGAATCGCTTCATTAGTCAATGTGAGTGACAAGTGGGTTATTTTACAACAAGAGAATGCAATTAGGAAAAATGTAGTGTGAACCACACTCCGCTGTCAAACCGATCCATCAATTCGGATTGCAAACTGATTTATTTGTAAGTGGGAATGAGATCTGTGATAGTATATTACTAATTTACTGAAATTTGCGTTTGTCTCTGTATGTTACCAATATAGACAAAGATTGTGTTTGTGTATGTAAGACAGCAGTGTACAACTGAGTCTTTAGGGCCCCCAAAATCTAAGGATTTTGTGCAGCCTCCTCTGAGTGGTCTGGTCCCCTACTGCCTGCCAATCTTCTTTCTTGCAGATAGATTGCATACTAATATTCTAGGAAAGTAGTGGAGAGTCTTCTCTTCATCCTCTCACCCAGACATCCTGATAGAGTTTGCTCTTTCCAAGCTTAATGGCAAAAAGCCTTTCCATTTCTTCCTAACAAGAACAAGGGATTGCTGAGGTTTAGTGCTATGCCCAAAGACATAGACCATGACCCAGCATCACAAATGTCCATAAGCGCCAAAAAGATTGTGGACCCTCATGTGAAAGGTCCAAGGAGCCAGCTTTCTTGAGGCTCAAACTCTGTGAGTTCAGGTAATGCATCACAGGGTAGGAAATGAATGGAACTTAGTGATTTTTGGTCATTAAAGAGGCAGGGAATGGTACCTGATGGTTTTCAGATCTACAGAAAATAGCCTTCTTCCTGAATTCTTAGATTGTACCTCTTCTCCTAAAGACTCTTAGAAGGACTTTAAAATCTAAAAACACTTTCATTAAACACAGTGGGAATTACTCCTATGTAAACCATGCTTACGATTGCTTTCCCAAACTGTAAAATTTGATGGGTAAACCTGACACTTGACAGTCCTGGGTTGATGGGTAAACCTGACACTTGACAAGACTACAAATGTAAGGGTGTGTTTCAGTTACTCCTGCCTATGCATTGTTACATTTGCAACATCCTATATGTTCACACACATTCATTCAAAGTGTGGATCCTTATGTATTCAAAATGGTAACCATCCACACACAAGATGAAGGGCCTTACTGCACTAAGCTCTTCTCCATCTAAAATAGCATTGTTTTGAAGCTCTATGCAATCAGGACTGCATTATTCCCCATCATACTTTTACAGTCTTTCCAGCATTGCAGCCTTTGTTTACAGTAAAACTTTATCACATGCAGCATTTGGCACTGTCCACTTGGTACTACCAGCTCTGTCCCTTTCCTTGTTTGGCAAACATACACATGTAAACACATATTTAACCCACAAAAATATAAATTAACAGCACTCTTACATTCAAAAATGCCTTTTCCCCCCTTGTGTGGGGAGAAAACCTCTTGGTTCAGGATAGAGTTGATTAATTGCTGGTAGATAAAAGCCATCAACTAGTGATTTATCTGCCAGTAATTAATTAAGTCTGCTCAGTCAGGAAAAGGCAGATAATGAAATAAATGCTGTTTTAACTGTCAGATTCTATTTTGTTTACATTTCCAGCTGTGTGTGTTTGTGTGTGTAAGAAAGAGAGAGAGAGAGAGAGAGAGAGAGAGATGGAAACTGGAAAAGGAGGCAGGGGAACTGAGCAAAGTTTTCCTTTCTCTGATTCCACCCCTTCTCCTTCTCCTGATCACTGGTAAGCAAAGGTCACTCACAGAACAACCACTGACCATCCACTGTCCACTCAAAATTGGCATGAAAGTGCAGGTGAACTTTCACACAGGAAATCATAGGACAACAGAAGTGGGAAAGGAGGTCATTAATGGTTTTTTTTGTGTGTGTTAATAAAAAGAAATGGTTTCCAAACCATGGGAGGAGAACAGAAGAGCAATGGTGTCAAGCAACAAGGCTGAGGCAATAGTGAGACTAATATATATATTTATGGATTTATTTATTTATTTATTTTATTTTTATCCAGCCTTTCTCCCAAAGTGGGACCCAAGGCAACTAACAACATATATAAAACACATTAAAACAACAACTAAAATAGTACAATTAAAACAGTAAACATATAAAAATTACAAATATAAAATTTAAAACAGAGATGATGATGATGATGATCATCATCATCATCATCTAACACTATCTCCCCATACCCCAATGAAACCAAGCCTGCAGGATTTTAAAAGACTTGCTTAAATAAAAATGTCCTCTCTTGCTGGCAAAATGCCAGCAGTGAAGGGGCCAGCCTAGCCTCTTCACTGCTGGCAGGGTGGGAGCAGCCACTGGGAAGGCTCTCTCTTGTGTCCTCACCAAACAAGCATGGGATGGTGGTGGGACCAAGAGAAAGCCTTCTCCTGAGGATCTTAGGGCTCTAGGTGGTTCGTATGGGGAGATATAGGCTCTCAAATACTGGACCTAAGCCATGTCACCATAACACTATTATGCCATGGAGCAATATACCTTGAAGACAGGGAAATCCCAAGATTCAGGGCAAGGAGAATAGAATCCCAAAACTATCCAGTTAACACTGAGCATGTCTACTGGTGATGGAATGCTTTCTGATTGTTATGGGAAAGAATGGAAAATAAGGAGGGGGAGATAGAAAAGGGCATGGCTGGCTTACTTATACTCTAAAGAGGGGCCTTCCACATTGTATGCAGGTACCTTCAAAGCATCTGAAAGACTATTTATTACTTGAACAGATTATGCCTCCTTAAATGATTAGAAGCACAGTCTGTCTCTTACCAGTGTCATTGGAATCCATTTTACATTTAATCTAATGTTACAATTGGAATGTGTATACTAGGAATGTATACTCATAAATGAACAGCTGTGGTGGCATTTTCTCATTTGCTTTGTATTCTCCCAACAGCAATTGGAAGAACCCTCATTCCTCGTTATTTTAGCACTGTCTTTGAAGGAGGTGTGACAGACCTATATTACATCCTCAAGCACTCAAAAGAATCATACCACAACTCCTCCATCACAGTGGATTGTGATCAATGCACCATGGTCACTCAGCATGGAAAACCTATGTTTACAAAGGTAACAGGAAAAGTTAATGTGAAACATGCAACTAATAGATTTTCAATGTCCTTTTCAAACTACAACTATTATTTTCCTTTAGATGGTGAAAGTAATTGCTACTATCTTAGATTTTAGCTTCATAAAATATTTTTATTGCATGACTAAATTCTTGACCATCAGCCATAAATGGAAACAGAGAGAAGGCACTGTTTCTTCTTTCTTCTATGTTATATTTCAAATAGAGACTGTTGATATGGTTTATGTACTTACCAGGCTTCAGCTTCAATCTTTGTGCCAGAGGCTACATATGTTACAAGAGGTCACCCAAGCAGAGGTTCATGAATCCAGAGACCAGATGTGAAGAAAAAAACTTCTTGCTGGAGGAAGGAGGGGGAACTATATGAACTAGATCTTCACACATACGTGCCAAATGCCCTCCTCAAAGATTATGTTACACAGGGCACACTAGTCTGGTGGGTGTCTAGTTCAGTCTTAAAGATTTTTTTAATAGAATTACTCAAGGTAAAGAAATCAGAAGTGAGGAACTATTCAGACTGAGTATTCCCACACTGTGGCAAAATTAAAGAGATTGCAGTGTCCAGAAGTTGCTAGACTAAAGATTCCATCAGCCCCAAACAGCATGACCACTGGTAAGAGATTATGTGAATTGGAATACATCAAGGATATATTGGAAAGTTAATTTTAAAAGTAATTAAAGTAATTATATTTATTATATAAATTATATAAGTTATATTTCTGAGGCCCTTAAAGCAGTTACCATTATATTTACATTCTTTTAAAAGTACCCTTTCTCATTTCTTAAAAGTAACAAATATAATTGCTTGTAATTGCATTCCATATATAAAAAAATCTGAATGCTAGAAGCTGCTAGCGTGAGGTACAAAACACGTTATCTCCCCATCTACCTCACTGCTCCTTCAATTCTCACAATAGAAGGTACAGCACAACTCTTCCTTCTTTCCCATCACACATCCTGTAAGTAGGAAAGTTACAGTTAGGCTACAAAAGAAGTGGAGTTATCCATCGTTAAATTACAATCACAATATGACATTTAGTTATGCCTTTCTTATTGAGCAAAAGGGAGAGTAGTTGCATACTACTTATTTGTAATAACTAATGACCTCTGGACTTAGTTGAAGCCAGTAATTTGGTGTTTCCCCACAAACTGAATTAGAGACACACATTGGATGGTTGGTCCACTGTCAGGTTGCCCCTTCACAACCATGTGTTGGCATTATGGCACAGAGAGGTTTTATATCACTGACAGGCTTTGTGTAGGCTCTTTCTTATTTCCATATTTTTCTTTCAGACAGAACAAAGCTAGCTGTAGGATTGTGGACCAATTTATTTAATGGAATGCTAAGTAGAAATTCTACCTCTTGTTTGGTAGAAATATTGAGCTGGTGCTATTGCTAAACACCTGCTCCAAGGATGTCAAGGATGCACAGAGACCTCCCCACTTACTCAGATCAGGAGATTAATATGGATTGGTTTGGGCAGGACTTTCTCTGTAATGGTGCCTGCTCTTTAGGGTATCCACTTAAGGGAGGCCCATCAAGTCCCCACTTTTTTCCCCATCTGAAGCAGTGAATACTGCTTTCATTTTCAAATATTTTCCCCTTGTTTCTGCAGCTTAATAGTTCTTTAAATTATTATTTTGCATTTTGGGGTATTTTGTACTTATTTTATACTCTTTGTATTTATTTTTGTTGTTATACAGGTTGTTTTTCAAATAATGGTAAACTATTCTGTAGGTGTGTTTAAAGTTCTTGCTTTTTGTCTTGGTTTCTGTGTTCTTTGTAGGAGCAGAAAAGCACCTGCCTCATTAATAAATAGCATGTAATAAGAATATTCTTGTGTGTCAGCATATTGTCATTCCTTTAGCAAATAATTACCAATAATGAAATCAAAGTTTTGTTGGACTCAAATTGTCTAACTAGTCCAAAGTGTTTAGGAAATAGCAATGGAAAACAAAATGGAAAAGATTGAGGAATATCTAAACAAACAAGAAATTATTAAAATAACTAAAACACAAGATAAATTAAATCTGCCAATTACAATAGAAGAAATTAAATACACAATTAAGAACTTAAAACAGGGAAAATCTCCTGGCCTAGATGGTTTAACAGAATCTTTCTAAAAAGATTTACAAGATGAACTAATTCCACTCTAATATGAAATATTGAATGGAGCATTCACAGGGAAAATTCTGGAGATATGGAAGGATTCAGATATATGCTTGATTCCAAAAGAAGGAAAAGATCATAAACACTCAAAGAATTATTGCTCGATCTCACTACTTAATTTAGATTATAAAATTTTCACAAATATATTAGTGGAGAGATTAAAAGAAATTCTTAAAAGGATAATCCATCAAGACCAAAATGGTTTCCTCCCAGACAGACAAATTAAAAACAACATGAGAACAGCAATTGATATATTGGAATACTATGAAAAAAAAAATCCTGGTAAAAAACTAGCAATGATAGCTGTAGACACAGAGAAAGCTTTTGACTCAGTGGTTTGGAGATTTATGTTCACGGTTTTGGAAAAAATGGATCTGGGAGTCAAATTCATAAAAGGAATACATACAATTTACAAAAACCAAAAGGCACAATTAATAGTTAATGGTGAGAAATCCAAAACAATTACTATCAGTAAGGGCACAAGACAAGGCTACCCACTATCTCCACTTTTATTTATTACTGTGATGGAGATACTGAACAATACCATCAGGAATAACCCATCAATTAAAGGCCCAAGAATTAAAGGACACTCATACAAATTGAAAGTATATGCAGATGACCTCATGATTTTCCTGGAAGACCCATTAGAAGGCATAAGTGAACTGCTGAGAGTATTAAAAGAATTTGGTGAATATCGGGAGTTAAAGTCAATAAAGAAAAAACAAAATGTAACAAGGAAGGAAAAAAACAAATTTATGAGATATCAGGAATGAAAACTGAGAAAAAAATGAAAATACTTGGGAATTTGGCTTACAAAAAGAAATATGGACCTGTATGGAAATAATTATAAATAAACGTGGGAGGAAATCAAAAAAAGACTTGCACAACTGGTCAAAACTTCAATTATCTCTAACAGGGAGAATATCGGCAATCTATATGAGCATTTTGCCCAAAATGATGTACTTGTTTCAGAAAATGCCAATAAGACATTTCAAAATTTATATGGAATGGCAAAAAGCCAAGAATAAGACATCTCTCATTAGTGCAACGAAAATGGAAGGGAGGACTGGGATTATCAGATCTACAACTGTATTATGAAGCATGTAGTTTAAATTGGATCTCAGAATGGTTGAAATTAAACAATGAAGAATTACTGAATTTGGAAGGTTTTAACAAAAAAATTGGATGGCATGCATACATGTGGTATGATAAAGTAAAGGCTAACAGTGAATTTGTAGACCGTATTATCAGAAAATCTTTATTGACAATGTGGACAAAATATAAACAGAAGATATATAGGAAAATCCCACTTTGGATCTCCTCAGAAGAAGCTTTCATGGGACAATGAAAGGACAAAAAGGATAATTGGATCAGATATAAAGATATAGTGAAAATAAACTGTGACTTTACCATAAAATTAAGAGCAAGAGACGAAATGGAGAGAAAAGGATTTAATTGTCATTGGTTTACTTATCGACAACTTCAAGAAAGATTTACGATGGATAAAAAACTGGAAGATTTTGACATGGAAGATGACAAATTAAGA
>CM034708.1:100285770-100301893 GCA_020142125.1 Phrynosoma platyrhinos
AACTGAAAAGACATTCCATCATCCTCCACAAAACATGTCCCACACAGACTGGGGGGAGGGGAGAGGCACATACAAGGAAGGTTTGTGTGGACAGACTTGATACATGCAGCTGGTGATCATGCAAAGGACAAGGTCAACAGGACACACAGACAAATGTTATTCCAGGAGCCCCTCCCCCATCATGCCAGGAAATGGTGTGCAGGTCTTATACACACCTGCACAGAAGAGGTTATAAAAACCTCTTTCATGCAAACTGCTGTGCATGCTGAAAGCAAGCTTCCATCCAACAGAATGCATTTATTGTCATAACAGAGGACAGTTGCTAGGGCACATGCATAGGGTTATAATTAGGGTTAGGGTTCTAATATTCAAGTGCACCTGCACCAGTGCATCCACACCTGGAAGCATAGGATGCTTTAAATTAAAGCTTGCATCATAGGGCACATGCTCTGGATCACAGTCATTTTCCGCTGCATGTGCAACAGTGCATTCATATGGCTGTTTTCTAGTGCATCATTGTCGCTGCATACATAGACACATGTGAAGGTGTGCATCTTCACTGAAGGAGCAAAAAAAAGGGGCTCCTTTTTGGAGTGGCTTTTCTCAGCATACAATGACTAGAGAATGCTTTCCTGGAGACTTTTAGGCATGCATCATCTAAAGGCCACACCTACAAGTCATCCTCAAAGCAACCCTTTTTGCCTGTCTGCATAGCCCCTTAGTGTAAGTGTAACAATCAGATGCCTGAGTGATGCAGAGTGATGCAAGCTTCCTCACGCAACAGATAATCATGGAAGGGCAAGAAATTTATAATTATTTACTCCATTGTTGTTGTACTTTTACTGCTTGGGATAGGGAGAAGTGTTTATGGTATTTTTTGCCTTGTTGAACAAAAAACAACAAAAAACACCCTGCCTTGCTTTTAAGTACTACATACTTGACTTAAGTGTGGAGTACCATTCACTGCTCAACAAATGTGACTGCAAAATGTCTCAGGCTCATCCTGTTAGCAGTTTTAATATTTTCTGTGTGGCAATGCTTAGAGAGTCCTGATGGCGTAGTGGTTAAGTACCCAGATTGTTGAGGGCAATTAGCTTGCACATTGTAAACTGCTTAAGTGCACTGATAAGCAGTATAGAAATGTACTTGCTTATTGCTAGGTGGCACCTTCCATACACCACGATGATGAATCAGCAAGTCCACAGTTTATAGAAATGCAAAGAAAACCATAAAGGAAAGAAACTCTTAAGATAGAATTCATATGGTAAATATCCTTCTGCATACTGATTGTGTTTGGTGAATGTGGAAAATTGCACAATGGAGAAGGTGAAATGGAATGGAGTATCTTGAAAAGGGGTTGGCTGGAAGTCTGAATCACTGCACAATGCACTTGAAGTGGATAACCTTTCGCTTTTGTGATTTCAATCCAAAATGGTAGTAAAGAGGGGCAACTTCTTTCTTTTCTTTTTTCTTAAGTGAGATACAAGCAATTTTAAACATTTTAACTTAAAATGTTTATAATGTAACATATAGGGGGGATGCAGACGGGTGGCCATGGGCTGCCCTGGGAAGTGGCGCATTGGGGCCGAGGCTTCCCCATGCCTCAGTCCCAATCCTCCCTTTCAGCACCTAGGAAAGGAGCGCTAAAATAGCGCTCCTTCCACAAGCCATGAAAAAGGCGCTCAAAGAGCTGCCATGTGGTTCTTTTGCACCTCTTCCGGCTCAGCGTGTCTGGATGCTGAGCCGGAAAGACGGGCACTCTGATGACGTCCTCAGGAAGGAGTTGGGGCACCCAGCGTGAAGCTGCCCCTCCCCTTCCTTGCTTTCAAGATGGCGCAAAGCGCCATCTGCAAAGGGGGGTGGTTTGGTATTATAGTTATGTTAACTACTTTGAAAGTACAAATAATCAAACACACCAACAAATCAAAAGCCTTTATTACAGTCAACAGACCATTAGAGAAAGTACAAAGAAGTCAATGGGATTAGAAAGAAACAGGGAGTAGGTTCTGCACAGAAAATACCTGGATCAATTTCCACCTTTTTCCCATTTTGAAGGCATTACATTCACCTTAACCTGCAGAAATTCCTGCTGAACAATGTTTCCACCTGTTGCACCAGTTTAGATAATCTATCTAAAAACCAAACTGGCAGACATATAGGCCCAGCCTCCCAGACTACTGAATGAGGAAGCAGAGAGAATCCTGTTGTCTGTACTGCTTCAGGTTGCATGCTTAGCTATCTTCTTATAATACATGGTACTTTTAAGAAGAGCTGAAATTTGTCTGGACTGTGCCAAAACCCTTCAATGTGTTATGTCAAGGAACTTCTTATGTAGTAACTGTTGTAGCATGGTGGCCAGAGTCTTAAGCTTGACCTGCTTCTATAGCAGCATAAGGCAGTACAGCTTGAAGGTGGCAAAGCAAGGACATCTGTTATTTGTTAAATTCCCTCCACATTATTTCCCTTGCCATTTAAAATACAAAACAGTCATGTTAAAAAGCAGAGTTCTAACCTAGCCTTCTTCTCCTGGACTAGTTATCTACTTATATGTATTATAGCCCAACACCCAAAAATAGGGCAATATCCAACCATGCAATCTCCATCCAGAGTTTGAAATGATATACTCTCTTCTAATACCTCAGGACCAGCAGCTCATTTCATCTTCATTTTGCTGCTTTTGTGAAAATCCATACTTTTACATCCAAGTCTGTCTCTGTCAGCACAGAAAGTTGTCCAGGTACTATTTGACACAAAGCAGTGAAAGTAAATTTGAAAGTGGTTGTTAAAAATCCTCTAATTTTCTTCTTTTTTCTAAGGCTACAACTGGTCCAGTATCACAACATTTGAAGTTTAATTTTCTTAATAGAGTTCAGCCCAGCTTCTGTCAAGTCAGTGAATATATTTTCTTCTCCTCCCAATATCCCCACAGCTTTTCAGTCATTTTGAAGTCTTTTGTACCACAAAAATCCAATTTCCTGAAATTAATTTCCCCATTCCCTTGAGCTATTTTTTCACTATGAAAATAGCATAGTACATGCACAAAAATGTTG
Organism: Phrynosoma platyrhinos; assembly: GCA_020142125.1. Classification (NCBI taxonomy): domain Eukaryota; kingdom Metazoa; phylum Chordata; class Lepidosauria; order Squamata; family Phrynosomatidae; genus Phrynosoma; species Phrynosoma platyrhinos. The sequence continues at coordinate 100,288,821 of CM034708.1, forward strand.
TTTTTATTGTGTGTTTTATTTCTTTGTAGCACGATGAAAATTATTTCAGCTTATGCTCTGGTTCTGTGGGTAAGCCCAAAGTAATGTTTATCAGTTTTTAGACTCCTAGAGGAGAAGAACAAGATTTTTAAAATGAGAAATTGGAGAATATTTGTTTTATTCATCATCTGCTGGGCCAAAATTTTTTTTTTAAAGGAAAGAAAGCTTAGAGGAATGCTTTAATTAAAGGTCTACTGACTTTTTCTGCTATTGATCAGATTATTTCACAGAATATATGCATGAAGGATGCCAACTCTAACTGCCATCTCATCCATTTGCAGATGGCAGCTTCCATTTTAGTAATGCCATTAATCCTCTCTGGGTTTCATCTGAACTTTGAGGGAACTACTGAGGATCCTGAACCTTAACCCCCCAAATAGGTTAAGCACTTTTATTAGTTCCATTGAAGTTCAAACTCAAATCTGGAGTAGACTGATGGAGGAACCGCCAACTGCTACTGATCACATCCAGGGTTGGTCCTGATCAGTAGTTTTGTAGACAGCCCTGTATACATGTGTGAGAGTGTGTCTATGAGACCGATTAACAAACAGAACTTTTATGAATGAATTGGCAAACTGTTTTGACATCTGATTTCTTCAGTTGCTCAAAATAAAAATGAGCTGTACCCATACACACACATTATGGTGATTAACAAATAGAACATTATAAATGAATTATCAAATGTTTTGACTTCTTTCTTCTTTAGTTGCTCAAAATAAAAGTGAGACTACCAAAGGTGGTAGCTGAGAACACTCTTATCAATATTCTTAGGTCTTCTCATGAGGTGCCCAAAGTACAACAATCTCAGTTTAGTCATATTGGCTTCAAGGGAGAGTTCAGGTTTGATTTACTCTAGGGTCCATTTATTTGTCTTTTTGTCAATCCAGGGTATTCACAGAACACCACATTGAAATGAGTTGATTGTCTTCCTATCAGGTTTCTTCACTGTCCAGCTTTCACAAGCATACATCAAAACTGGAAATACAATGGCACAGACAACCCTGACTTTGGTATTCAGTGATATAATCTTTACACTTGAGGATGCTGCGACCAAGGCAGTTTTCCCATCAATTCTTTGAGACTGTCTGTTCACCTCATAAACATCCGAAGACCCCTTAGTCCTTGATACTTGCCCCACTTCTACCCTTAATACACTTTACTTTAAATTAATTAGGGTTGGAGTCCCCAATGTCCTCCTCTTATATGTGTTATATCTTTGGTAGCGTGTAATCTGAAAATTTAATGTTATAAACTCAGGAGATTATCGCACAAGCATAAAAACATGACTCACCTCTCCCAAATTTAAGTAAAATCCAGACTGCATCCAAGTGCTATCACATGGTTTTTGTCACCAAATCCTCCGTCCAAATTCAGCCCAAGTGTATCCCAGTTCACTTAACTCACTTTGCAGTGTTTTTCAAAAGTTGGAAGCTTCTGGCTTTTGAAAAATGGCTGCGAAGTGAGTTAAGTAAGCTGGGCTACACCTGGGCTGTATTCAGATGGCAGATTTGATGACAAAAGCTGTGTGATAGCGCCTGGATGCAGCCCACATTTTACTTGAATTCAGGAGAGGTAAGTCATGTTTTTATGCTTGTGCGATAATCTCACTCAGGCCAATACTCTTCTGGAAACAAAAGAAGCATTAACTTTATTTACAAGCATGTATTAAGAGTGTATGGGGGAATCAGATGGGTGGCCCTGGGCTGCCCTCGGAAGTGGAGGATCGAGGCCGAGGCTGCCAGACACCTTGGCCCCAATCCTCCCTTTCGCTGCCTGTGAAAGGAGTGCCGCAAGAGGTGTGGTGCGCCTCTTAGGCGGCTCTTCCAGCTCAGCGTGTATGGATGCTGAGCCGGAAGGACGTATTCGGAGCACCCGTCGTTTGGAGCGACGGGCACTCTGATTACATTCTCAGGAAGGGGTTGGGGCGCCCAGTGTGAGGCTGCCCCTCCCCTTCCTTGCCTCCAAGATGGCGCAAAGCGCCGTCTGCAAAGGGGGTTTCTTTTCAAGAATGTTTCACAGGTTGTATGGTTACAGTAGTCACAGTACTTTAATAGTTACAAGTTATTTTTTATTCAGTTCCCTCACTTAACTCTTTCAAAAGTAACATGTTTCTTTTTCCTTTAACCTATTCTCTAATACTTCTAAACTGCTTCCCCTTTAACAGAGGTATGAATTCTGCTAAAGTACACTGGCCTGAATCCCAACTGACAGCTCTCAGAACAGAACTGTTCTGAACTAAGGGCCTTGGCAGACGACTAATTGAGTCGTCTTCCGGGCCCAGAAGAGGAGGGGCAGCCGCACGTTCGGCGCCCCTTCCTCTTCCTGAGGTCGCCCCGGAAGCTGCCGGCCCTCCGCACGTCCGGCGCTTCCGGGGCAACCTCCCTCCGCAGCGACCGGACAGCGCTGCAGAGGATAAGACACTTTCGCTGTCTTGAGGAAGGAGCGCTGATTTAGCGCTCCTTCCAGGGACGCCGCCGGTGTGCCGAGATGCGGAGGCTGCGGCCCCGCGGCGTGCCGGCGCAGGGCGTCCTGGACGCCCTCGTCTGCTGAGGGGGTAACTCTTTTAAACTGACTCTCCCTCTTAAACTGACACACACTCCTTCAACTCTGAGTCACTCCTCCCTTTTATAATCACTTTTCCCAAGCAGCCCCTCCTTTACAGCCAGCTTGAACCAAGATTGACTGTTGGGGAAATCAACTCTGCCAAGTGACTCGCCACAGATGCTTACTTTACTTTATACATTTTATTTCCCATTCTCCTCCTCTATTCTGTTCTCTCTCTTTGTCCCAACAGAAACATATAGTGTTCTGTGGCTGCTTCTTCCCTTACCACTTCCCCTAAAGTTTGCTTTTCTGGTTTCCCCAAAGTCATTAACACCTCCCTTTTAAATGTGGATGATAGCACTGGTTCTGCACAAGGATTGGCACTAGTAGAATGAGCTCACTGTTAATATTTAGGAATATCCATCTTTTCAGTCCAGAAGGACTTTGAGGCTGGCTTAATAGGGAAAATTTTAAAAGAGACATTTAAAAACATTGTAAATAAAGTAATATAAATAGGAAGCCAGTAGCACAATACTAGTATAGCAAAACTAATATTTAAAAACAAAAAGATATCAGCAGTTTTAGAAACCTCAGACTTTGCACTAAATCTGCATTGGAGTGAAAGTTTAAGAGCAGTACAACCAAAAAAGGTGTGATTCCCACTTACTTAATATGCAACAGTAGGGGGCTTGGAGGAGAACCTCTAAGGAGATTAATAGGTTGATGAGTGAAGGTCCTCAAGCCATTTGAGACTTCACAGGTTTAAACCAGCAGATTGAATCATGCCCATTTGTTCTTGTGTGTTCAAGTAGTTTTCAACTAATGACGTCCCTAAGATGAACTTATTACAAGATTTTCTTGGGAAGTCTCATCAGAGGGGGTTTACCATTGCCATCTTCTGAGGCTGAGAGTGTATGACTTGCCCAAGGTTACCCAGTGGATTTCCATGGCCAAGCAGGGTTTCAAACCCTGGTCTCCAGAATCATAGTCCAACACTCAAACCACTACACCATGCTGGGTGCCAATTATGCTTATAGTGGACTTTGTTTTAGAGTTAATAAGCTGTGCTCCACGTATCTGGTCCCAATTATTATCTAGCTGCTATACTTTGAATCAACTGAACAGTCTTTGATGGTATGTGCATACAGTGGATATTGTATGGCACTTTTAAAAATGTAAGGAGTAAATTAAATAAGAAAATTTTTCCTTCTCAGCTTGCCTACTTTCTAAATTAAAAAGGCCCAGATAGTATAGCCTTAATGTATAGAGAAAGTGCTCCAATCCCATGATCCACAATTTTTCATTCTTAAACATTTCAGCACTTTCTTGAGCATATCTGATAGCCTGAGGACTTTATTATAGAATATTCCAGAATGTTAGGGAACTTGCACTGCTGCCTTCCCTGTCTGTTACACTCAACTTCCATCTTCCATTGCCACCACTGTTGTTCTTCCCCATCTCCCCACTGTTGCTTCTGCCCTCATCCATCCCTGTTGCCACCACCACTGCCCATCCCCTTCCCTTTCAGTGGTGACATTATGCATCTTCCTCCCCTGCTGCCCTTCTTTCCTGCCTCTTTGAAGGTGGGTGGCCAAGACAGAATAGTATTCTGTTGATGACACCACCAATTTTGCTATTCAGTAAAATCCTTTCCTGATTTGTTTGAGCTGATATCATTGGTGGTGCTGGAGACTCCTTAGCTCATTTTACGCTCTTATTACATTCATTGCACCGGCACAAAAAGATTCTTCACGCAATTCTTTTTTGGATAAAAATTGGCCGCAACTTTATTTTATCTGTACAGGTTTGAAACCATTTTCATTAACAAAATAATATCCATCATAATTATTTTGTTCTTGATACATGTGTCAATGCAGATAACTAAATGGGTTATCAGGTTAAACCGAGCCCTTCTTAACACATAACAAGAACAAACCAATAAATCATCTTCCCCCTCCTCCCGATACCAGATATACGTCATGACTAAACACATGATGTAATCCAGTTGTGATGTCATCAATTTAAGTGCTGATGTCATTTTAGTTTTAGTTATTTAGTTAACCCTATGATGTCTATTCTTCATCCAAATAAGTAATCCCATTTGGTGATTTCAATCAACTGAATTATCCCGGGGGGGGGGGTGTCCCTGTCTGCCATAAATTCCATAACCCCCAATTAACCATTAAAAAACCAAGACCCTGACATCCATGTTGTGACAAAACTTGGCAAAAACTTAACAACTTCAATGTAATTGACAGTAAACTATAACAATATCAATTATGGATATTATGCAATCCCACAACAAGCTATTCTCAGGGAGGGTGAAAAACCCAGGTTACAATAACACCGGGAAAATTCCCTCCCAGCCCCCGAAGGCGACCAGATGAAGCCTGAGAATAATTAATTAAGCAACTATTAATTAAGGGCAGATGGGTTGGGTCACTTGTCTGCAACCCTAAAAATGGCTGCTGCCTCGTGGCAGCCAAGGGATATATAGCCCCAAATCCCACTGGTAGTCTCGTGAGACGTGAGACTACCAGTGTGCTGGGGATCCTAGAGGATCCCCATCCCAATTGGCTGGGTGGTGCAGGAAAGGCGGGACTTCCTGCCCGCCCAGCCAATCAGGCATCGGCCTCTTTTAATTGGCCGGCGCAACCTGGAGCCCCTCCCGATGCATCGGGAGGCTCTTTGCACCGGCACAAAAAAATTTTCTTCTTCATCATCATCAGTCTCAAAGATGCTACAAAAATCTCTATATATATTAATTCTACAGACTAACATGGTTATATCTGTAAAGATTATCATGTTGCTCTGATCTGAGGGGAGAACTTCCTTGGTTCCCCCAAGGCAGGGGTGGGAAACTATGGGAGGCTAGGGGGCCACATCACCCACCTAGGAGACCTTGGGGTGGGCTGCATCCATGCACACACACGCATATATCACCACAAAAAGAATTGTCCCCAAATGTCCCCAAACATCCTCTGGTGGCTGTGGGGGGTGCATTTTCACTGTACTTTTAGGCCAAGGAGAATCCTTTTTTCAAAACTGGATGATGGGTTTACCTCTGGTTTACTTCCAGGTTTTTTTTTTTAAATCCCCTTCCTGGGCCTAAAATGGCCAGGGATAAAAATATGGTGAAAATGTTCATCATACCCTTTGCAGAACTTTTGAGGGCAATTTTGTTATCCCTGCAGTGCCCTGAGGGCCACAAAATGGCCATAAGGGCCACATGGAACCCACAGGCTGCACTTTGCCCACACCTACCCTAAGGCAAAGACAGGGTCCCTGAATTCCAGCCATCCTTTTGTGTTCAAAAATAGAGAATCACCATTACTTTTAAAATTTTTATATGTAGAGGTAGGTAAAACCTCAAACCTATACACTTAACCAGTGTTGCCTTCAGCAGTCCTCATAGCTATGTCTCCTTTTGTGACCTCCCGCATCCCCTTATTTTTTCACCACGTAGGCTTTTGAAGTTTTCCGGTGAACATTTTGCACTTTATTAGATGCTAATAAATAGTAGATGTATTATTCAATTTTGGATTGAAGAAGCATACGTACTTGTACATTTTATCAATGAGGAAGCTGTTGCCCATACGCTGATCTCTGGTGTGCTTTGGTGGAAGAGGGGAGTTGGAAAAGGTTGTACATATTCACATAGAAACCACCCCTTCCTTTTTTTCTTGCTCCTGTTTTCCATCTCCAATCCGCTTTTGATTTAGAAATGAAAGTAGGGCACAGAGTTTCTCTAGAATGCTGTACCAGGAATCCATGGAGCAATAAGGCATTCAATAGCAAGCTACTTGATTTCTGACTGAAATTTGAAGCAAAAAAGGAAGTGGCTGTTTCTGTTGTTTTTTCACTTTTCTAGCTGAGGTTTCCTGTCCATTAATAACTGAGCAAAGGCCTCTATTTTTAGTTATTTAAAATTTCCAATTCTACAATGTTGAAACATTTTCTTCAAAAATATTACTGTAAGTAGAATGTGTGAAATGTTGAAATGTGTGTTAGATAGATGCAGAAAGACGAACAACAATATTCTGCTTTATTATGAAGTCATAGCAAGTAGATAAGATACTCAGCCTTCAGCTTTGCTGGGACAATTACATGCAAAGGCATTTGCTTCTGAAAATCCACATAAATTGCTTCAAAGAAATTTCATGTGTTAAATAGCTTGATTCTTGGAACATAACAATTGACATCATAGGCTTTGTCTGCATGGGTCAAAAGATTCTGGCATTGTCCTGTCTGGACAAAGCACAGCCCAAACCCTGGTTCTGGTGCAGCAGTCTGGGCGATGTCTTGCACCACAACCATATTATAATAAGATTTTTTTGAAAAATTAAAATTAAAAAATTAAAACCTGCTGCTCCATATCTTCCGGAGCCCTCTATTTCTGTGTCGCCACAGCTGTACCTGCTGAGCACCTTTTAGAAGTGAGTGACCTACATGGCAGCAGATGTGCTGGGTGGCCCAGTGGGACACCTATGCAGGCAGCCCCTGGTGGCCAGAAATAAGGCTGAAGTAATAGGGACAGGTCAGTGCAGACAAGGCCATAGAGTTATTAGATGCGAGTCTGTATTAAATGTGATATGTCCTGAACTATTGGGACAAGGATGGAATATAAATTGAAAAAATAAATATATTCAGACCCAGTATGTTGGTAGCCAGAAAAAAATTCACCTGTTTTTTTCTTCGGAAGAACATATGAAAGACTCTGCTGGATCAGACCAAAGGGTTCTCCAGTCTGGCATACTGTTGCTGCATTGGCCAACCAGATCCTATGGGTAGCCCACAAGCAGAAAATGTGGATAAGAGCACTCCCCTCTGCTTGTGTTTGATATTCAAACACATCATCCCCCTACTTCACAACCATGAGTAATGGTCATTGATGGACTCCTCTGTGATTTTTGTATAATCTGCTTTTAAATTGTTGCCAATGCTGTATCATGTGGTAATGAACAGTGTTAAATATGGGGTCTGAATAAAAAGCAGACACATGGGCCTCTGTTTTCTGACATAAGAAAAAGGTGTTTTTTCTTACTCACTAGACTCTTGCATTTCCATGTTAGTCCTGAAAGAAGTGAATGTTCTCTATGACTAGTATGAAAGCCAAGCAGGTCTTTCTGGAAGTTTTCATTGTACGTGGCAATCAGGTGATTGATTAATCCAAACTTGTTCAGATAAGCAAGGGCTTGTTTCCTTGCCCCTCATAAGGATTTCCGTTTCAGATTGAAGAATTGTGCTACTAATCATATGCTTGTGAGCACAGTCTAGGGTAGGATCAGTCAAAATAAAAGAGCTCTTTACAAGAAGCATAGCAGAGGCATTCTTATAATACAATTAATGATTAATTAGTTAATTAAATAACTCAGTCCTTTCTTGCCTGTACTATGAAACTGTCATATAAAAATAGAGTAAAATCCTACTCTAATATGAATGCTATTAGAATGTAGTCATATATAAGACATAAGACATTTTAAATAGTTGTAATATAGTTGAAAAGGAAAAAATCATATTCATAAATAGTTGTTGCTGTTGTGTGCCTTTGAGTTGTTTTTGACTTTCACAACCATAATGCAAGCCTATCATGGGATTTTCTTGACAAAATTTGTTCAGAGCAGGTTGGCCATTGCCTTACCTGAGTCTGAGAGCATATGACTTGCCCAAAGTCACCCAGTGGGTTTCATGGCCAAGCATGGAATCAAACCCTGGTCTCCAGAGTCATAGTCCAATGCTCAAACCATTATGCTATGCTTCAAAAAACAGGTTTCCCAATAGTTGGGAAATCTCATCAGGAAGACCAGTGAGAATTTTGTGCAAATTTCTCCTAGCAATTGAATATCCTGGAGTGTTGCAGAGGCATTATTCTGTGGATAAAAAAACATATGGATTTTTGTGCAGGAAACCTGTATTCCATGAGGAAAATTTCCTTTCCTTTCTTTTTCTTTTTTGCATAAAAAAATCTCCATGTTTTTCTCTGCAAAATTATGCCTGAGGAATGCTTTGGGATGTTCAAATTCAGGGAGTATATTCATATTTTTCCCAATAGGAAGGAGAAAACTACTGTAATTATTCATCCTTGCTTGCAAGAATGAAATAGTTGAGAATTTACATCCTCATAATAGATTCATAAGGAAGAGAGAGAAAGAGAAAGAGAGAGCACATGCAAAAACACAGAGACTGGAGAGCTCTGATAAAAGTATTCACCGTGATTGGAAACTAGAGCTTTCTGTCAAAAAAACACACAAAAACCCTCTATTCCCCCCCCTTCCCCAGTGTTTTCTTTATACAGACAAATTGTGGGGAAATATATCAATTTTTGGAGATACAATGTGTCTTACTGGTCTTCTGAATCCAGATTGCTAACAACTTCAGGAGTACAGTATTCAGGTTCTGTTTTCCAAAGCACACCCCTAATAGAGCCTACGAAGCACCACTGATAAATAGCAGGAATGCAGCTTTGGAAGGGGATGATCCATGGCTATAAGCAGTAAATACTCTCCTACTTTAAAATCATTAATCCCTACTTCCTTCAGATACATTTAATTAAAAAGTTCCATTTTCCAGTAATTGCTGTTTATTTTATGTAACCTAAAAATGGACTTTTATTGCTGTATAAGTGTGTTTATGTAAACATCCATCTGGCCACAGGTTATGAATCTAGAGATTTATAATGAAGTAGAGGAGATTAAGAAAGAATTGATACCATTGAAAGAACTCTGGTCTTATGTTGTTTGTAAAAAAAAAAAAGAAGAAGAAGAAGAAGAAGAAGGGGCTGTTTGTTTCTTTGCAGTTGTGGGAGTAACAGATAAACTCAAGAAAAGTGGGAGAAAAAAGTTACTGGTCTAATCTAAAGCCAACATTCTGCTGGTGCTGTACTTCTAGCACAATAGAAGTTCCTTCCCTCCTCACCCCATGACCCACATTACCACCCAGAGCAGGTTGTGAGGGTTGCCTTGGGAAAGGGAGATCATCAGCTCACGATTCTGCAGAGAGAAAGCATTTCCATCAATGAATGTACCTTCTAAATTCTAGCCATGTTCTTGGCAAAAAAAAAAAAATTCAGGTTCTTGGCTTTAGACTTTTCGTCATTATCCTGAAGCAGGAGTATTGAGTTGTTAATATTTTAAAGACCTCAATTTTCCCATCTTTCCTTGTTGAAACTTATAAGATTTGACTGTATGAAATTCCTACCAATTTCACAATTTGGCTTTCGATTAGATATTTGAGGGAGGCACTTTTGTCATTAACAGAGCAATATTTGGTTTTGTGAGCTAACTGAAATATATTGATGCTTAAACCAAAACTACCAAAAACTTTGAACAATATGCCCAAGGATTTGGCATATTATTAATCTTTCTAGTAGGGGTTTCTTCTTCTAGAGTTCTGATGGCAAGAAATATCCCTTGGCTAAAGACCAAGACTACATTTGCACTACGATGTTGCCAGCCACTGTACTTCTCTCCCATTTATTAATGCAGGTTTCCTGCAATTCATTCTAAAAATAGAAGCAGTTATGTGAAAAACATGACATTTGTGTCTGAGCTTCAGTGTAGAAATGAGATTATTTCGTATAGACCTAGAAGGAGATTTATTGCACAGAAGCAGATTGCTGGGTTTCGATTGTAAGCAGGGAATAGCCTTACTTCTTTGGCTTTATTGCCTGCATGTAGATAATAATTGGGCTTGCAAAATGTAATCAGTATACCTAAAAGGAAATAAACTAAAACTTAGTTGAATAATTGATAATCAACAAGTGTAAAATTTAACCAGTGGAACTATGGTTTACATATTTACACAACAAAAGGATACATTTGTTAATGGGCGGGGCTAGTTTAAATTTTTGCTCTTTTTGTTGTGGTGTGTTAATATGGGATAAGAAGAAAAATATTAAAGATAGGCTTTACTTCCACTTATCACAGCTGGAAGATTTTGTAACTTATCTTCATTTCATTGTGTCTCAAAATGGCGCATGCTTATTTAAGTCACTTATCTGTTTTACTCTGACCTGTGGTCCTACATTTACAATAATTAAAACAGTAGGCTTTCTCCCTATGTCCAGTTTAGGTGTGTTGGAGGAAAGAATCTGACTTCTTGCCCTACCCATGGGGCACACCTGTCCTCCCAAATTTTTAGAATCATAGAATCATAGAGTTGGAAGAGACCCCAAGGGCCATTCAGTCAAACCCCCTGCCATGCAGGAACTCACAATCAAAGCATCCCCGACAGATGGCCATCTAGTCTGTTTAAAGATCTCCAAAGAAGGACACTCCACCACTCTCTGAGGATACATGAAAATTATTCACCAATCACCATCTACAAACACTTTTGGCTAGCAGATCTCTAGCCTTGTGGACTGTTGGGTACTTTTGAAATTTATGTAGGGAAAAAGCATTTAGATAGGAACTACTTGTTTAAAATTCAGTATCTGTAAGTATAAAAATAGTAAAAAAATAGTTTAAAATAGTTAAAGAATTCCCATACCTGGGATCAAACATTGATAAAAATGTCAACTGCAATCAGGAAATAAGAAGAAGACTAAGAATTGGGAGGGTGGGTATGAAAGGACTAGAAATGATTCTAAAATGCAAAGATATACAACTCAGCACAAAAGTTAGAATCGTTCAAGCCACTGTATTCCCTATTGCCATGTATGGATGTGAGAGCTGGACAGTTAAGAAAAATTATAGGAAGAAAATCAATACATTTGAGATACAGTGCTGGAGAAGAGTGCTAAGGATCCCATGGACAGCCAGAAGGACAAATAAATGGGTCCTAGACCAGATAAGCCGAAAACCTCCCTTGAAGCCAAGATGACCAAACTGAGGCTGTCGTAGTTTGGATACATCATGAGAAGGGAGGACTCTGGAAAAAAACAATAATGCTGGGAAAGGTGAAGGGCGGTAGGAAGAGAGGAAAGCCACATGCTAGATGGATGGACTCTATTAAGCAGGCCACAGGTATGGAGTTGTAGGAATTAAGTAGAGCAGTGGAGGACAGAGGTTCTTGGAGATGTCTCATCCACAGGTTCTCCATGAATCGAGATCTACTCGAGGGCAGTTAAGAACAACAAAGTCTTAAAAGTGTAATTGGATTCCCTTCTAGGGACTACTCTACACTGAAATTTTATGTACACTTTTGACATATGTGTTTTGAATTTTTCACACATGCATCTTATGTATGTTCTCTTTTTTTAATTAATTTTTTATTAAATTACATTACAAATAGTACACCAGCACAAAACACAAACATAAAAAAATACATATATACATATATCATCCAAATACACATCTTAATCATCTTAACAGATAGTCTCATAGGGAACCCTTACCTTACCATTCTCTAGTCTAACCCAACCAGATCTCTCTTCACAGCTACTACATTCTTCTTCTTCCTTTTCCTCTTTCTCTCCCACTCTCTTCACTCTTACTTTTCACCTACCTACTCTAACCCTCTACACTTCCTTATACCTTTGGAAATCTTATCTTCCAACTTCCCTTCTAACTCTTCCTGTTCCCTATCAACTATATCAACATACATACTATCATCTACCACTCACACTGACTTCCTGATTTTTTACACATGCATCTTACGTATGTCCTCTGAGATAAGCATAATCTGTCAGGTGAGCAGAAAAGTGCAGCCTGTCTCTGCAACAAGAAGTAAGGTAAAGTGTCAATGAGAAAATACCTGTGTCAGCTAAAACATCAATGTTAATTTTAAAATACTGATAACACCTTATTACCATATCATATTAATACTGGCTTTCAAAAAGCAACTGACCATATGTATTCTTGATCATTGCCCATCTTAACTACAGAAAGACTAAGCAGGGAATCCAATAGGCAATTTAGGCCTTCATTACTGATAGTGTGGGGCTGGCAGCCTTGAAAGTAGCAGTTATGCATTTATTCCTTAAGGTAACCCTCTCTGAACCTGCAACATTTAAATAACATTGTCCACTGCCTCTTGTACAAAATTGTGGTAAGTCAATTCCAGGCATGCTTGGAGGAAGCAGATTGTCTTAAGCCATTTAAAAGTGGTTTCAGAGCTGGGTTTGGTATGTAAATAGCTCTGATATCCCTAACATATTACCTTTGTCAGGAGAGAGAGAGGGTAAAAGTGACCCTATTATTACTTCTTCATATTTCAGCAACTTTTCTACTATCAGCTTATAGGTTGTATGTTAGTCTGTTGCAACATAAACAACAAAGAGTCTTGTGAAACCTTAATGACTTAAGTGTAACCTTTTGTGAACTACAGCTCACTTTACGAGATGCAAGAGTGACCCAGAGTTTCAGCTATCAGTTCAGGAACTGTCAGGAAGAGAATCAGCTCATTTGAAGTGTGGTGCTGAAGGAAAGTTCTGAGGATGGACTGCCAAAAAAAGAAAAAAAGAAAGAAAAAAGTAAACACATTTAAAAAACATCCACAAATGAATGCAAAGCAAAAGCAGCTTCATTTATATACCGCTTCATATCACGCTA
>CM034708.1:100302212-100316329 GCA_020142125.1 Phrynosoma platyrhinos
CAAGGAAGCCATGGCCCTGAGTTTGCAAGACTTGAGCAGGGCTTTTGATAAATGGGAGTCTGGGGGTTCTCTCATTCATTGGATTATCATAGATCAAAGCCAACTTGACAGCAATAAACCATAGCAACACATCTTGAGTGTGAGCTGTTACAATTTGATAGTGAAGTCAAAGAAACTAAACATAGAAGGTTCTAATTTTGGCAAATATATTGTTCCATTTAGCCAAATTAGCCATTTAATGCAATATGGACTGGCACCAGGATGTGCAAGCCAAGACATTGAATCATTGTGATTTTTAAATAAAATGTTAGCTTATCTTTCTATACTTGATTCTGTGAGTCTGCTCTGGTTATGATTTAGACCCATGTAATTAATTCACAGACCAAATTATATCCTTAGTTACATTTGTATTAAATGAAGTATTAGCAATAAAATCTTTATCTAGTACATGGGAGAAGAATAACTCCTTTCAGTTGACATTTAGGTGTAGAATGGATACATCTAGGGGAGCAGGATTCTAACAGCATACTGTGGCCCTAACCCTAACCCTATTGTTAATCTGCATTAAAGTAAACCCACTGAATCAGTGATACTTACATTTACAACTGCTCACTATTCAGCAGTTGATTCAGTTGGTCTTGTTCAGACTAACTAGCCCTTTGTCTCCATGATCTTGCAACTTTTCATCTCAAACTCTGAAAATAATGGACATACATCCAATTACATGCTTGTAGGACTCTCTTTATATGATCAGAACTGCAATAAACCTTCTGGTTTTACAGCATGCCTGTAAAATGAGGCATCTGTAACTACCATATTTGGGACTGTTATAAGTCATGCACATGTACTATAGTCACTATCTTTTATAGGGCTTAAGAACACATTTCATGGAAATGTTTATGTTTAGCAAATTTCCTTGGGTCTGCACGCTTCATGGTGTGCTTGTTGGTTCATTTTTATCTATTTCTTTACATATTTATTCATTTATCTAATGGCTGACATTTTAGAACAGTGATGACTTGAACAAGATGAGCATCTTTCTGGAGTCCTTCCGAATCTGAGCAAGCTGCCAAGGACACACGTCAAAAGTGACAGTGGCAGCATCATTTTTATAGTCCAAGTGGAAAGCAGCAAACCGATAAGGTCTTGTTGTTGCACAAATAGGAAAAGCTGGCAGTTTGCATATCAGAAGCATCAGGTGTTAGGATTTGAGTCAGAACCGCTGAATAGTGGATTGTTTGCCTTTTGGAGAAATAGAGGAAGGAAATTTCATACAGTAAAGCCACACATGATAGCGACAGGAAACAGCACATAGGGAAAGCAACCTTTTCCCGTGCTGTTTCCTACAGATATTGTTTGCATGGGAATATCTGGTAGGTGAAAAATCAGTGATGCTGGGAGGGGCAGGGGTTCCCTTCAGAAAAGCAAAACAATTCCAGAAGGTAATAGAAGAATGTTTCTGATCCAGTCATAGTCCCACAATGTCCACATTGCATACAGCTGCTACTTTGAAACAACTTTATCCAAGAAAAGAAAATTCTAGTTGTATACATGAGGTAGAGAATCATAACAATTATGTGCAGGTTCAAATTAATATCATGCAAATACTAGGTGCACGAACAAATAATTCAAAAGTTATTACATTGCATTTGTTATTGTTGTTAATATTAGCAGAGTAAGTTCCAGGGAAGAGTGCCTCATTTGGATGTAGACAGTCCTGGTTCAGTCCAAGATACAGCTAGTCAAAAGGAATTCAAAAGTCTGCTGCTGAAAACCATGCAGTGCCAGATAGGGTAGATATATAATACAGTCTGATGGACACTTGTTTGATTCCTTCACAAGTTACATTTCAAGATGCAGACTTTAAAATCTTGGCTATATCTAATAAACATAATATAAAGAGATTATATATTCTCTGTTAATCTCCGTTCCCCCAAACACACACACACTGTTGTCAGCTTTTGCAAAGTTTATACCTTGCTTTTCCCCATTTAGCTTAGGCATCTTTTGAAGAAAAACCCTGCAGAACACAATATGCTAGGCTTTCCAGTGTGGTGTCTCCAGGTATCTTGAATCTCACCTTTTATAATCCTTCAACCAAGGAGGCTTTGTTAGGTCGGCCTAGCTGATCCTAGCTGGGAATTGAAATCCAAAATATAGGGGTGACATGATCATTGTTATTACTTTACCTTATTTTATTATTTACTATCACTCCTTAATTCAGATATTTTACTACAACTCCTTGATTCACATTTATTAGAAATACAAGTTCACTTGTATGGAGACCCAGATCCAACTCATGTTTGTCCCACCTAATTTAAGCAACTTATATCTTGTACAGATGTAGTCTGCTCTCTTTGTAAATGCTTTCATGCCCCCATCCTCAGGGATTTAAGGACTTGTGCCTTTCTGGGTTTTCAATTCTGTGGCTTTAAGATTTTAGTAGAGATTTTTCTCTACAGAAGTAAGCTAAATATGTTCACCATATGGCATACATCTTACTTGACTCCAAAACACTGTATTCCTTGCTTAAAATGCAAAGGCCAACTAAAATGAATTAATTAAATTGAATGCAGATACATTTATGTTCCCCCACAGCATTTCAAATGAGGTCTCATTTGGCTTCCTTTGCTGAGTTAGTTCTGCCACCTGGAGCCCAGAACTGGAAGAATTACAGTAGCTTTATTGTTTGTCCAGCATGTAAAGAATGTGTTTGGTGATGGTGATTAAAAACAAATGAAATGGCACCAAAGAAGAAAAGAAAAATGTAATTATTAGTTGTATACTCCAAAAACAAATATGTTCTTATACAAAAATAAGTGACACAAAAATGTTTTGTTAACTTGAGCCACATTGATTGTAACTTGAGAGCAACATTTTTTATGGTGCTGCATGTAATGTAGTGAATTCAGAAACAAGAGTGTTGGGGTTATTTTGAGCCATGTGGTAATAGCATTCTTTTCTCATGTCTACTTGAATGTAATGTATCAATCATTCACATATTTAGTTTTAAAAAACATTCTGAGACTTCTGGTTAATTAATTGTCAGTTCACCAGTCATATAGGTATATTAGCCATCTGAATCTGAAAACCCAGTACAGCCTTCACTAATTTGGGTAGATGAGAAGAAAGTACTTAGCTGAAATGCAGATAAAAGAAAGTCAGCAATGCATGGAAACCATTACTGCCTTTCTGATTTCTAATGCAGAGACAATACAGTTGCCCCTCCCAACTTGCAGAGGATCCATTCCACCCCCCTGTGAAAATGGGAACTTGCAAATATTGGAGCCCCATTGAAAATAATGGTGTGTGAGCCTATGGTACGCATGTGGGACTGCACACAGGCACACATCACCATTTTCCCCTCCCTGCTTGCTGTCCCGCAAAGAGTGAGACCATGGTCTTCCAAGTCTGTGAACAAGGAGGGATGACTGTATATCTATACTACTAACAGTCATTTCCCACATAGTTTAAAAGATAGTTTATGTTAATATCATGAAATCAGTGGTATGAGAAGCTGAAATACAGAGATCTGCAAGAAGTATTGCTAGTAGTGTAAGCTTCCTCAAGTGCTTTTGTTTGTAGAAAGGTGGTATATGAATTTTACAAATAAATCAAATAAACAGGGGCAATCTAATGGATTTCAATTTGTAGCTCTACCCCTTTGCCCTTTAGTGATGCTGTTCTTGTTATATCCCTGTGCCCTTAACAGTTTTTGTCCTATCTTGGGTCACACTTACATCCTCAACCTTGTTGTCTTCACATGAGAAGGCTCAAAGCAGGTTCCTGGAAGAAAACTTGAGACAACAAGTAGGTTCATATTGGAAAAGTTGGTCCCTAGATATAACATCTGAGTTTGGGGATTTTTTTTTTATCAAGTAAAACTTTTGTAAGATTTTTGTAAGATTTCACTGTACTTTTAATAAGAAAAAAAATGAGAAATGTGAATTTCTGCAAAGAAGCATTCATTTAATGATATTTTTCTAGAGCAGGCAAATTTTAGGTAAATCACTTACCTTGACAAATAATCTGAGGAATGTAAAGGAAATTGACAAGATGTTTTCATAACAGTGAATATGGATTCAGGCAGATCCTATCCATCGGGTATTATTTTCAGTCACAAATAAACAAAGGAAATCCTTTCTTTTCATATTTCAAACAAGTTCCAATGAAACTCTGTAGATATACCATTGTATGCTGGAATCTACCTAAGTAGTTCATTAGTTAAAATATGAGACAGAAGACTGGTTCTTATCATTAGATGAAAAGGATAGTCCTTGTCATCCATTAGGGCAACTTGTCTCAACCTGGAGCCCTCCAGATTGTTAAACTCAAACACCATCTCTAGACATTTGTCCAAAACACACAGATGGGGAAGGCTGGTTAAAGCACTCTTGAGAACATAACAAGAACCATGCTGGATCAGACCAGCATTCACCCACCAGTGTTCACAGATTTAGTATGAACACCAAGAAATAGCAGCTTGTATATGAGCTGCTCTCATTTGGTGTTTCTCGTGACTGAGATTCACACAAAGGCTGTTGTATTGATGCCCATGCCAAAGGATTTCAAGGAACATGGATTGCTTGGCAATATTTTCAGTAGAAGGCAGATCAAAAAGAATAATGAATGAGAAGAGGCATTTGATGGATGCAAAATAAAATTAGGAGGAGCTTTGTTAAACCTAGTTTCAGTTCCAGTGGAGGAAAGGCCTTTTTCCTCCCAGTCTGGGGTGAAATCAGACTTGGAGAAAAACAAGGATAGTCTTTGGTCTCTAGATGGTTGGTCTAGACTGGAGCTACTCAAAGTGAAGGTCCATGGACCTCTCTCATTCTGGACAGCATTGGTTATCAGGCTGTGGTGAGTTTCTAGGAAAGAAACCACTGTAACCATTGGGCACAAATATGACTCTAATCCCTGGAACATTAGAAAAGAAAATGCTGTTTCTACACATCAGATAGCCTGAAAAACACTGGTCTAGACCAAACACTTTGCTCAAGAAAAGATGGAATGTACAGGGAGCATTAGGAGGGTGGCTTTTTAAGGATAGGAATGATTTGGCACCCTTCAAAGGAAAAGGGATGAAGACCAATGAATATAGACAAAGGAAAAAGAAAAATCAGAATGACATCAAATGGGGGAGAAATGGAAGTGAGAGAAAAGGAAAAGGGAACCTATCAGAAAGCAAGAGCATAGCTGAAAGTGCAGGACATGGGGAAACATTGGAGGGGGACTATTTCAGAAAGTAGGGATTCAAAAAGGTATCGAAAGTACGACAATTAATTTTAATCTAAAAGGATTTTTCAGCCTTAAGATACTGATTATAGTGTACAACTATGTGGCAAATGAATATTTGTAATTTGTGTAACTGCTTTGGTAGATTTCTTTCCTGCTGTACCAGATAGGGTTGGCACATGGCTTTCATATCAGTGGGCTGACAAATCCACTCCTGATTGTAATCTGAATTGTAAAGCAGCTATCCACAGTACTGAACCTATTTTGAGGACAAGTCTGGGGTCCATCATGGATAGCTCCTTAAACATTCACATTAAAAACTAGAGCAGATTCACCACTCTGACCATGCATTCTTACAGGCTTGGAAACTGCTCACCTTATTTCTGAGACGAATCAAGTTTGTCAGCCCACATTGGTGTAGTGGTGGCACTCTAGATCCAGCAACTCATTACTGAAAGAAGGCAAAGTGGACTGTGGGAGGTCTCTTTCCCTCCTCATTTCCAGCATTTGGCATAGTGCTATGCAGTTACCATGTCCCATAATGACATGCACCCTGAAATTGCAGAATAGGGTATTATCCTCCTCATTTGGAACACAAATCACCTCACAATAATCTGGGGAATGTAGGTTTGTTTAGGGCCTCTGGCATTTTAGTAGGCTTGGAGGAAACTGCATTTCCCGGGGTCTCCTGGCACATTGTATAGCACTTCATGGAGACCTGGAGTGGGGGAGATTTCCTCTTTTCCTTTCTTCTTGCTTGCTTGCTGCTGCTAGCAGAACACCAGTTGGCTGGCTGAGTTCTGTGGCTCAGTCAGTAAATGGGAAAAGGTGGTACAGAGATTTTTGTCTGTTCAGATTAAGCCAGGAAAAAATTCAAAGACTGTATTGTTTGCCTAATATTTTAGGCACACATTGTAAGCCCCTGCAATTCATACCTTTGAGCCCAGAAATGGAAAGCTCTACAATGTGATTAATGAAATTATGTTTAATTATTATGTGGAGACATAATGCTTTGTTTAAAGGAAAGAGGAAAAATTAGGAGTGAAAGCAACAAACTAAGTCCTCATACAGGCTGTCTAAAGAAGCGTGAGTTCTCACAATACTGTTCCTTTGGTTTTGCCTGGTTTTGCCAGTTGTTTCACCTCTCGGTTGCTTGTTCTGTTCTTCTAGGCATCTGTTTGTAATTTAAAACAAAAACAAAAACAGGCCATGGTTTTCTGAGGGGCTCCTGTTGTTTGAAGGGCAAATTTTCTCCTCCATATTTTTTTTAAAATCTTGGAATTATAGCACTAGAGGGGAAAGTACCATGCACTGATGTAGTAGTGCACCATAGCACTATAACACTAAAATGTTTTAAAAGAGGTAAAGGAAAAGAAGAGAAGAATAACATTTTGCAGTCAAGATGGGAATAAAATATTGCAGCTGGTGCTGAGAATGTGAAGAAATAATCTGAGACAAGGAAACATTATTTTGATGTCTTTAAAAAAGGTGGGGGGACACCCTGAGAACTGGAGCAACAAATACTGCATCATCTCAACATTTACCCTGTCTGGAGGAACCCTGAGTTTCAATTCAGGGTAGAAGTGTGCTTTTCAAGAAATGGCATTTACCATAAATTTATGTCCCTGCACTTTTCTTTTCTTTTCCAGTTGTGTGTAATATTGGAGCCAATGCAAGAACTGATGTCAAGGCATAAAACATATAATTTAAGTCCTCGAGACTGTCTGAAAACATGTTTGTTTCAAAAATGGCAGCGGATGGTGGCACCTCCAGGTATGTTTGGCCCTTAACATTTGGTTTCTGTGTTTTGATTATAAGTGGTTGAAAGACAGAGAATTACAAACTTGAAAAATGACTGATGCCTTTAAATAAGGCCTGACATTAGAAAATTAAGAAAACACACTAAAGATGGCACCTTTAAATCAGGGTAAGCAGTTGTGACTCTCCTTCTCCCATCTTGTTGTGAGGGATTATGGGAGTCCCAATCCAAAAACATCTGGAGGACCACAGTTGCTCACCAGTGCCCTAAATCATTGCATTAGTATCCTTGAAAGTCAGGTTCTTATGAGGTTTACTATATTTCTTTTACTACAGCAAAATTACATCTCATCCTCTGCTAGTGGAAAACCCAGAGTCTGACACATTCCCTAATGTGGAGAAAAATAAACTAGTAGAGCTGGAGGCATGGAAACACAGACTGGTTAACCAAAGGTTTCCTGGCAAAGGGAAGCTATAGGCAACTCTTTTTCCTGCTTTACCTACATAAAACTTTGTGGTAGATCTATGCCCTGAAAACTGGTGTTCCAGCCAGCTTCCCTCTGGATGGGACTGGAAGAGGCACAGAGATGTGAACAACAATACTTACTAATGATCTCATGCTAGTGCAGTAACTTAGCTCCAGCTTTGTGTCACAATTGGCTCAGTGCTTGTGGAATGTTTCCTGTTATCCTTGACAATCTCACCCCCTACCTTTGCAAATAAAGCAAATGGGCTCTCCATAGCAACTCTCCTCCTGACGTTCTGTTGTAGGGAAAGCACTTAGCACTAAGAAACATGCAATACCACCATCATGTTTGATAAGCAGATTTGCTTCCCACCGTCACACAGAGGGATACTGGCCCCAGTGGATTCATGCCAGTGGGGTGGAGAATCCACAATGGGTTTTAGCTCAAACTGCAAGGTACTGACCTGTTCCCCCAAAACAGCTTTAACACCTTGGATAACTCATTTAAAATTCAGACACAAACTAAGAACAGTTTGTCCCACTGAAAAGGCCTCAACAACAGGGTTCACACAGCAACCCTGTACTTCAGGAGGAAGGGGAGAAATGAGCAATCCTTGCCTCCTGAATCCAGCTGCTGGATGAATGTGCTGTACTTCCCTCTTTCCAAAATGTGGGGCTGTTGTGCACACATTTACACAGCAGCCCCATGCTTTGGGAAGAAGGGGAGAAAGAGTGATCCCAGCGGCCAACAACATCTGAAGCTGGCTGCTGTGTAAATGTGCATATAGAAGCTCCTTGTTGGCATGACTGCTGCAAGGGGGATTGGGAGAGGAGCAGAATCATGCCCATTGACACCATGTGACTGCCTGAAAAGTGGAAGTATAGTAGATTGTATCACACAAAGGCAGTATTGGAATATCAACAAGATAAAGATACTGTTGATGGGGTTTGCCTGTCAATGAAAAGGTGCACTACAGTAACTAATGAAATGCAAGGCAGCATCAGGGTGGACACAACATCATGTGATAAGTACTGGCCAAAGACACTTTTGTCCTGTTAAAATTCCCCTTTTCTAGCCTCTTGTGGTATGGTGTCAAGACTCATTCAGTTGTCTCCCCATGTGACAAGTAGCCTTATTAAAAATGCATTTACCCTCATGGGAATAACTGCTGCATGTGGATAGGTGTGTGTGGCAATTTTCAAATAGGGCCAACACAACTGTGCTTCAAATCCTTCCTGTTAATCCCCAAGTATAGCAATGAGATTTTAAAAATAGGCTTCCATTGGCAATAGTGGGAGCTTCCTCTTAAAAGATTATATGGGGATCTGAGGAGGCAAACAGATGAGGAAAGAAGGGGGAGAAAGATACAGATAAGGGAGAAAAGAGGAAAATGGGGAGGAAGTTAACAACTTGATGGATGGATGAGGATGTGAGTGTGAATGAGAGAGTCTGACCCACCAGTGTTTGGCTTTGATCTCACCTGCCATTGACTTTTAACCCTTTGCAACTTCCTCCCCCAAGGTGATTAGGAAAGAAAGATTTCTGACACAGTGTATCCTTGAAAGATCTGACCACCTTTGCCATTCCTCCACTGTGCCCTCCATTGCAGCTTGCCTACTTTCTCCCATGCAGATCAATGCCTTCTGTTGACTTCTGCAGGGCAAAGTAAAGGGATTCTAACTCATAAGATTTCAAGGAGGCTGAACATCCACTCTGGCTCTGCACCTGGATAGTTTAGTCTCCAGTGACAGGGACCCTGTATGAGATGCACTCTATCCAGCCAATCCTTTTCCTCCTCCTGACTCAATTGATAATAAGGGCAAGCACTTTGCAAGCTGATAACAGTTGTTTGAATTTCAGTTCAAGTGATCAATATCAGAGCTTAGAAGTAACTACTTTCAAAAAATTACCTGTCATTAATTCATTTCCCCAGAAACAAAGATATAGCTACATTACATTACTTTGGAAACTTAGGGATAACCCATGCTTTTGTGGCTTTTTGTGGAGTTAGTTTTAATTATCTTTATAATTATGAGTAATAAGAGTTCACTGAATGAGGAGGAATATCACATGGTTCGAGTGCTGGCTTGTATTCTGTTGTGGATGTTCAAGTAACAAGATGGTGAATGAGAAGAGTGCATTTTCTACCACAAGCTAACAGCTTATAGCAGTAATATTCCACCATCACCCCAAAAAAAGTGACAACGGTTCCCTGACAACAAAATTTGGGGGAAAAGTAAAAAAGTTGTCTTTTAAAAACAACAATTATAATGATAACTAACTACCTTTGGCTTGAAATTATGACTGTAACTAATTCCTTTTTTAAAAAAAATAGCTTTCCAAGGTTTGGGCCGTAATGTACATAATTTTTCCCCCTTCCCCTTAAGTGAAATTTGTTTTCAGTACTAGGCTAATATTCTACATATTTACAAATCTAATTTAGCATGGAGTGCTCATCAGCTGGAGGAGGAACCAAATTGTTCTTCTTCTTCTGTGCCCTTACATCTGTAATTTTTTTTGCTCCCTACTATAGCAGAACCTACAAGACAGCCAACAACCAAACGGAGGAAAAGGAAAAATTCAACCAGCAGCACTTCAAATAGCAGTGCTGGGAACAATGCAAACAGCACCAACAGCAAGAAAAAAGCAGCAGCTGCAAACCTGAGTCTTTCAAGTCAGGTACCTGTAAGTCTCATTTTCCTTTTAGGCCTCCATAAAAGACTCTACTACTTAGTAGTATTAGCAATACTACTATTAATAATAACAGTAGACTGGGATCTCAACAAGAATGGTTTGCCTATGTCCACTGGAACTTTTTAGGGTCTCCCTCTCTGCTGCAGGTTCCTGAAGGCTACTCTAGAGGGTCAGGGGATTCCTGGGAAGAACTGCATGTGCAAAGCAAAACATCTGCAAAGTCCCAGGCACACAATTAAAGTGATTTACCATGTGTGAGACAGTCATGGGAGGGAGGCAGGGAACCCTCTGAATTCTAGCCAAAATACTTTAACCCTATCTGTGTTGATCAAAGAAAACCTTCCATCCACATCTCATTTGTGCAAATGAGAAGTTAAGGGCAGTTTATGAAAAATCAATCAAAACACTGCAGGCAGGAGTTTTTGAGTAGCAATGTAATTCAATAAGTAGTGTTCTGATTCAGCTCCAGACCTTTTTGTCAAGGCAGAGTATTCTTAGAACTGAGCTATTTGCATGGGCTGCATGTATTCTGCCACCCTCCCAGATTCTGTATCACAAAATCTTAATTCTCCACCAAGAGAAGTTGTTTTTGTAAACAGTTTGGGGGCAAAGATTGGGGTGAAAAGCTGTGGGAACACTAAGACCTAAATCATATTGTAACTCTAAATTATAGTATAGTCCAGAGGTAGGCAACCTTTCCCCTTTAAGGGCCAAGGGACTTCAGCTCCCAGAAGCCTCAGCCATGTTGGCCAATAGCTCCTGGGATTCTGGGAACTGAAGTCCCTCAGCCCTTAAAGGGGAAAGGTTGCCTACCCCTGGTATAGTCAAATTAGCTCCAGCCAGAATATACTTGCTTAACAAATGTTAACTTGGTAAGTCAGTGCTCAGGGCACTTGCCCACTATAGAATTATATATGATTCCACTTTACCTGCCATGACAACATCCCATGGAATCCAGGAACTTGCCATGTTGAGAGGGATATTTAGAATTCTTGGCCAGAATGTTCCTATAGTGCAGAGGTATGCAACCTTTCCCCTTTAAGGGCCGAGGGACTTCAGCTCCCAGAAGCCTCAGCCATGTTAGCCAATAGTCCCATGTTGGCCAATAGCTCCTGGGATTCCAATAGCTCCTTTCCCCTTAAAGGGGAAAGGTTGCCTACCCCTGCTATAGTGCCTTACCAAACTGCAAGCAGCGGGATTCCCATAGGGAACAGCCATGGTACTTGAAGTGGAATCATAGTGCTATAATTGTATAGTGTGAAAGGGCACAAATTCCATTGATTCACTGTGATTAATCTACTGTAGTTGGGATTAATAATTGGATTCAGACCACATTGCCCAAGCATTTTTAAGCTTTCTTGCCATGATTTCAAGAATTTCAGTATTTTTTTAAATAAAGATTCTCAGGAATCTTTATTCTGTATCCAAAACCTTCTTATTTGCTTGCATGGAATTGTGATGGTTAGGCATCTCTGGCATTCCTGATCAGCAAGTAATTTATCCCTGTTTTGTCCATGATCCCCTGTGACAAAAAACAAAACAAAAACATTCTCACCAGTAATACATTCAACAATGCACCATCCAAAAGGGGACACTGTTGACATAACAAGATTCCAAAATCCGGGGAAGTAATTTAGCCATAAGAGTACCCCATGTAATTAACCCCATTAAAGAGGTAAATCACTAATGAAAAGGATTGCAGTAACCTTTTAAAATTATACATGGATTAAAACTATGGATATTCTGAACCTTTTCTTGTTGTCCCTTTTCTTGACTAATCTAGTTGTTCTTCCATGGCCTGGTGCCAGTCCATCTGTACTTCTGATGAGAGTTGCCAGACATCCAACTTTTAACTGGTCTAATCAGAAAGAATATATATTTGCTGGTAGATCATCCAGGTCAGGAGATGAATACTACTAAAATAGAGAAACAATCTGAATATAAATTTAGCAGGATTTACCTCAGATCCTTTAGGTTCCAAGTTCCCCAGCAGATAAATAGCTTTGGAATCAAAGGTCAGCAAGTCTACTTATCACTTTTTACATGTTCCAGGTCTTCTTTTTGGATCAGCTAATTCAAAACAAAATACAGCACCCAATGGGTGGTAGATTTGTGTGGGACACAGTTCATCACCCAGTCAAAAACATTAATAAGAGAAATAGAAAGAAATGGGAACAGAATAATACTAGCAGCATTAGTAAAGAATGCATTCACCTAAAATGCTGTTACATTGTTGTTCATTGAGTACACATAGTACCATAATTATATCATATCTGCATTTTCTGTTATTTCTCATTAAGCATAAAAGGTAAAAGTATGGTATTCCCCGTTGACAAGGTTGTCAAGTCGTGTTACTAAGTCCATTATTAAGCTGAAGAGCCAACATTGTCAGAGACTACTCTGTGATCATGTGGCCAGCATGATTGCACAGAACACTGTTTAAGCATACAGCAATGAAATCATTTCAAAGAGTGTGATGGGGGGGAGAGGTTTTCAAAAACTCTTTTGCTGATGTGGAGATACAGAACTTCTGATTTGCCACAACCTGAGACCCACCAAAGCAGAGGTGTTGTGTCATGCATGTTGTCCAACCTATTATTATAGTTACACCCACAGAAAATGTACACTGCAGTTACCTGGGAGTAAGCCCCATTGGACTCATTGGGGCTTACTTTTGAGTCGATTGCACTGGTGGCTTGTCTCGTGTAACTGATGAACTCCATTCAGTGTGGTGGATCACAAGCGTTGAAAGGTTACCTTATGTGCCACAGTTTTTGTGAACACAGGCTCTGCTGTTTGTAGCTAAATATTGTTATACCTAATTATGAAATGAGCAAATATAGCTGACTCTTATATGCTGCCATGAGTAGCCCATAGCTCTGTGTGTCCCCATGGAAAAGAAAACTCTAGGGTTTAATTCTTGGATTCTGCTTCTCACTCCATGAGCAGGAGCTAGGAGCACTCCAGAGCTGCAGCCTCAACCCTGGGAGGGATGGAGCCTTGTGTCATTCGACAACAATGACCCCTACTGGCCAATTTAAGGAGAAGCATTGAGGGGCTCTAGAAGGAGTCACTTCCAGTCCTCCTCAGAGGTTGGTGGCTATTGCACGGGAACTAGTGAGTGGAGATGAATTAGTGTTGAATTGGTGGGTGTCTTTAGAATTCCTTTGTAAGAAGCAGAGGGCCCCACATAGGCCTAGGCCAAACAAAATTGAGCTTAAATCTCATTGAAATCCACTGGAGAAGTTAGTTACAACTAACTTTTATTTATTTTTAGTGGGGCTTAAGCACAACAGATTTTGTTTTGCTCAGGAGCCAACTTGTTTTGTTTTTTTCTTCTCCCTTTGTTTGGCATACGGAATAAGCATACAACAGTTGTCTTTTGCCCCTTTTATAACAGTAGCAGTTCAGAGACCAGGATACAAAATGAAACCATGGTATAGCTCCTGGACAGACAATCGTGGTGCCTCTTACGAATAGCAATCAGGCATCATTGATTTTGGAAGACACTATAATAAAGGGGAGCAAAGCCTCAGAAAAAAGAAAATCCCCCTTTGACCCCCCCAAAAAACCCAGTTACAGATGACATTATCATTGAGTGTTTGTTCATACATTATGAAAAAAAAAAGCAAACTGTTTATTTTGTGATACTGTGCCATTCAAACATTCGACAAAAACATTTGACCATAGATCTTAACAAGGCATGAATGTGGTGGTTTTCAAACCATGCTCTCAGAAGAGCAAGAAATGACAGCGGAGTTTCTCTAAAAGATTTTGCCCATCAGTTCTCTTGAGTTGTGTGTATGTTAATGTCATCTATGGTGCACTTGGTGTTTTTGTGGGGAATGAATGAGGCCCAGAAGTTCAGCCAAGGCACTCTTGTAGTATGACTGCTTCAAAATATGGGTGTATACATAGGGCCTCGGCAGATGACTAATAGAGTTGTCTCCGAGGCCTGGAAGA
>CM034708.1:100317217-100328497 GCA_020142125.1 Phrynosoma platyrhinos
GACTTAACCAAGGTGACGGCAGTCATTGTATGGTGGGGAAATAGTCCTGTCCTTCCCCATGTCTGTTGTGGGGTGTGATTAATTTTGGGATAGCAGGAGGTAGAAAGGGGGAAAAAATCTTCCCCTGTTTTGGCTACTGTTGGCTTTGGAAAGAAATTGCACATTGGTGTCACTATCTTGATCCTATTAATTATCTCCCTCCAAGCTGATACAGTACAGATTTTGAAAAAAACCAAACAACCCTGGACATTGAATGTTTTTGACATACAAAGACCCAAATCCAGTTGCTAGTCCCAACAGGACTGGACCCATGGTTTCAATGAGAATTTGAACACTTATGTTAGTTTCATTAGTTCAGTAAGTGTCCTCTTGTTGGGACTAGCTATTTGATTTAGGCAAAAGTTACATATGGAGATTATCCCACTGCTCTAATAGCCTGGCTTACTTCCTCTGAATTGAAGTCTGATTCGGGAGGCAGCTGGGAGGCAAAATCACAAGGATTTTGCCACCAAAGCTTCTGGGCAAGTCCAGCCAGGCTGCAGCCCGGGCCCTCGGAGCACTTCGGTGGCTATTTTTTCAAATCAGAAAGCTCCCAGTTTCAAAATGGCTGCCAAAGTGCACTGGGGACGAGCTGCAGCCGGACTGGACTCTAAGGGGCTTTGCAGACGTTGCAAAGTGCCATCTTGGAGCCAGGGAAGGGGAGGGATAGCCACACACTGGGTGCCCCAACCCCTTCCCAAAGACATCATCAGAGAGCGCACTGTTGCACACGGCGAGGGTTCTGATGATGTCCTCCCAGTGCAGTGTCAGGACACGCTGCAACGGAAGAGGCACAAAAGAGCTGCATGGCAGCTCTTTGTGCACCATTTTCACCACCTGGGAAAGGAGTGCTATTTTGGCTCCTTTCCCAGTCCCCCAAAAAGTGGATTGGGGCTGAATTATGGGTCAGCCTCGGCCCCAGTCCTCCCTTTCCCAGGCGGCCCATGGCCGCCCATCAGCATCCCCCCTAAATTTCAAACAGAAGGGGGGAGGGGAGGGGAGATACATAGATGAAAAAGGGCTGAATCATATATACCTAGGCTTCATTTCAGCTGAAGTCAGACTACAGCATAAACTAAACACTTCTTGAGAAAGTTGCAGTTTGTGGCAGGGTTTGAGGAAGAAAGGTGGAACCTCAAAAATGTACTGAGGGGTGCTTCTGTCATAAAAAGCAGCAAGGGAGAATCAGGTGGGGTTATTTCAGATACTGGGACTCTCTCACACTATGCTCATGTGCCATAACAACATTCTGTAAAATCCTGAGATTTTCAGTTTAAGGAGGAGTGCAATGGTTGAGCATTGGACTATGACTCTGGAGATCAGGGTTCAATTCCCCGCTCAACCATGGAAACCCACTGGGTGACCTTGGGCAAGTCACACTCTCTCAGTCTCAGAGGAAGGCAATGGCAAACCCCCTCTGAAGAAATATGCCAAGAAAACCCCATGATAGATTTGCCTTAGTGTCACAATAAGTCCAAAATAGCTTGGAGGCACACAACAACAGAACATTTAGGATTAACAGCCAGAGAGTTTAAACTCCTGGATTCCATAGGATGCAGCCATGTCCATTAAAGTTGAATGATGGTGCTGTGATTGTGTAGTACTGAATGGCCCCAAGAGTCTCTGGGGCAGCTGAGGATGACAAAGTTAGAGGTGGGTTATAGTCACCATTAGGTTGTTTGTTTTCAACACATCATTTATTACTGTATAGATAGAAATGGGTCCTTTTCAATTCTCAGGCCTTTGTGGAGCCATGAATGGCTTGTTAAATCAATGTATACATATTAAAACACCAGCAGGGCTGCATTTTCTTGGAACCTGTCACAGGAAGCCCTGCCAAAGAGAGTGTATCAAAAGATGTGCCCATAGATAAATTCTTTTGCCCAAATGCTATGATCAGTGGATCTGCTTTTAGCAGCAAGATCAAGAAAGCTCTCTGGTTTTCCTGTCTGGCACTCTCTCTTCATACCCCCTGCTGGCTAAGAATCAGCAGGAAGCCACTGATGTGCAATTGCACTTGTGGTGCTGCGCATGTCTTTGTGAAAGGACTCTTTGCACTCGCAGCAGCCGTGGGACCAATCCTTTCCTTCTTGCCCTCTTCAGCTTTGACAACTGCTAGCTTCATCAGTGTAATTATAATTAGCATTCTGTCTTCCTTTTATGATACCAGCTGGACAGATTGGTCCTCATACTGCACAGATTGGCAGCAGTGTTGCTTACACAGAGAGGTGACAAGCACTATGAAATAACAGATGGTAAATTCAGGGCTTGTTGGCAATCATCAGTTTTTTTGCTAATTACTTAATTAGTGATGCAAATTGTCAAATCAATGTGAACATTGTTTTTATTTAAAAAAAACCTCTACCTAAATTAATTACCATAATTAAGTAGTGGAATGTCAAGTGGGTTGGTTAGAAATAAGAAGTGCTGATTTCTATATTCAAATGACTGGTGCATTAAATGTAGTGTTTATCAAATTCACTTTAACTGCTACAACCCATAGCAGGAGAAATCAGGTATGAAATTAACAAAAAAAAATTGTTCACAATCCATCTGAATGTTCCTCTGTACAATCCCTCTTCAAATGACTGGAAGCCATGCAATAAGGAACAATGGTACCTGTTCATTTGAAGGGTCTTGTGTAGAACTCTCAGATGGATTATGTCATAGGCTTGAGTTTGGCTGACTGAAAAGAAAATTATAAGCACAAATTTTAACAATTTGTTGATTCTGGAAAGGGTCACACAATTGTTAAAAGCAACTGTTAAAACCTTTCCCATGAAATACTCTGGATTCTCTTTTTATGCCCATTTTCTTTCATTAGCATTGTTTTTGTTTTGGATTTAAGTGTCAGCACGATGCAAAAGTAGAATCCTGAAACAGGTTTCTACATATTAAAAAGAATCAGTGAGTTTTAGTTTCAAGCAAATCTATCATGAAGAGTGCAAAGGTACATCATATTGATAGAATCTTGCATGTATTCTTCTCATATGATATGAGGATGCTTATAGACAAATAACTGTGTTAAATAGTTTGTTTCTTTGGCTTTCTTCAGCTTTCTACATATAACATTTCTTGGATGTTTTTCACAGGATGTGATGGTAGTCGGGGAACCAACTCTAATGGGTGGAGAATTTGGTGACGAAGATGAACGGCTCATCACAAGGCTAGAAAACACTCAATATGATGCAGCAAATGGCATGGACGATGATGAAGACTTCAACAATTCACCTGCACTGGGAAACAACAGCCCATGGAACAGTAAACCTCCTGCTAACCAGGAGACAAAGTCTGAAAATCCAACACCACAAGCTTCC
Organism: Phrynosoma platyrhinos; assembly: GCA_020142125.1. NCBI lineage: Eukaryota > Metazoa > Chordata > Lepidosauria > Squamata > Phrynosomatidae > Phrynosoma > Phrynosoma platyrhinos. The sequence goes on from CM034708.1 coordinate 100,320,574, forward strand.
CAATAAGTTATCTGAAGCTGCAGCTACTGTCGCTTATAACAGCGGGTTATATTTACTATCTCCAGCATTCTTTACAAAAAGCAAAAACAACAAACAACCCTCCCAGTTTTCCACAGATATAGAAGCTATTTCTAGATGTACAGCTATCTTTTTTTAAGTTAGAAAAATAATTTATAAGCTTCCAGGTGGTTATCTTGGAAGCCCTTGCACATGACATGATACTGGCACTGACCTCAGTGAAAAGAACTGAATATGTAAGTAGCACCTCATGACAATTTCTTAATGCTAACATTTAAGTGGAAGTTACTTTTCCCCTGCTATGATCCCCCTTATCCTATGAAAGGCCATATCATACCATCAGTGCTCAGGATCTATTGAGGGTTTTTTTGTAAAAAAAATTAATATAAAATAAATCATGGCAAATGAAATACATCTTGTTTTTCAACTTTCTCTTGAAGTTTCTGCTCTAATGTGGCTAAGAAACCCCAGACCTTTCATAAACAATTTTTAATTTATCTCATTGAAGGGTGTTTTTTTTTTCCTGGAAAGCCATTTTAAAGTTTAAGGTAGGGTTGGGGTCAGGAAAAGAGAAAATTTCAACCACTTCCAGGAAGACATTTATTATGAAGAAAAGCTGTAGTCTAAAGGCTTTGGGATTATCCTCTGGAGACCAGCAAAGATGTCTATGTGACGAATGTTTCAGTAGCAGGAACTACTAACATATGCCTCATGAAATGAACAAATGTGAGCTTTATGAACAATGAAACATTATAAATTCCATTACTAAGTGTAATTCTTAAAATTAAAAACCCTTTAAAATCCCAGTGAGACTCAGAATATTGGCAGATTATCATGAACCTGATTCAGTGGAACCAATGCAGAGCAGCCAGAGGATCCTGTGTTGCTGCTTCAAATCAAGGAAGCCCACTATGAGTAACCACTATGAGTGAAGGAGGGGACTTGGTCTTCACTGCCCCTTCAAAAAAAATATGATGATTTCAGATTATTTTAAAGTGAAGCATGCTTGACTCTGGTTACTGGACTGGGAAGGGGAGTCATCTTGGATTACGAGTATACATAGGTTGTTGCAGGACTGCAACTCATGGTTTTAGAGGTTTCTGCCCTACCGTTCTAAGGACGTTATCACACGTGGGCCAGAAAGCGATAATAAAGTGGAAATGAGGCATTCTGAAAATAAACCGAAAATAAACCTTGATTCTGCAAATGGCTTTCAAACGTAATTACCTTAACTGCGAAATTACAGTAAGCGCATTTGACATTCACACACAAGTGAGAAAAGTCCATAAATGAACTAGAAATGATCTTCTTGCACATGTGCAGATAGAGGAATGCTCGCTGGAACCATGGGAAAAGCAGGGAAATGCTCCCAAATGCGCATTTGCTTTTCACATTACAGTAAATGCGAAATTACATAATTTTGCAAATGCATTTTCTCAAAATTACCGAATTTCAAAAGATCTCGGATAACACCAGTTTCTGTCCAGTTTCTGTCCAGTTTCTGTGTGACGTCGTGTGAAATCGTGAGGCACAAATCCAGTTTCTATTTGGGATTTGTGTGGATTAACCAGCAGATTTCCCCCATGTGATAACGTCCTAAGTTACTTTGCTTGGCTCTTTAATTCTCTGTTCCCTAACAAATGCTGAAATTACCTCTTGGCTTGCTTCCTCCAGTTATTGGTGCTGCCCACCATTTTTTTTCTTCTATTTCTAGCCATTTCAAGGGTCCACTGCTTTAAAATGACATTGTAACTGATTCTTATGAATAGTTTCCTTTTCCTTTCCAAAAGCACTGAGACAATGTCTTTTTCTTTCATCAGACATAATAAATATTTTTATGTGAAGAAAGGCATCCATTCCCTATGAGAGTTTACGCTTTGTAAAATTGCTGTTGATCTGCATTTTGAAAGCCATGTAATCCATTAATTTTGTGAGCAGTTTAAACAAAGACTAATTTTTGTGTTTTATTGTCATTTGTTGTTTGTTTTCACATTATATTTCTTGTATAATACTTTTGTAAAGACCTCCAAACTAATTATTTTTTTTGATTCCAGTATATTTATGTGAAACTTTATAAACAAAACTAATTTTTCATTTACATATTAATATGTTCAACCCATCATGTTAAAAAAAATACAGTAAGTCGGTGTGTTATATGATACAACTGTATTTTATGTATGCTTTGCCAATACGTGTGCCAATAAACTGTATTAACAGAATCCCTTTGTACATTTCTTTACCAAAAGAAAAATTATATATACTGAGAGAGATTATCAGGATAGAATACTGGGCTCATACATTATTATTTTTAATAAGTATTTCTTCTAATGACAGCCAGTGTGGTGTAGTGGTTTGAGTGTTGGACTATGACTTTGGTGACCAAGGTTTGATTCCCAGCTCAGCCATGAAATCTCCTGGATGACCTTGAGCAAGTCACATGCTCTCAGCCTCAGGGGAAGGCAATGGCAAACCCTCTCTGAAGAAATCTTGTCAAGATAACTCCATGATAGCTTTGACTTAGGAACATCATAAGTTGGAAATTACTTGAAGGCACACAACAATGACAAATTTCTTCTGATTACTTTTGTGAACTTACCTGTAACAGAAGAGAGACATACATAGAGGCTATTATGAATTGGAACAGTATAAATACAATTCATAAATTATCTACAGGAGTATGGAAGTCACAATCCTGATGCTTCCATACATAAAAGCAATGTGTTTAGAGTAGGGTTGTAAGTGTGAAAAGCACAAAGGACTCCTGTATCTTTAATGGTTGTGTAGAAGGGGGAATTTCAGTAGGGGGTTGCCTGTTGGTTGCATGACAAGCAACATCACCTGGAATCACATTTTCTATAAAACCATTTAAGGTATAATTTTCACTCTGGCAACCCTAGTACAAAGCTGTCAAGAAACTCTTGCAACTCTCTCTTCACCCTGTCTTACATTGTCAGTACTGCTGCCAGGCAAATCTTGCTTTAAGTTCAAACATGCTTGTAGAGTTTTAAAAACTAGGAGTGTAGTCATTACATATTTTAGTAGTGGCACAGTGGTTTGAGTGTTGAACTACAACTCTGGGGACCAGGGTTTAATTCCTGCTCAGCCATGAAACCCACTGGGTGACCTTAAGCAAGTCACATGCTTTCAGCCTCAGGGGAAGGCAAGGCAAACCTCCTTTGAACAAATCTTGTCAAGAAAATCCCATGATAGGGTCACCATAAATTGGAAACAACGTGAAGGTCCACAGCAATAAAGCCCACTGAGACACAGTGAACACTGAATAGGATTGCATTATAGGTTAGGTAATTCAAATGTCAAAGGCCCACTTCCTCAATTGTTAACAAAAGAAAACTTGTGAATGTTGCAAGCTGAATGCAAATAATTTCTTTTCATAGTTAAACACTTTTTATCTCTTACAGTGAATTTAAATCAGGGAACAAAATGTCCTCTCTGCTTGACCTGGGCAGTGTTGCATGTTCCTTGGTTGTGAGTAAGCATTGGTACCTGAGAGACAGAGTGGAGGCATTTATCTTGAGGAAAATGCCACCAGATTTCTCTACTCACCTGAAAGGAAAAAAAAGTTTGACACTTAAGACTAGATAGTCTAGTAACATATAGAATAATACCTTCAGGTGTCTGATACAAAAAAGGAAGAGAGTGGGTGGAAGTTGTAATAATTTTGTTTGCTCTGCAGTGTACTAGAGTTCACCAATTGTTTACAATGAGTTGCTAGTCATAGGACTTTTATGAAGTGTTTTGCCAGTAATTTCTTCAGAGCATGTTCTGACTGGCAGCAAAGCTGGCAAGGAATTTCTTTGGTGATGCTTTCAATTTGGTTCCCACTTTGCTAGTGATGTCATATTGTCTCAGGATGTTGAGATTTATGTGAAAGTTTTTGGCTCCAATTTTCTACTCATAGCTTAAAGAACAAACCACATTTTTAAAAACCTGAAAAAAAAAGTATTTTCAAGTAAAGCTCAGACAGTAGTTTTTCAAACAGCTGGAGCATGCATCAGAGAATGAGGGTGAATAGAATGGTATCATTAAAAGATGCTATTGCTTGTGTGAAGTCTCATGATACTGTATCAAAACAAGTAATTGAACAAATAACTACCTGTTTTCTCCATAGGAATAGGCAGAGCTTTGAAAAGCAACTTTCTGGGATAGAGGACTACATTTTTGAACTTCATAACCAGTAGGCGCAGCAGCTTGCTTTTCTTCCTAACTGCCTCCAGTCATTGTTCCAATAAAACAAAGGGCTTAATTAAGTTCACATTTCTATCTTCATTAGAGAAGTGTTTGTGGACTGACTCTTCACTTCTTGAAGAATGCCAAATCCTTTCAGTTTATATAATTAAAGAAGTTTGTTTATCTTCTTTTACAAACTTCGGTGAGTTGACTGGGTTTTCTTCTCTCTTTTTCACCTTCAGAGATTGTTCCAGATAGCTGTCGATGCTAAGTCTATGCTTTATTAGTTCTGAAAGTTTGTAGCATTATTTCAAATTGTTTTCCAAAGGTCTCAGTTATGGTTGCCTCACGTTTGAGGCATGAAACTCAAAAGAACCACAGTTTGGGTATTGTTTCTTTTTTTTAACTGTGGTCTACAAATTGCAGATTTGTCTCCAGTTACTAATAGAATTGTCTCGACTGGTTTATTAATGTAGTGTAATAATCTGTATTAATAATATGGTGCAGGGAAGGTCATATTAAAGTAGGGTATTCAGTAATATTACTATTGAATAGTATTGTTATTACTGATAATAGTAATAGTACAGTCAGCCTTCCATATTTGCAGCTTTCATTTTTGCGGATTTAATTATTCATGTATTTGATTAATATGATCTCCACCAGAAGTTGTGCTGAAGGACCTAGAGATTCCTAGACAGAAACTACTCTAGGCATTTGTAGGTCCTCCAGTGCAATGCTATAGTCAATCTCTGGTGGATGTTGGCCACAGAGTTGTGGTGGAGGACCAAGAGATTCCTAGAGACATATTTTCTCAGGTAGAAAAAAACTGTTTTTTAATTGGTGGGTTTTCCACTTTCATGGGTGTTCTGCATCCCTAACCCCAGAAAATGTGGAGGGCCCACTGTATTATTAAGTAATTTTCTGTCTTTTGCTATGTGCAAGGGTTCAGCAACAGAGTAACCTCCTTCATCATACTATCCACTTCATGGTTTTGTGAAGAAAATATAATCCCTATATGTACCTTTTGTGCATCTCCATGTGTATCTATTATATCTGTGCTTTTTGAATAAAAAGAGATGCTCTTCCACTGCTGCAAGTTATATATGGACCCACATATCAAAGATGTGGTGGTGTTCAAAGTTGACCTGCCAGGTAGTTTCTGTTGAGCAGCTACTTCATGATAACTTGTTCTTTTGGCCCCAAGAGTTTATCAGGAAAGCACTGCTATCAATGAATTATCCTAATATCATATTTCACCTTCATATACGTCTTTACCAGGGGCTTTTCAATTATAGCATGATACCCTACTGCTAAGTGCCATGGCTGCATCCTGTGGAATCATCAGATGTATGGTTTGATGAGGCACTAGAAAAGCTTTATGATTGAGAATTTGTGGCAGCTTGCCAACTACTTTACCATCTGTCACCTATTCTGTGATGGGATGACAACGTGTCATTCCCCAAATCTCTTAAACCCCTTTACACTGTGTGCCACCATGACACCAATTATGAGACCACTACAATTATCTCACTAGCTGACACTAATTATGTGTGAAGATTCTCGAACTTGGATCTCTCACAAATGGCTCCCACATTAGAACTCTCTTCAAGTGCCAGCACTCTAGGGGTTTAAAATTCCAACAGCTTGACACCAATTTGTCAATTGATAACTACACACCCACTATCTTAAGTGTCCTAAATAATAAAAGGTCTTTTCCCTTTCAGTAGTGTTTTAATTATGTTTGGTAGTGTGGATTATATTGTCTGTAAGCACACTTCAAACAATTACTTGCTGAAACAAAGAAACGAGTTTTATTCACAAGCAAGGTTGAATATAGTATCTCTCTTGTATGATGTTATTCAACCTTGATATGGTGTATACATTGTTTCAGTAGTTACAAAGTTTAACAGTTTCTTTCATTAGACTTTATAAACATTCCCTTATAGCAGTGAAGGTGAACCTTTTAGAGACCGAGTGCCCAAACTGCAACCCAAAACCCACTTATTTATCACAAAGTGCCACATCCCTCTGGCTTTCTAGTAACAAATTCTGGAAAACTCTGTGCTGGGGAGATGTCACGCGTGCCCACACAGAGGGCTCCGAATACCACCTCTGGCATGTGTGCCATAGGTTAACCACTACTACCTTATAGTCTTGTAGCAGTCTCCCTCGGTCTCCTGGGCTGCTAACCTCTCAGGGTACAATGACACACTCTCCTAGCACGTGGCTCTGCCTCTCTATTTATAACCACTCCTGGGAGCAAGCCCCACCTTTTCTACCTTCACCCCCATTTGCTGTTCTCAATATTCTAAACTGCCTGTGTTCTCCACAGAAATTTTAAGTACCTTCACCAAACTGCCAATCCCAGGATTCCATAGGATAGAAAGGTGGCATTTACAGTGGAATCATAGTGTTATAATTGTGTAGTGTGAAAAGATCCTTTTCCGAGTATAGTCCATTCTGGACACCCCACCCCACCCCCACGAAAATGGAAAATCACCAATATCCAAGCTCCATTGTCTTGAATGGCAGTGCATGCCACAAACGTATGCCCCATTTGGTCCATCTCCATTTGTCGTCCACAAATGGGCAAGGTACGTGGACTCCATGTACATGAAAATGGAGGGGCAACTGTAGTCTGCCTTAGCTTTACGTTGCCAGACATAATGGTTACCAGACATAATGTTGCTAGGCTGAATTGTTGATTCTATTGCTTAGTGAAATGGCCTATTGAAAATGTTGTGCATGATACTGCTCAGAATACTTTTTAAAGCAAGCACAGGTACCAGGTATATACTTCTATGTCACTTGCTGTGAAATTTTTGACAGTGGAGCAGTAAGGACTGAAATTGGGAGCTGGTAGCAACAGACTCTAACCCAGGGCCCTCCCAAGTGGTGACTCAAAGAATGGCAGAAGGTGAGGGAAGGATGGACCCAGGCTGATACACCTGAACCAGCATGGGCATGCTGTAGTCCACCAGAGTTGCTTCAGCATCTTTTAAAAAAACTTATTTTGGTGTTACCTCTAGGTGATTTAATAATAATAATAAAATAATAATAATAAAATTTATTTTTATCCCGCCCTTTGGGAACCCAATCAGGGTATACATAATATCCAAAACAATCTCTCCCCCCTTAAAACAGCATTAAATCAAAAGGGATTAAAACAGTAATTCCAACAATGTAAAATTTAAAAACACATTTAAAAAGAGATATAACAAGGCACAGCTTGACCAGTGGCAATGATCTTTGTCCATCGAGATGGGGCCATGCGAAGATCACCGCAGTGGCGGAACCTGAGGTCGGGACAATTAATCTGGAAAGGCCTGCCGGAAGAGATCCATCTTGACAGCTCTTTTAAAGCCGTCTAATGATGTTAACTGACAGATCTCATCCGGCAGGCCATTCCAGAGCTTGGGAGCGACAACTGAAAAAGTCCTCTGGGAGGTAGCCGCAAGCCTCGATTTTTGAGGCTGCAGCAGATTTCTCCCAGAGGACTGGAGAGTGCGGGGATGATTGTATGGGAGGAGATGATCCCTAAGATAGCTTGGACCCAAGCCATTTCGGGCTTTAAAGGTGATAACCAACATTTTGTACTGAGCCCGGAAGCTGATAGGCAGCCAGTGGATGGACCTCAAAACCGGAGTAATGTGGTCCCTCCTAGATGTTTCCGACACAAGCCTGGCTGCCATATTTTGAACCAGCTGTAATTTCTGAA
>CM034708.1:100341862-100352092 GCA_020142125.1 Phrynosoma platyrhinos
AGGTTTCTGTAAGACAAGCCAGGTCAGCTTCCTCATCCACAAGAAGGTTGTGAATGATATGAGTTTTATTTTTTTACTGACCTGGCATTACAGAGGAGCAAGGTAAGGTTCTGTGGCGAGGTTGGTAAGCTCTCCAACTTACTTTGGGTAACAGAGTGAACTGAAGGCGGGATCACTTTTAGACATCGAACCCACCTTCTTTTGTCACAAGATTCTACACTGTTACTGCCAGTAATATGGGCTTTAATCCTCACTATTTGAAACTCTTAAAGGGAAGGAATGCAACAGTAGACCAAAGGCAATAAAATATTATTTACTAGGCATAAAACCTGCATTGCTCTTCCTAATCTGTGCACATTAGTTTGGGAGTAAATCCCATTGATTTGTAAAATCAGTCTCAACTCAGTGGGACATAATTACAAGTAGACACACATAGGATTGCTCTGTAACTTTGCTGCAACTCTCTCTTATCACTTATAAGCAACTAGCGTTAGCAGTACTGAATAAAATTAACTTACTTTTTCTATAAAGAAGTTCATTCAAGAGTAAAGATTCAATGTGGCTGAAATATGCATGAACAGGACTGGAACAAAGCAGAGAGAGACCTGCTGATGTAGAGACATAGCCACTAAATAATTTGTTTCCAGAAGAAAGATATTACAGTAAGTGTGCTTCAGATGTGCTACTTTAGGAGAAGGACAGTTGTATGATTGGCCATAGCAAAGTATCACAGTAGGATGTGTTACTTGGCTGGTGGTAATGCTGACTGGAAGATTCTGGGAATTGTAGTCCAAATATCTTTTCTGTGCTCTATTTCCATCCAATGTGTATGCTATACACATACATACATAAAGAATACACTGATAGACAGGGATGAGAGAATTTTGGATGGCAGCATTACATACTCCAGATGGAAGGTCATATTTTAACATTCTTTCCAGCCATAAAAATGACAATACGGGCTTCTATTTGTATAAAACTAGAACATCTGAGAGACAGATTTTACAAAGTTAAGTCTACCACACGCAAGGATGCATCTCATGCCAAGAAGAGAGCATGAGTGGAATGCCTAGTACATTTGCTGAAGAAACTACAGTAATCTCTCAGTCAATAAATGACATGTAGAATCATTTCAAGCAAAACCTTACCATCAGTCACACTAAGTGTGGTGTAATGGTTTTTTAAAAAAAAAAAAAAAAGACAGTCCAATACATCTAAATCAAATTGGAAAAGAGAGTTTAAGAAAATAGTGAGTTCTACTTTATAACTATGGGGGCGGAGGGGTGGGGGCGATATAGACAGAAGACCTATCAGACCAGCTATTTCCTTCTGTGAATTATTAAGTCTCTGCTGAAGTCCATTAATATCTCACCATCTGCAGGGTAGCCATGATAACATTACAATTACATGCTGTAACTGTAATGTTTTCAAAGACTAATAATTTGTATTACATTTCCATGAGTACACACTTAGGAATCAGTCCTTTATTATTCATCATTATGACTGATACCACCTTTTTAATATTTAAAAAGACTGAAAATGCAATATCATATCCATCATTTAAGTAAGGAGATTAGCGCACAGCTAAAAAAGTGTCATACCACTACCGAATTCAATCCTAATTCAGACTGCATCTGGGTATTATCAGACATATTTTGCCACTACTGCTACCATTCATATACAGTCCAGGTAACTTCTGGCTAGAATCTGGGCTCAGCTGGCATCTTTTCAAAACCTGGAAGTTCCAAGCTTTGCAAATTCGCAATATGAGCACGGCTTCTAGCCAGAAGTTACCCAGATGGTGGTGTCAGCGGCAAAATACGTCTGATAATACCCAGATGCAGCCCAAATTAGGATTGAATTTGGCAGCAGTAAGACACTTTTTAAAGGTGTGCACTAATCTCCTGTGACAAAAACATAGGAAACAAAAAAAAGTATGAATCAATCCAAAAAAGGATGCCATCCTAGTAGTAGATGACCATGTTAGGTTGAAGAACATAGGACTGAAAGCTCAGTTCATGGACTCCAGCAACATCTATTTGGGATGGAGGAAAGGGAATCAATTATCCTGGCCTTACAAGTCTTTCCTATATATGTCTTGGTAGACACAGCAGATTATAGGATCAGGATAGGGAGCAGAGCTCAGGAAAAGGTGTTTTGGCACTAAAGCCATCAGACTCCTGAGCTAGCACAGCTCGCAACCCTGTTCACTGGGGATTCTGGAGGCTGTAGTTTAAAATACTTTTCAAAACTTTTGAAGTAGAAGTCCCCAATAGGCAAAGCCAAAACTGTATATGCTTTGAATGAAAAAGATCCCAGATTCCACTTCAGCTCATATGGCAGCAAGGCTGAAAGAAGTCTCTGTCTCAGGTAGAGTTACTAAATCACAACAGGGTGACCCAATGTTCTAACTCCAAAGGAGGACAAGGCACTACAAAAGGGAGGACATTCAAGAAAAATGGAGGACATAACCAAATAAATTCTAAAAACCACTCACATAAATGTAAATTCGTGCTTCTCAGTCATGTTCAAAATGGAGGACATTTTGGATTCCTCCTGGACAGAAGGCTGAAATGTAGGACAGGTCCTGAAAAAGGAGGTTGTCTGATCACTCTGAATCAGGAATATCCTCAGAGATTTCAATGCCAAAACCTTGGTCCTAGATATGACCCCTTGTTATATTGCAGGGGATACTACCAGGATGGCATTACAAGGAGCAGCCCGTGACTGATTTCATTAAGTATAACACATTAACCATAAACTATTGTTCCACAGAGTATGTGATTCAAATAAAAAAAACACCAAGGGACCATTCTTGCCCTAAGATCCCTTCCTCTCACTCTGAGGCTTGGAGAAGTGGGACCAAGACACCAGGCAACTCTGTCTGTCTGAGGGTCTGTGAAATCACATACTTGAATCAGAGCAGAGAGTATTGCTCCAGCTCAAACTCAGACTGAAAATAAGGCAGCTTTACACTTCTGTTACTTGGCACAATGGAAGCAAGCAATTCCACTATGGTCCTATGGCCTGATCAAGAGGAAGGGAAAGGGGACATTCATTTCTTGTGAAGAGAGAGAAAAGAAGTTACATTATGAACATGGATGGGCAGCATAGTGCCTATAGGCAAGTGTCCCCACCCAATTTTGTGGAATCTGGAGCTCAAAGAAGCCTTCTCATAATAGAAGGATGGAGAGGAGAAACCTTCAAGAAGTTTGTTTCTTTATCCCCTCCCCATGTCCTTTGGTCTATTTATTCTTCATGAAACTCAAAGTGGACCTCTAGCCACTTCCAGTTTTAGGTTTCAGGGTTTGATGCAGTTCACAGTAGGTCATGTGGAAAGCAAATTGGACCCAGAACCCACCAAATGTTGTAGATCAAGAGTCAAGAAATTTATGCAAACTCATGTCCCTAAATCCCAGATCTGGATATCCCCAACCAGTTTTCCAGAACTAATCAGAAGCCTCAGGAAAAAAAAGGCCATTTATTAATTGACTATGTTAAAAACAATTACCAAATGTACCAATACAGAATCATTTATTTGAATTACATTCAACAATTGTACATATTGCCACAGCTGTGGTTTATCCAGCATGAACTCTATTTGAAGTAAAAGAAAAGATGTAAATTTCCCACCAGGGAGCAATCGCTCATGTATTAGTCATCTAGCAAATTTTTCTATTCTTCATTTTTAGAGGGAAATTGCCTTATATAAATGGCTTCTCCAAGTTTGAAGGAATTTTGTTATTTTATTGGTTTACTTATTTTTCAGCTATTGCATTAACAATTAACAATTATTGTGTTAAGTAATCTATTTCCCAAACATATTTAACAATGTGTTTCTTGTTTGCAGTTGTGGATTAAGAAAACATCTGCCAAAAAAAAAAAAGACAACTCAAGTCCAAAATGGTTCAACATACCCATAGGCCATAAACCATACTTCCCTCCTTTCCAAAATGCACAGGTGGTTTTCAACGAAAATAATAATAAGATTGTTTAATCACTATGAACATAACAGCACAAACCAACATTTAAACATGGACTCAGCAGCAGGAGTAAAGCAATCAAGGTTAAACTAGCAAGGGAATAAACAATCAGTATAAGTGGCAGTAACAAATACCTAGCATGACATATTGGAAAGTCCTGGGCAAACAAAATAGTCTGGACAAGGCCATACTTTGTTTCTTCTTGAACAGACCTTCTCTAAACACAAAGTCCATTCCATGTATTTAATGAGTATGTGAGTGGCAGCACCCAGTGAGTTAATCATGGGCATCACTTCCATTCTTCTGCAATGAATTTCCATTTGATATTAATCCAAACAGGTTCTGCAGGCATACAGGTAAGAGGTTTTAGGACTTGGTCACAGGGGAACTTCAAAACCATGTTGCCAGAATTGATGCAGACTTTACAGACTGCCAGAAATAATGCAGCTTGAGGCCACTTTACCTGTCCTGGCTCAGTGCTAGGGAATCATGGGAATTGTGATTTTTTTCTGAGAGATTGAGCCTTCTCTGTCAGAGAGCTCTGGTGCCACAATAAACTACAATTCCCATGATTCCTTAGCATTGAGCCAGGACAGCTAAAGTGGCCTCAAGCTGCATTATTTCTGGCAGTCTGTAAAGGTCCAAAATTAATAAAAGAAACATCACTTTATTTCATTAGCCTTCCAATACAAGCTGAAGATTTTTTTTAAAGTTTTGTTTTGTTTTAAGTACAGATTGAGTCTCCCTTATCCAGAATTCCAAAATCCACCTATTCCAAAAAAAAATTTTTTTTCATAGGCAACTGAAATAGTGACACCTTTGCTTTCTGATGTTTCAATGTACACAAACTTTGTTTTATGTTCAAAATTATTAAAAATATATTATGTATAAAATTACCCTCAGACTATGCACATAGAATGTGTATGGCACCTATATGAATTTTGTGTTTAGGCTTGGGTCCCATCTCCAAGATATCTCGTTATGTATGCATGTGCAAATACAGGTACTCCAAAATAAAAAAAAAAAATCCAAAATCCAAAACACTTCTGGTCCCAAAAATTTTGGCTAAGGAGATTATTACAATGCTAATCGGCTTACCTAAGCCAGCTTAAAATTTAAAACAGATGGCATCCTGATGTTATCAGAAGGATTTAGCCACCAAAATTGCCTCCCGGTTCTAGTCTGGGTCCATCCCTGCTCCCAGGGCTGCTCCGGGGGCCATTTCCATGTTGCCAGAATTATAAATTCCTGGCTTTGAAAAAAGCTGCACCGAGTGGCCCTAGGAGTGGGGATGGACCCGGGATGGACCCAGGTGGCAATTTCAAAAGCTAAATCCTTCTGGTAACATCAGGATGCCACTCATTTTAAATTTTAAGACAGCTCAGGTAAGCCGGTTTTATTACCACTATGATAATCTCCTAAGAGAGACATGCTTGCAGAGAATAGTAGGCTGGCCTTCAGTTCAATTATTATGGTGCCATAAGCCCAACTTACAATGTCATAATTAGACAAATTCCTGTCTATAGTCTGTTCCATCACAATGACTAAAAGTGTCCCAAAATCTGCAAAAACCCCAAAGCCATGCAGACCTCTCCCAACTGTAAGATTTCAAAGTGCTTGAGAGCAGGGTTGTGAGTGAGGAATTCTCAAGCCCTCTCCAGTTCTGAGAGAACCCCTCTCACTGCTCTGCTCTCCAGTGCCTTAAAGATCCCTTTGTATATGTGTAGGAGATAAAATAACATAAAAGAAACTACAAAGCTCATTGATAATTCGGGGCTGGATTGGATGACCCTTGGGGTATCATATGCTATGTTTTAAACTGTACATTTGCAGAGCAGTTTGGAAAAGGCTTTCAGTTTGGCTCCACTGGAAAAGATAGCAAGGAATGTTCTTTTTTGACCTTGAAGGCAGGCAGACTGTTTCACAGCCAAAGAAATAACATTGATGATGAACTGGGAGTAAAGGAAGAAAGCCAAAGTCATTCATGCATGGGAAGTAGAAATGTAACGTAATCAGGAAAGGAGTGGGTTGGAATTATATCTTGTAATGAAAATGTTTAAATTATGCATGTGTTAATATAATTATAAACTAGCTGTGTAAAATGGTATATAAGGATGGTGATTAGCTGTGGGAGGGGCTCTCAAGTCACTGGACAAACCTGTCTGAAAGGCCCGTCGATGTAAAATAAACTCTACTTCCCTGATTAGGCCGAGGGTCTCTGTTCCTGTTTTTTATCCACAACATATGTGGGGAGGAGGGCTGCATGGCTTAAAAGATAAGTTTTCGGTAAAACCTATTGGAAAATGCAGCCACATCATTGTAGCTACTTCTGCCAATACAGGATTTTGATCCTAATCTACTAAATTGGTGATGCCATGGACTAAACCTGGAATTCTTGACCTCTGTATGTCCTCTACCACTGACCTTTGCAGATTATGCTTCTTGATTTGGAGGAGAGGGGTGGAACAGTAATTTGTGCAGGAAAAAATGTTCTTCATATGCTTATTGGCACTCAAAATATGTTTTTATTAAGAGTTCTCAATTGATTGATCTTTGTAGCCAGCAAGTTATTGCTGTACTTGGAGTGGATTGGTGTCCTCAAATTGAAATAAGCATATCAGTTTCTCACTAACTTTCAGTATCACTCATTAACCTTTAACAGACCAGACATTTGAGGAGAAAGTGATGTGTATGGGTTGGTGGGGGCGGGGGTGAAAATAAAAGAGATGCATATATGTGACAAAACTCAATCTCCGCTTTCCCTCAATCTGACATTTTCCAGATATATGCTCTGATCATTCCTAGCTACTGTAGAGGGGAAAAAAATACTGAGGTGGGGGGGACCCCAATTGCAAAAACAGACCCCTTGAAGGTGCCAATAACATAAAGACCCCCAAGGGTCAACAGTGGCAACATTAAGCACCGTTATATTAATTTTCAGATCTAATGTTCCATGCTCTGTGCTTTCCACACGCTGTTTCTAAGTATAAAAAAAAATACCATGTTCCTACTTAGCTGCCCCTCTGACGCATATACCACATGTGTTTCAGTGTATTGTAATTTTTAATTACTGATTCTAGTCAAGCACATCAACAAGCACAGCAAGAAAGCAATTAACCAATGATACAAAAAAGTATACAATCAACAAATGCAGTCAAATTAGCCCACCTGTTTGCCTGTAAATGGGCCATTTTTCCCCTCCTAGGTAGGATGGCTGCTAAGTAACTTCTCCTTCAGCCACATCTCCCAAGTCCTCACACAACAGCAGCATCCTTCATCTCTATGTTAATTTGATGATGCCAACTTCAAAGAGGGGAAACTGTTTATTAAAAACCGCCCACTTCCATCTCAGTTCAGAAGCATCTCCTTATTTACCCATGAAGTTAGGGAAAAGATGAACAAAAGCCTGTTTCTTTTATGAGCTATTCTCTAGGTGATCAAAGGCAACCATTTAGCTAGCTCTGAAGATCAAAGGCTGTCCAGCTGACAGCAGCAAGCTGAAGAAACTCCCAAATTCCACCTACACATGTATAATTAAAGAATAGTTTTAGTATTAAATATTTTGATTACAAAGCTGTTGGGGGGAGGGATTTCCTTCTTTTGTTATCATCACATCAGTGCTGTTGAATTTCTCTTCATGACCATATTCTACAGCTTGATGATACAGAAAGTAGTAACCACACTCACACACCAATTAATTTATTTTCCATCAGTCTGGTCAGAGTCACCTGATAAATTGCTAGTAACATGCAGCTAATCCATATTTCATTTTGGGTGCCCATATTCTGTTCTGAGCCTCATTCCCTAGACAACAGCAACTGCTCATGTATAGATCTGCTTTGTTTTTAGAGAAGCTAAAAAAGTCCAAGGCACCACACTGCCGCAAATGTTGTCCCACGCAACTAGAACAGCATGTCAAATCATAGAATCATAGAGTTGGAATGGATGGGGAGAGGAGGATGAAGGCATTGCCCCTCCAATATGAGTTCCGTCACTTAACCTAAATGAAAAAATTCCTTCAGTTTCCAAATTTCTAGCATTGTAGTAACATAAAACTTTCATTGAGTATTTATAACTACAGTTAAGGCATCCAGAGAAAAGGGACAGGAAATGTTACCAACGGAAGGTGAACATGGAAAGTATGAGTTCTAAATGTGAACAATTTTCTATGTCTCATTCACTGCAATACTAGGAATTTGGGGACTGCAGGAACATTTCATGGGGGAGGGCAGAATTCTTATTAGGGGCAAAGGACTCATTCCCTCCCCACATAGCTACATCCTGATGGGACTGTAAGGGCAATCTAGTCCAACCTTCTACCATGCAGGAATACATTATTTGATCATATCTGAATTTCCACCTCTATGGATAGTTTTCTGGACTGACATCAGGATCCTTCCCCCCACCCCAGCCCACATTCAAGAGGCATATTTTCCCTTAAAGAGCTCATTTTTAGCTATGTTTTTTATTTAATTTTAATTTTTAAATAAAGGCATTTCATGTAGAGGTGGTTAAAATAGGAGGATGTGTGTATCTTACACTCTGTGTTCTCCACAGGTACTGTCAGAGAAGGAGCTCTGGTGCCACGACAAACTACAATTTCCAGCATTCCATAGTATTGAGCCATGGCAGTTAAAGTGATGTGAAACTGGCTTATTTCTGCCATGCAGATACAGCCTAAGTCTGTGATGAAAGATCATGGCCATTAATAACATTATTTTCTAGCTAGTCTCATGTATCTGCTCAAGCGACAGCTCATCTTTCTCTGAATTATTTTGTAAAGTGACTTACCGTACATAGTGACATACACAGGTGTAAATTGTGCTATGCATGCAGAGAGGTTTTTTGGGACAATATGACATGGTCATATCTAGCTGAGAGTGGCATAAGTGGGATTGCACATTTGACCCGATTGCACATGTATTACCACATTAAAGAACACAGAGTAACATAAAAATGTGCATGCCGATGAAAACTAGTCTGTCGACAACCTCCCAGAGGGCCTTTTCAGTCATGGCTCCTAAATTATGGAACGGCCTGCTGGATGAGATCCGTCACTTGACAACCTTAAGCAGCTTTAAAAAGGCTGTTAAGATGGATCTCTTCAGGCCTTCCCTGATTAGATTTCCCCGGCCTCAGGAGTCCCCTTATTCCTCCTTTATTTCAGCTACAATTACTGCCCGCCTACTATTTGTTTGTTTGGCTATGGACTATTTATTTTAATTGAGTGTTTTACCATCTTGTTTTAACATTAAAATTAGTTTAATTCTCTTTTAAGGGGTGGGAGGGTTGTGAGATTTCAGATTGTATTTTAATATTGTATGAAGTTTTAAACTGCTGTGAGCCACCCCGATTGCTTGGCAGAGGGGCAGGATATAAATAAAAAAAGTTGTTGTTGTTGTTGTTGTTGTTGTTATCTCTATGACTTGCCTTTGTGTATTGTGTATTGCAGTTGCACAATGGTTTGTCAACCCTGTGCACTGACCCTTGAGCTACATAAGTTATGCTATGATGGTATTCAGTTTAGGGGTTGCATAATGTAACCAGTGCATATTTAGGCTATGCTGAAGTGATGTAGGATCATGTCCTTTGTTCCTTCACCCAGTGTACCTAGCATATTTGATACTCCCATTTATTCTTCCTCACCTAGTGAATTTGGTAAGCATGATGATCTAAAATGTTGCTGTTGTGAGCTATTTTTACAGAAAAAAGATGTTTTGCTTGAAATGAGTAGTAGAAAGCAAGTTCTGAGCAAGTTTCACAATGTGCAGCATCACTACCATCTAGCCTTGTACATCTGCTTTATTTGGTGTCCCTGACTTCCTGAAAAGGTGGCATCCCTGGCTATTTCCTTGATGATTTGCTTAGATTAGGTTGGAAAAAAAGTAATTTCTGTGGATTTTTTGTGGCTAGTGGCATCTCTCCCACCTAGTCTTTGTGGCTAGTGAATCTGGTGGGCACAATACTGCTACTCCCGCATTAAGCAATAGACAGCCATCAATGAAAGATAATGTCAAATAAAATATGTTAATCATTAATCTTTAAGATACCACAAGACTTTTCTTGTAATTTTTCCTCCAAAAGACTAAAATGACAAATCCCTGAAAAGTGTTTTCCTTTATGTAGGATTATACATACACAAGTAACAATCAAAGCAAGCAACAATCCAGTCTGGCTCACTTGTTTTTCCATTAACACCATCTGATAAATACAAACATACAACTCATATTTATTTTAAAAACCCCAT
>CM034708.1:100366722-100379214 GCA_020142125.1 Phrynosoma platyrhinos
GTATTATCCATTAAAGGTGTGGCCATCTTGACAACCCTTCTAATGGTATCTGGCTCTTCCTTTGTACTGGCACAATGCTAGACAGTTTGTGTGTTCTATTGTACTCTGTGTGTTAGGAGTCCTGCACACATAGGCCTCTTGGAATGACATCCTGTTGCTTGCACTTTATGAGAAAGATGACATCTGCCTGTACCTGGGCAAGTGACCTGAAGCAGCTGATGGATTTCCACTCCATCTGGCTAAATTTGGTGCTTTCCATGAAAGTAGAATTCAGAGACATAGTTGAGTTAGTCTGGAATCTCAGTATGCAAAGGGATCTTGTAGCACCTTTGAGACTAACTTTGAGACAGTTAATCCCAAAGGTGCCACAAGATCCCTTTCCGTACTGAGATTCCAAACTAGCATGGCTATGTCTATGAATTCTATAATGGTACAAGTTCAATTTGGACCATCAAAACTCATTTTTTGTTTGTTGTGGAAATCAGAATTGTTCTGACTATTGAATAACCAAAATCTCCCCAAACCTATTCTATAAGCAGATTAGGTCCCCCACCCACAGTGCAGCCATTTCCATGTTGTTGGAGAGGGGAAAATGAGCCGGGAATTTTCCAGCTGTTCTCCTATAGCTGGACATGTTGTAAAGACATAAATTTCCAAGATCTCATGAGGATCCCTGGAGGTCTCTGTAGACATCTACAGGAAAATAACTAGATGTGTGCCCCCTCATTCTCATGCTCTCTGAAACATGCAAATGGCCATGTTGCAGGGAAGGCTTCATTGCTTACAAGGTGAGTTTCCAGGGTAAGCACTGGGAGGCATATTGGGAGAAGTTGTGTGATACATTTACAACTCCCAGTGTGGGATGTTGGCCAAAGTTTTTTAAAAATGCAACATATCCATGCAACAAACATGCAACAAATGAAATCAAACATTATAAAGTAGGAAGAGGAAACATGGCATAAACTTTCTGTTTTCTATGGCTGTCCTGTGACCCTTCCAAAGGCCTGGAACTACATATTTTCAGAAGAAGACATTCCCCAAACTTAAAATGCTTCCTCTAGCAATTAGATAGGTTAAAGCTCCTTTTTATAATCTCCCAATATCTATTTCTCTTATATAATATTGAATAAAAATGATTAAAACATGGACAAGAAACCTGATCTGTTCAGCTGAAATATTTACTAGTGCCCTGAAGCAACTCTGTTATTTCATGTTCTCCTAACATTTCTAAGTTTAATGAGTTTCACGGCAATCCTCAAGCCTTTCCATTGGATCCCACTGGGATTCCTGCTGGCTCATATGCTTCAAGGAATCACCTGGCTTGCCCATGGCTGATGGAGTGTGAATGTCACAAAATGCTTCTGTAGTAGTAGGTTGTAGTTCAGCTTGCATTATTTTATCCAAAGGCAGTGGTTCAAATAAAAATATATGCTTTGCTTTTTATGTGCCTCAAGTATTTTACAGGCATCAGTATATTAGTCATGAAGTCACTGGGAACTTGTGTGTGTGTGTGTGTGTGTGTGTGTGTGTGTTTGTGTGTGTATATATACATGTGCCTGCATGTGTGTGAAAGAAAACAAGTCTAGTAGAACTATTTTAACACTTAAAAAAAACCTAGTTGACTGGGAAAATGTCCATTATCCATACATTATCTCAGTTCATGAGCATTATAATTTGTACAATAGAGAATTCTATGATCTCATAGAATACAGAATAATTGGCTTTAATTTGTAATATATTCAGACTTCTGCCCAGGGTATCCTGTTAAATGCTCTGGCATTCCTTCCTCTTCACAGTTGTATTGTGACCTTTGTGAAAAACATTGAAGCCTGATTTTCAAAATTATGGCACTTTAAAAAAAAAGCAAAGGAACATAGCAGAGCAGGATACTTTTCATTTTCCTTCTTCCCTTAAAACCTGGGAGCACTATAGGAGAAAAGGCAAATCATTTTTCTTCTGGTTCCACAGCTAGATTAAGAGCCTTAGCAGACATGGAGCTGGAGAGTAATGGCTTTCTCTGTGGTTTACTTCATGATGTTGTAGTGCCTCGATTCTCTTTCCATGGGAGACATTTGTAAAAGTGTGTCTTTTGTCAAATGGATTTTTCCAGCTAGACAAAAGATATGCTTTAAGACCATCTCCTGAAAGAAGAAAACAAAAGGCTATGACATCATGCAGTAAGGCTCAGAGAAATGCGCTACTCTCCAGCTCCATTTCCACTTTGATTTCTCATGCAATAAGGCTCACAGTTCTATCAGCAAAATTACAGCATTGGATCTGCCCTGTGTATTGGCTGTGTAGTTAGCTTTAGGCAACATAGAAGGGCTGTAAGAAAAGTCTACAATTCAGTTGTGTAGGAAAGCAATAGACTACTTGCATTTCAGAAGGACTAACTGATTATTAGCTATCTCCCTGCCAGAACACGGACCTAACAAAATCTCTAGCTTCAATTGCACTGATGGATTTTTCTTGGAATATACCTGCTAATGTTTATCAATAAAGTGCTCCTTCTGCACTATGGTTTAAGTCTACCTAACATGATCCAAATACATGTATTTCCCCAATCTACTCTTAAACACTTCTAGTGATGAAGATTCTTTGCACATCTAAGAAATTCCCTGCAAGGACCTTGAATGCCCAAAGCCCTTGAAGATCTGTGATTTTGCTTAGAAATGAACAATAAACTGTGAGACTTTTCACATTGTGGTTCAATATAGAAAATTTAAAAATGCAAACAATATATTAGACTGAAAGCATAAAATGGGACCATCTAACATGGCAAGATGGTAGTAGCTGGAATTAATAAGAAATGTTTGACACATTCCCCAGATGTTCAGCCATAGCCTCTATCCATTTGGAGCACAGATTCTCCTGCCTCAATGTGCTTTGAGAATCAGATTTTGCCATTTGTGCCATGTGATATTAGGCTTCATTTGAAAATGTAGAAACATTTTCTGCTTTAAAAAGAGAGAGAGAGTCCATGATGTTTTGTGTTCCTGAAAGGTGTGCTGCTCTAAAGTTCACTTATGTCATCTGCCAAGCCTTTTTCTGATAGAAATAGTTTTCAAGAACACTGTAAATCTTGAAGTAAATCCTTGTTGAGAAGGACGTTATCACACATGGGCCAGAAAGAGAAAATAAAGTGGAAATGAGGCATTCTGAAAATAAATGGAAAATAAACCTTGATTCTGCAAATGGCTTTCACACATAATTACCTTAATTGTGAACTTACAGTAAGTGCACTTAACGTTCACACACAAGCGAGAAAAGCCCGTAAATGTACTAGAAATGATCTTCTTGCACATGCGCAGATAGAGGAATGCTCGCTGGAACAATGGGAAAAGCAGGGAAATGCTCCCAAATGCGCATTTGCTTTTCACATTACGGTAAATGTGAAATTACCTTAATTTCGCATTTGCATTTCCTCCAAACAACCGAATTTCAAAAGATCTCGGTTAACACAATTTTCTGTCCACTTTCTGTCCAGTTTCTGTGCGACGTCATATGAAAACGCGAGGCACAAGTCCAGTTTCTGTTTGGGATTTGTGTGGATTAACCAGCAGATTTGCCCCTGTGTGATAACGTCCATAGAAAGATCCTCATCATGGCAGGGTGCTTAAAGGAGTGAAAGGTCACTTGAGGGTGTTTTGTCTGTTTGAGGAAGTTATAATGTACATCATAAGCAGGTAAACATTTCAGAACATATTTGTTTCCTTTTAGTTTTTGACACTTGTTAGTTTCTGACATCTTTATAAGCACCAAACTGAGTGTAGAAAGCTGAGTTCAATAGGCAGAGTCTAACATATTTTGCTAGTTATATAGAAATCACCAGTGGCAGCTGTTGACTCGTGTTGTTAGTATGACAATGAATTGGCTCTGGATTTTAGTCCAGATTTTAATGGAGCTACCCAAGGTTCTGAACCTAAAACCTAGAACAGATCCACCACTCATGCCTACTAACATGGGGCTCATCAGCTGCCACTGGAAATTGCTAACTTTGGGAGGGAACTGAATTCATTACTCGGAAGCCCCACATGGAAACAGAGGAGCCCTATTTGGCAAGGAAGGCTGGCCCTAAAGAACTGAAGTATCAGTTGATAAACTTGTTCATGACTATTTGTGGCAAAACTTAATGACATATCAGTTTATCAAAACCATCTTCTATTGATCACAGGCAACTTGAATCTTGAATCTGGCATCCCTGCACTGGGATAGATTTCTGACATGGCAGGTGCAGAAGTTTTCTTTTCTTGAAATGATTCAGAACAACTTATTCCCTCTCCAAATTATGGCTGAGATCCTGGATCATGGAAATGAAGTGTAAAGTTGTGCCAGACAGAACTACACTATGCCTCCTATTTTACCCTCATCCACCTTTTACCTGCTGCAGTTCCACTCCCAAACATATCCATTTCCTAGCCTGTGGGAGGCAAGGGGGATTGACAGAGAAGTGTTCAGCTACATTCATATAGCTGGATGCAAAACAACAAGAGGTCATCCATGATCTCTTAGAAGTCATTTGGAGGTGCCAGTAGATAACATCAGCACTGTATGTCCAGCTAAAGAACAGAGCTGTGTGCTTCCCCCTTGCTCTTCATGATCATGGAGAGCACAGAAGGTAAAAGGTGGATTTTGGGTAGGAACGGAATTGTTGTGTGAGGTCAGTAGAAAATTTCAAATGCTTAACACATATTTAAGTTACACTTCTGACAGAATAAATCTCTAACATAATGCCAGCCTGTATTAAGAGAGAGAAGGGCATGTTTATATATCAGTAGGCAGAAATGAAAAAATTACTTTTTATAATAATAACATGAATGTGCTGAAGCTAAGTATAATTGAGAAATGGTAAGATGATGGTCTGGAATCCAAAGTGAGTGGGTCTATTCTTGAACAACAACAAAAACAGTTTTAAAATATGGCATTCCTGTAATAGCAATCCAGGACTCAGTTAGCATTCTCAATATTATAGATTTATTTTTAGCATTTAGTCCTTTGGAGTATTTCAGATTGCATGCTAATATGTTGAGAATAAACCCTCATGGAAATAATGGCACACCAGCAGCATCATTAAACTGGGTAGAATTGCAAGAATACAAGACTGTTGATTCTAAACAGATCCCGCCACCTTTTTTTCCCTTTTCTCTTTCTGAACAATAGCTGCACTTCTGTAGTGAATAAGATACAAGTGGCAATTGTAAAAAATGGAAATGTTGGGATATTCTCTTCTCTCTCTCTCTCTCCCCCCCCCCCCCCCCCCATGTATCCTGTAGTTTGACACAAAGCATTTTCTTTGTCAGAAAAGCAAATAAATTGTTTGGGCACTATCCCTGCCGTTTCAATGCCCATCAAGAGCATTAAAACCCTGAACTTGAAAATGCTTGTATTGTAAATGTATTCACAGTATGAAGAGTATAATAAAACAGCAGGGATGCATAAAGATTTACTTCATTTTGGAAAATTTCAGTTTTGTTTTTACAATAATTAATGGACTCCCTGCATAATCATTGTCTTAATTTAGAGGTAATGTCAACCAAAGTTTAAAAACCACCAGAGGTTCCAGCAGATGGCTCTGCCAGCTACAGGGACACACACAGATGTTTCTTCAATGTTCTCTGCTCTCCACTGGACACTAAATGACTGTGGAGTGAGGGCTAAAGTAAAGGTAAAGGTAAAGATTTCTCCTTTGACAAGGTTGTCAAGTCGTGTCAGACTGTAGGGACCAGTGCTTATCTCTGCTACTAAGCCATGGGAGTCAGCATGGTCAAAGACAACTCTGTGATCATGTGGCCAGCATGACTTCATAGAATGCCATTACTTTTCCACTGAAGTGGTACCTATTTATCTACTTGCACTTTTACATGTTTTTGAACTGCTAGGTTGGCAGAAGCTGGAACTAGCAATGGGAGCTCACACCGTCAAGTGGCACTTGGGTCTCAGACTTTCAATCTGCCAGCCTTGCAATCACCAGAGTCAGCATCTTAACCACTGAGCCACTGCATCCCTTTGGAGTAGGGGCTATAGCTGCTAAAAGGTGAGTCCTTGGTGGATTTTTGTCATTGAGACAGGTCAGTAGAGAATTCTGACTCCTGCAGTAACCAAAATTTGCTTTTGATAATGTAAATCCAATTTACACCATCATGTTTCACTAACAGAATCCCAGCCACTGTGTAATCCAGCAAATCATGAGGCACCAGAGTGCTCAGCAAGCAGTAATCACAAGGCAAGAAGTTGTGTGAAGCACTAAACAAGGAACTGAATTTTTTTAAAGCATCAATTCATTATTTAATTTGGAGAAGTTTCTCATTTTGTGTGATGTTTCTTTGCTATACACAGCAGTGTCTTGTATATGTGATTTATAAAAGTTGCAGGAGCAAACATTATGCAATGACATGATACCAGGTAATTTCTTCCACTGTGTGCCAGGTAAAATACATTGTACAAAACAATCAAGAAATAAAAAATAAATATATTAATGTTGAGCACTAACATACAGTCTGTAGAAGTTTTTTTCTTCTTCTGTTATTGCATTTAAGTAGCAATAAAGTACCCTAATTCTCCATTTTGTACATAGCAATTTTAAAAAAAATAAGGCATTAATAGGACACTAGATCTGAGAATTTCATCTGAGTATGGGTTCAGCCTGATGAAAAATCATGATCACTTAAATACCAAATTTATCCCACTTGTAGGGAAGTATTCTGTAGATCAGTACTATTCAAAACATTTCTTTTTAATTATGTTTTTTTTCTCCTCTTCCTCTTAACTTAGAAAATAAGTTCATATCTCTTGGGTGGCTATGATTTAAACCCAGTGTTAATCCTACTTAAAACAGACTATTGAAATAAATGGGCCCTTATAGTCACATTTAACTTAAGTCCCATTTATTTCAGTGGGTATACCCTAGGTAGGACTAATCAGTCCCTTGTTTAGTGTTTCATACAACTGCTTGCCTTAATACTGTATATCCAACATTGCTTCTCACATGTTAGTTGTACCATTAAAAATTTTCAGAGGGAAATGCCATATAAAGTCATATAAATGTAGGTATAGCCACGCTGACCACAGCATAATAAATATGCATGTATAAATGTAAGATTACCATATATATTCAACTATAAATCGACCTCATGTATAAGTCAAGGTCAGGTTTGGGGGCAAAAAATATGGATTTTGAAATGGCCCATAGATAAGTCAAGGATAAAACTTATGGACATGTAACAAAAGATCAAAAAGATGAAGCAAAGCTAAACAATACAAAGAACTTACAAAATTCCAGCAGGCATAACTGTTTATACCCTAAAGACTGGATGAATGAGAAAATAGGGAGGGGTCAGTGCTCCCAGGACAGATTATACTCTTGCCCTTTACCAGGGGATGGCTCATTTTTAAATAAGAATTACAGTACTTACATTGACCTGTGGATAAGTCAACTCAGGGTTTTTTGTGGTCAATTTTTGATTAAAATTTCTAGATTTAACATGAGTATATGCAGTACACAGATAAGATGTAGAATCAGTTTCACTAATATTTTCTGTGTAGGAAATGCCTCAGCACTTTCTATAGTATTGGCCTTTAATCTCCAAATTAAGTCTCCTTCTAAATCTCCAAGAAAATAATGTGCCTTCTTATGCAGGAAGCATGCAGATCATAGTCCGATAATCTGCTTGCTCCACTTATTCAGCAAGGCGCTCTTGACTCTAACATATGCTTTCTGTTGTTGTGGCTGCTGCTATTCAGCATAACAGCCTTACTTTCCTCTCTTTTTCTTTCTTTCCCTTTTCCTCTCTCTCATACTCTTTCTAATTCCCACAGGAGTCATAAATGCCAGCAGTAAATATACTTAGTCTCTGTAAACAAGTGCTCACATCCAAGCTTTGGGCAACATTCTGTATTGCAAATGGAAACCAAATGACGGTTTTCCCTTGGACCATATTCGATCATCATAATATTTCAACAGCAATAATTAAAACATACCTGAATCAATAAAATAAATGACAGTGTTTCCAACTTGAGCTCTGTGCCCCATAAATTTTGTATAAGCTAAAGCTGCTTTGTATTAGAATATACATTTTTAAAAAGAAGAATGAACATCCTCACACATAACAATAAGCAGTCTTATTGAAGTCCTGAGTTTACAGCTCCATCTTGTGGATAATAATCTCTGCAATTTCATTTTCTGTCCCTGTGTTAGATTTAGCCACCTTTGCTTGCCTATACTCATTAATTGCTAGTTTGCATATTACTGTATAGAGGCTTAAGTACAGTATACATTTCTACTGACCTTCTGTGAGCTTCTCTACATGATATGATCCAAATTCTTTTTCCTGATACCAAGTAAAGCTTGCTCTTTCTATTTTCTCAAGATTAAGCTCCTGTATTTGACTATGTACAAGTATTTGTAAATATAGCTACTTTTATGTTTTACAAAGACTGCTAGACCCTATGAATGTGAGTGTGAGTGTGTGTGTGTGTGTGTGTGTGAGTGAGTGAGTGAGTGAGACTTATTGTTCAGCTTCTGCCTTGCCAGTTTTGTTACTTTGCATAAGAGATCCACCTCTTTCTGTTATATTTCCCAACTGCTACCTGTTACATTGGGGCCCAGGGTGTTTGTTCTAGCTTTATTTCTTTTTGTGCATTTTTGATAGCATTTCCCTACCCTTCACCCTCTGGAACAAACACATTAGCTAGAGACTCCACTCCACCCCACCTTGGGGGCTATGAGCTTTTCTGAATTGCTAAGTGAGGAAAATGTTCTTAACAAACAACAGGATTATTCTTAGGACAACTAGGAATAAAGAGACAGGATTCAAGTTCCATTAAAAGTCCAAAATGTTTACTGATGCCTTGAAACAGCCAAGCTGGGAGAGCAAGATGCTGTTGCTTGGGAAAGAATTTTTTAGAACAGGATACAATCTGTAATTCTTTACTGTTGTTGTTAACAGCCGATCCTGTGGATGAGGCATCTCTAAAAAGTCCTGTCTTCCATGCCTCACTTGAGTTTGTAGATTTGTGCCCATGACCTCCCTAATTGAGTCTAGCCACCTGATGTGAGATCTTCCTCTCTATCTTCATCCTTCCACCTTGGCTTCCAGAGAGATTTCAGACTTGATCTGTTCTAGGACTCATTTGTTTGACTTTTTGGTTGTCCATGGTCTCCTTAGCACTCTTCTCCAGCACCATATATCAAATGAGTTTATCTTCTTTGTCCACTTTTTTTCACTGTCCAGCTGTCACATCCATATATATTAATGGGGAATACTGTGGCTTGAATGATTCTAACTTTAGCGCTCAATTGTATATCTTTGCTCTTTAAGATCCAGTCTGTTTCTTTGTAGGATGATCAATTAATCTTTATAACAGAGTGTACAAAAGATTATATGTTTTTAATGGATTTTTATGTTGTATGTAGTATGTCATAGGTGTTTTGTTTTATGTTTTGTTTTGGGTTTTTTTTGTGTAAATAAAAGTTTAATACTAAATAAAAAATAAAAGAGTGTACAAAAGCCAAATAAATGTTAGATAATGTTCAGAATCATTTGGCTACATGTTTTCTATTTTTTTATAGAATTCGTGGAATTGAAATTTGGTTCCAAGGGGAATAATAACTACTCTAGTAACAATCTTTGATAGGACGTTATCACACAGGGGAAATCTGCTGGTTAATCCACACAAATCTCAAACAGAAACTGGATTTGTGCCTCACAACTTCACACGATGTAACACAGAAACTGGACAGAAACTGGACAGAAACTGGTGTTATCCAAGATCTTTTGAAATTCGGTTGTTTTGAGGAAATGCATTTGCGAAATTACAGTAATTTCGCATTTACCGTAATGTGAAAAGCAAATGCGCATTTGGGAGCATTTCCCTGCTTTTTCCCATGGTTCCACGGCGAGGATTCCTCTAACTGTGCATGTGCAAGAAGATCATTTCTAGTACATTTACGGGCTTTTCTCACTTGTGTGTGAACGTTAAATGTGCTTACTGTAATTTCGCAATTAAGGTAATTACGTGTGAAAGCCATTTGCGGAATCAAGGTTTATTTTCGGTTTATTTTCGGAATGCCTCATTTCCACTTTATTATTGCTTTCTGGCCCACGTGTGATAACGTCCATAGTTAGTGATTAAATTGATTCACTCTTAGTTCTGAACAGAAAGTGTTATTCCTTACTGGAACTTTGGGATAACAATTTGATTATTTTGTGTCTATGTTGGATGGATAAATTCTCTGAAATATGATAATGATACCTCATGACCCAGAAGAAAATGCATTGAACAAAAAGCTTCAGCCTCTCTTTTTACCCATAATTCAAATGGATCAAATTACATATTCAGGAAGAAAAATAGGGACAGAGCTCCTCTCAACAACCAGTCTGAACTCAGTTGTGATAAAGGTGATAAAGGTCATTTTGTCAGAGACTTTATCCTCCCTTAAGGACTTCAGACTATGGTAGTTCTCCAAGTACTCAATCTACAAGACAGCCCAGGCCACCTTGGGTTCCAGTCAGAAGAAAAGTGGGACATAAATTAAATAAAACAAAGGAAAAAAACACAACAGCATGCCTCAGCTAATCTTAGCAACAGAGTTCAGAAACACAAGGAAACTATTTTCTTTTAAAGAGAAAGGCAAATGATGAATAGAATCAGAAATCAGCTGCCTGAATTATCTGGATGCACTGTATTCTCTGATACTATTGATAGGAACACTAAAGGAAACATTCAGGTTACTAATGTGTATTTTATTAAGATTCAGGGGTCTGCATATGGTTCTCTGAATTGCAGAATATGAGGGGGTATCATAAAGTTTTAAATTATCACCTTTAAAAAGTTTTGACAGAAAGTTTATTTTGATTTGTAGTTATTAACTTATCTCTACATAGTCACCATCCAGATTTACACATTTTCCTCAGCGTTTCTTGACCCTCCGAATACTGTTATTGTAGAAGTCTGCAGATTGTATCTTAAACCACTCTTCCACTTCATGAAAGACATCATCTGTGTTGTCAAACCCGTGACCCTGCAATGCATTTTTTATTTTTGTAAAAAGAAAAAGTCACTTGGTGATTATGGGGGGTTGCAGACTGTCAAAAATAGTGTGAATTCAGTCCACTTTTAGGGTTAGGGTTAGTGCTAGGGAATCATGGGAATTGTTATTTTTCTGAGACATTGAACGTTCTTTGTCAGAGAACTCTAGTGCCACAATAAAATTCAGTTCCCATGATTCCCTAACCTTAACCCTAACCCTAAAAGTGGACTGAATTCACACTATTTTTGACAGTCTGCAACCCCCCTATGACACTGACAAAATTTCATCAATATACCATAATAACTTCTGAGGATAATTATTACTTTATGATACCCCCTTTACTAAACAGAATTGTGCAAAACTTATCAGATAATGTCTTGGCTGTTACTGACTTACATTGCAATAGTGTGTCTGCTCTAGATTTCTTTTTTTAAAAAAAGGATTTGAAATGTTTCAAATGAGAAAAGTGTACAATTGCTAAAAATAATGTTGTGTTTACTAAAGCATTTAAAAATAATGGTTATAAGAGTTATACCTTTCAGTTCAACAAGCAAATGTTGTTTTATAATCTGGTATATTTGATTACATGTATTAGTTTGTTTTACATTGTAATTTTTGTATTTTACCTGAATAATTTGTTTTATATTTTATTGTATAATTTTATTGTATGATTCCTTCTTTCCCTTTGTGTGTATGTATATACACATACTTTAGATCAGGGGTCCTCAAACTACGGCCTGCAGGCTGGGTCTGGCCTGCCGAGGCCTTTTAACTGGCACACAGCTCACCTGACATTTTTGTTTTTGTTTTGTTTTGTTTTGTTTTTGCTGCCTGGCTTGTTTCTGGTTTGAGCCCTGCCTCTAGCTTGGCTCCTTTCAGGGAGGGGAGGGGAGGGGAGGGGTGAGGAGGCACCCAGCCAGGCTCCCAGTCCCCTGTGTGCTGCGGTGGCTTGGCCTGGGGGAAGAGGAGGAGAAAAAGGGCCAAGGTGCAGGTTTCTGGGAGGGCCTCCCTTCCTCCCTCACTGCCCTGGGCTGGTCTGCCCTCCTCTGCCTTGCCTGTCCTGCCTCTCTATAGGGAAGGCCCTGTAAAAACCCACTGGGTGGCCTTGGGCAACTCACAGCCTCAGGGTGGGGCCTCAGCTTGCTTCCCTCCCTTCTTTCACCCCTTTCATCCTTCCTTCCTTCCTTCCTTCCTTCCTTCCTTCCTTCCTTCGTCCTCCCTCCCTCCCTTCTTTCTTTCCTCTGTTCCTCTCTTCCTCCCTTCCCCTCAGCAACCCCCCCACAGGGGGAGGAAGAGGAGGAGGAGAAGGAAGAGAGAGGGTCAGGGAAGTCCCCTTGCAAGGTGGGGATGCCCTCTTCCTCCTCCTCCTCCTTTTCCTTTTCTTCTTTTCTCCCAGGGAGTCCACTCTGAGGCCCCAGCACTTGCCAGCCTTCCTCCTCTTCTTCTCGATGACGATGACGGTG
>CM034708.1:100379611-100391386 GCA_020142125.1 Phrynosoma platyrhinos
TCCAGTGCCTTCAAGTCATTTCTAACTTATGGTGACCCCTATCATGGGAGTTTTATTAGCAAGTTTCTTCAGAGGAGAGTTGCCATGGTTATCCTCTGGGGCTGAGAAGGTGTGGCTTGCTCAAGGTTATGGTGTTTTTTGTTTTGTTTTGTTTTTACTCCAATGGTCTGAGGGATGGCAAACCAGCCCCCGGCTCAAAAAGTTTGAGGACCCCTGCTTTAGATTGTATGCTTCTGAGAGGACCCATTGTTTTTGGTAGTTTTACCTGTAAAGTGCCCTGTAAATTGATGGCACTATATAAATAAATAATGATAATGATAATAGTAAGGAGGAGGAGGAGGAGGAGGAGGAGAACAGCCTCCATCTATACCACAGGTATCATGACCCAAAAGATATTCTTCGAATGCAGAGCAATTGGCCATAAGTATCAAGGTAAATGTATGAGATAATGCTAGTAGGTCCATAATTTGTTCAGGAAAAAGGCAGTTAGACTTTTATTTTATGAAACATCAAATTGCTAAATTTCATACACAGTGAACTATATCCTCACTTGGCAGACACAAATATTATTTCATTTTTGTTGATTTCCCCTCTCCCCCACCCCAAGGTATTGTGTCACTTGCTGAAAGAGAAAAGTCAAACTGAAAAGATACTTCAGAAATACATTGTTATGGCCAGCACCAAATTCAAGAAGACACCAAAAGCAATTCAGTCAAATTGTGATGATGACTATCTCATCACATAAAACCTTTCCTGAAAGACATGGCATTTTGCACAGAAATAGTGTGAGCTGCACTCCTGAGCAGAATGGAATTGCTGAAAGGAAACAGACGTCTCACCTAGAGATAATAAAGTACATGCTGGCAGATCTCACCTTCCCAGCACACTCTGGGGTGATACCATCATGACTGCAACAGCTCTTCAGAACATATTGCTAACCAAAGGTACTGCTTCCATTATGGCATGGCAGAATGCCAGGCATGAAACACATTAGAACTACATATAATACTGCATATGCATACATACAAAAATAAAAGTGACGTAATCTAATAAATTGTATTAAACTTTCTCGGACAGAGAAGATAATGTCACATAGCAAAGACATTGCAACAAGATGAAATAAGCTGTGTGAGGTGACACTGAGAAAGGAGTAATCAAGATGATCTAATGTTCAGCTACTGAAATGACAGCTGAAATCTTGACAAAGCTGTTGTTGTTCTTGTTACTATTATCCCGCCTTTCTCCCAGTATAGGAATTTTATGAAGAAACTGCTTCAAGAACTTGCAAATCAAGATGGGAATTCATGGACAGTTAAGAAGAGAAGTTAAAGTTAGCAATCTTTGCATATCTATACTTCATAATTGCTAGTTTGCAGGTTATTTTATAGGAGTTTAGACATAGTATATATTTAGTGACTTCTTTTCTCTGTTTCCTCTTCCTTCCTGCATCACTCTAACTTGCAGACATCTTTTCATTCTCGCTTCCATAAGAGCATGTCTTTTGCAGACCCTGTCTCCATGAAATGATTGAAAATAAGAAAGGGGCTTGAAGAGCATTCTCTTCAACTGGATTTTCAAACA
Organism: Phrynosoma platyrhinos; assembly: GCA_020142125.1. Classification (NCBI taxonomy): domain Eukaryota; kingdom Metazoa; phylum Chordata; class Lepidosauria; order Squamata; family Phrynosomatidae; genus Phrynosoma; species Phrynosoma platyrhinos. Next base: position 100,381,193 of record CM034708.1, read on the forward strand.
CTTCAAAAGGCCCTTTCTAATTTTTCCTCCTCAAATCTTTGACTGTTCCTTCCATTCCCAGTTCTCAGTTCCCTTGGACTCCTGGTGTGTAAAATCTCCTGTTTCTACAGAAATATATGAAGGGATATATTTAAAAGAAAAATATCCTTGATGTAGTTCTTTGTAATGTCTCCTTTAGGCTTTGGGTCAGTAGTCTCTCTGCTGGTTTTGATCTGGTGCATTATTTTTTGTTATTATTATATACTTTCATTGTGTGTGTGTGTGTGTGTGTGTTCATTTGTTTTTGACTTATGGCAACCCTCAGGGTGAACTTATCATGGGTTTTTCTTGGGAAGACTGTTCAAAAGAGGTTTCCCAATGCCAATCTCCATTGCTACGTAGCCTTCTCCTCAGGAGAAAGCCAGGCAGAAGAGGAGCCTTGAGGGACAAGCATTTGCCCAGCCTCCTTCACCACCACCTTGTCTTCTTCTCAGGAGAAAGCTGACCAGTGGAGGAGCCTTGAAGGTAAGCATTTGCCCACCTTCCTCCTCTGCTGTTTGGCCTTCTCCTTAGGAGAAAACCTGGCAGTGGAGGACCCTTGAAGTCATTCCACATCCTCACGGGCTGCCCAAAATCTTTTGCTGGGCTATATGTGGCCCCTGGGCCATATGTTGTGCAGAACTGTCCTAAGACATACTTTGTAATAATTGTTAGATCATCGTGCCGAAGTGGAACATCATCCCAACTGGTACAATATCTTTATTAGAAGGCCTTAAATCTATTCCAACTTCATACCTAATTTCTTTAGCTCTTGTGTGTGTGCAAGGTTGTGTGTTTCTGAGTGATTGTGAATTTCCCACTTGGTGAATAGAGATTAGTTGCACTGAAGATTTGTCTCCTGAGTCTCTTGTCTCAGACCTTGGTATAAATAGGGATAAGGTCACATCCGATTGCGTAACCCAGTCCTGATTAATTCCCCTTGGTTTCATTGGTTACACAGTTTGGAACTGCTGTGGGAAGAGAGACAGTAAAATCCACAGATTGCAGTGGCTTCATGTACTTCCTCTGTGAATAAAGCTGCTTAAGAGTGCACTCTAAACACCTATGAGATTTTTTTTTTATTTTTTTAGTTATACACTAGAAGGTGAAAGAGCAGAGCATAAGTGTTTAAAAAATGCAGTTTCTCAGAAGCTAGTTTAGAATGGGTTACTAGAAAATAAATGATGACAACAGAAAAAAATACCCATAAGTGGGAGAACAGGGGTGTTATTAAGAATGCAAGACATCCTCTTTCATCTGCTAAATGCTGCAGAGTTCATTAGCATCGTGAAGCAAAAGGTCAGTTTTCATAATAAAGCTAATTAACTGGTAATATTTTACCTGGACTTTTACACTGTACCACTCACACATCTAAAGTATTTTGCACACATTAAAAATTAGCACAAGATGATAATTAGTCTGAGCCATTTCCCTGGGTCTGTTTGTGTGTGTGTGTGTGTGTGTGCGCGTGCAGGGGGAAAGGTCTATCTGTGTGTGCATGCATGTAGAGAGAAAAGAAAAGTTGGCGGGGCCTTTCTTTGCATCCTTGTATAGGCACACCAAGCCTTCATATCCATGGCTGCAAACTATGGGAGGCTTTATTTGTGAACTGCTCTGAGATCTTTTTGATATAGGGTACGGCATAAATATTTTAATATAAATAAATAAAGTAAAGGGATACATTACCCCCCCAGGATACCTCAGAGGCTTGTGCGTCTCCTGCCAAAAAACCAAATTTTGCTCCAAATCTCCTCTAGGGGGTCTTTTTTTTTACCAACCAAAAATGGAAATCACTTCCAGTTTACCTCCTATTTTAAAAGAATGGTCCAGCCCCCACCCCCAAAAGTCACAAAATATCCCCATGCTCCTAGGAATGGGACAAAAACAGTCCTGGGGAGATACATATGGTCCACAAGCCACATTTTGCCCACTCATGGTGTAAGACTATATAACCAGGGATGTACCATTTGTTGTATGGGATAAACTACCCCTGCAAATAGAGCTGAAGCCAAAGATAGGAATGCTCTACAATCAAAAGACAAACATAATGCATGACCACAATGAAATTAAAAAAAAAAACCTAGTGGAATCAGTACACAGAAGAGCTAAGTAAAAAAATATAAAAGGACTAATGACCCATGGGAAGAAGAAACTTAGGAAGAAAAACCACAAATTTTGGAAAGCAAAGTGAAAGCAGCACTCAAAGCAATTGGGAAGAATAAATCAACAGGAATTGATGACATACCAACAGAAGTGCAACAATCTAAAGCAAACAGAATTAAATTCTGTTCTAATTAAAATCTGCCAACAAACATGGAAAACAAAACAGTGGCCCACAGATTGGAAATGATCAATATACATTCTCATTCACAGAAAAAGGACACTCAAAAGGTTGCAGCAATTACAGGACCATTGCACTAATTTCCCATGCAAGCAAAGTCATGCTCAAAATTCTTCAGCAAAACTCCTACCATATATGGAGTGAGAAATCCAAGAGATGAAAGCTGGATTGAGGAAAGGAAGAGGCACTAGGGATCACGTTGCAAACTTATGATGGATAATGAAGTGCACCAACAAATTCCAGAAGAAAATCTACATGTGCTTTATTGATTACAGCAAAATCTTTGACCACATAGAACACAATAAGCTATGACTTGCTCTTAGAGGAATGGGAGTGTCACTACATTTTATTGTCCTGATGTGTAACCTGTACTTAGGACAAGAGTCTGCCATCAGAACTGAATATGGAGAAACAGGATGGCTCCTAATTGGCAAAAGGGTCAAATGAGGCCGCATTCCATTACCCTTTTTATTCAACTTGTAGGCAGAAAATATCATACACAGGGCGAGTTTAGACTCAGAGGCAGGAGGAGTGAAGATTGGAGGAAGAAACATTAACAACCTAAGATATGAAAATAATACCATGCTACTAGAAGAAAATAACACCTAAAATAGTTATTAAAGAAAGTCAAAGACAAAAGTGATGAGGTAGGCTTTAAGTTGAATATTAAGGAGGGGGGGAATAATGACCATGGAAGAACTACATCAATTAATCCTAGATGATGACAAAGTAGAAATAGTCAAAGTGTTCCCATGCCTTGGATCAAACATTGATCAGAATGGAGACTGCAGTCATGAACTCAAAAGACTACGGTTGGGAAGGGCAGCTATGAAAGAACTAGACAAGATCCTAAAGCAGGGGTAGGCAACCTTTTTGAGCCGGGGGCTGGGTTGCTGTCCCTCAGACAATTGGGGGGCCGAAGCACTATAAATAAATAAATAAATTAATTAAAATAAAAAATGCATGCACACTGTGTTAGCTCCAGAAAAGCCATGGCAACCCCCCTGTGGAGATTTTGCTAAGAAAACCCCAAGAACAAGTAATAACAACAATAATCAATATCATTATGGCTGGTGGCAGTGGTAGGGGGTGCTGCAGCAGCAGCAGGACCGGCCTAGGGCCGGTCCAAAGGCCTTGAGGGGCCACATCCGGCCCCCGTGCCTTAGGTTGCCTACCCCTGTCCTAAAGGGTAAAGACATAACCTTGAATACTAAAATTGTTGTTGTTGCTGTTGTGTGCCTCATTCGAATACGATGTTTCTGCTGTTTAAAGGGTCATTCCAACCTCCAAAGCACATTCTGGCATCAAAAGTGAAACATACAAATATAGAATAATAAAAATGCATCAAGAGGATATCAAGGTGCTTACACTCAGAAGTTAAAACAATCAGCCATTCTGGAATCCCATTGCTGACTCCCTGGGAAGACCCTCAGGTCTTTGCTATATTGCAAGACAGCACCTAGTATTCCTTGAGGTAGGATATCAGGTACAAATATAAGTCCCAGATATAGCTTCCTCACACATAGTTTGTGCTCACAGTCTGCTCATGGTCTGTGTGTGTGCTGAGAGCCTCATCCACTCACTGCATTATCCTCAGATGCTGTTTGAGCTACACCCCACTTTCTATGGTTTCCTCTTCAGGATAGGTAAATATTATCCCCTTTACAACTCTAAGCCTTCACTATTCAATTTCCATATCTCTGTTTTGGTTCGCTCTGTATGGTGTTTGAAGCACGATTGTGTGTCTGATTGTAATCTTGCATATTTCCTAATAAAAACCTTCTTATAGTCACCAAACCTGGAGTCCCCTGCAGTTAGTACTCGTATAAACAGGTGAAAATGATCCTTAAGTTATCCAGCCTCTCACAAGCCTCCTTGAGCAATTCCCCCAGGATTTAAGGAGATGCTGACACACTTGATGGGGACCTCAGGTCCTCCCACTTTTTTGAGTAACACTACCCACTATTTGACTTATCCATGAAAGAATCTCATCACACCTTTGGGCAACTTAGCTACATATGGCTCCAAATCTCTATTTCTCCACATCCTCTCCACTATAGTTGTGATATTCTGTTATTAATCCTATGTAATTTACATGTGTAATACTACCATTGATGTATAATTTTCAATGAAATTTCTCTCATTTGTATTACTGATTTTTAATTTGGAGTATTTCAAATAAAATTCCATTGTTTATTTTCTCTCTTTTTCCTTCCAATTCTGATTCCCATAGTACTTTCAATACTTTTAACCTGCCAAATTTAGCTACTTGAATCATCTGATATATCTTTGAAGTTTGTCTTTTGGTTTGATTTCAACTATCATTACATATTGATTTATATAAATTTAATGCTGGGGGGGGACTTCTTTCCTAATTATATTCACCTGAAGTGTGTTGATTTGTATGAAATGACATCAAGATGGGTTTATTGGATTCAGTCTATATTTCAATTAGTCTGACTGAATTAGAAAATAAATAATTTGTTCTATAAATCCGTGATAATTGGAGATTATTCTAGTTTTGAGATCCTTTCTCCTGGCATCTCCCCAACCCTTCTCAATTAAAATCAACTAAAGAATGGATGGTTTGGGGGTAGCTGGTATTTCCCATGTCAGTGATGTGGTGAATCTGCTCTGGGTTTTACTCAGAACTTGAGATGAGCTGGCCAGGATGTGAATAGATTTTGGCAGTAGGATTCAGCATCTTGGATAATTCTGGTCTAAAAACTGGAAAAGGTATACTGCCCCAGTGACATTACATTATATCCATTAGCAAGTATTCAGCCAGGAACATGCACAGAGAACAAAGGTGGTAGGAGGATAACAAGACATACAAAAACTGACAGTCACTTGCATGGATGGCTTAAAAATACATGCAATTTTCCCTTAAAGCTGGTTATTTATCAGTTTAATGCAAGGTCTTATGAGATAAAAGCCACCAGTGTATCCAAAAATCTTTATAAGGTATACTTACCTGGCAGGGGAGACACCATGATCAAAAATCTTTATAAGGTAGTATTCTTGAAAACATTATCTGAGGTATGTGTTTGATTTCAGTGATTATCTAAAACACATTTAATTTAGGCAAGTGTAGTCTGCTGGGTGGAAAATTTGCCAGTTATTTACCAGTTACTTTGAGGCAATTCTTAGCAAGATGTAAAGGACTGTATGGCCACTATCCAGTTTTTGACACAGAGAACCACACAGATATAGGCTACACTGAGGGAAGATGAAAAGGAAGAGAAGTAGCTTCATTAGGTAGAAGCTGGGTGTATAGCAGGAAGGCACCACTAAGCTCTCCCCCCCCCCTGCAATTATGCAGAAAATTTCTTTCACTCCCCTAGCTGATCTTTATTATTTGGGAGAAAAGATGCAATGTGCCCATATAGATATATAGATGACACAGAAGGCCATTAACACAATAAATAAATAAGCAAGGAGAGAAAGGTGGAAGTTAATATAATACTGAGATACAGTTGAACAATATGAAACAAGAGTGTACATTTCATAAAATCTGAGTTATACAATAATTTGGTGTAAGATTCAAAAATGAAGCAGCATATATTATTAATGAAAATAGGAAAGAGGCACCAAGTATGTTGGCTGAGAAAGAATGGCTGAACAGATTTCAGCATATATGATAAGCCTTTTTAGACAAGACCGTATGCTTCATAAAATATGAACAATGAGACTAGTTAAACACAAGACTGGTGAGTTTGCATAATATTATGATACAAAGGAGTGCTGACAGCAAGTTTTGACAAAGCACATCATTATCCTCACCACATTATTAATTCTGTCTGCTGTATAATCACATTTTTCCCTTTTGTTTTTCATTTGCCCCTGGGAAGGGCTGTGGGTCTTGATGGGGTGAAAAGAAGTGTTTTACTAATGTTGTTTATATTAAAATATATTTTTAAAAATGGAATAACTAAAAAGCACAATGCCTTCCATGGGCAACTGTCTAGTGTAAAAATTCTGGAGGAAGAGTTTGTTGTTAACTCCCCTCGAGCTGACTTCCACTCATGGCGATTCTGTAAATGAGACATCTCTAAGACCCCCGATCCTCTACCTCTCTGCTTAGATCTGCAGGCTCAGGCCCACTGTCTCCCTCCATCTGGTGTGTTGTCATCCTCTTTTTCTACTGCCCTCCACTTTTTCCAGCATCATTGCTCTGTCCAATGAGTCATGTCTTCTCAGGCTTGATCTGTTCTAGGATCCATTTGTTTGTCTTTTTGGTCATCCAGTATCCTTACCACTCTTCTCCAGTATCACATCTCAGATGAGTTTATTTTCCTTCTATCAGCTTTCTTCACTGTCCCGCTCTCACATCCATACATGGTAATGGGAAATACATTGATTTGGACAATCCTAATTTTAGTAAATTTAGTATTTAATTTTAATATTAATAATTTTAATATAGAGAGCCTAGCATGCAATAGTGGTTTCAGTGCTGGACTATGATTCGGGAGACAAGGGTTCAATTCCCGCTTAGGCATGGAAACCCACTGGGTGGCCTTGGGCAAGTTACATGCTCTCAGCCTCAGTGGAAAGCAGTGGGAAACCTCTTCTGAACAAATCTTGCCAAGAAAACCCTGTGATAGATAGAATGAGGCATATAGACTCCAAACATGTGCATGGCCTAAACATAAAAGATAAAAGTGGTTTGCTAAAAGAGGCAAAAAAAAAAAAATAGGCCTTCAATTCCTACTGGAACCAAAAACAAAGGATGGGTTCTCACCAACAGATCAAACAAGACCATGGTCCTCTTTATTTCCTATTGTGTTCCCAAGAACCCTTCCTGTCCACACATTTTGGGGTGCCCCAGATCCTGTCACTCCTTTGTGAAGTCAATGATGCAACCATCAATCAAATTAATCCTTTTCATTTTTTGGATATCAAAACAATCCTTTTCGGTTCTTCTGAATAGCTATTAAATCTTTGTTTCTCATTAAATTAGCTTACCTTGAGGCAAATGTTAAGGTATAAATATAACTAGAAAAACCTAGCCTCTTTGCACACAATCAACCCCCTAGCTGTACTTTGTGACTGTTGCCCTCAGACTCCTAAGTTGTTCCTGTTACTCTAAGACCCCTGGTCTGCGCCGTTCTTGCTTTCCATGGACCACGCCTTGAGACAGGTAGATATTACCCTTCATCCAACCCTCAATCTTTGCTATCCCTTTTCAAATTTCTATTTTGGTTAGCTCTGGATGCTGGATGTTAGAGTCAGTTATTCTAGTGTGCATGTTCTTTCATATTTATTCCAAATAAAAGTTCTCTTAGGTCCAAAACACACTGCAAAAAATACTCAGTTTGAGACTGCTTTAACTGCCCCAGCTCAGTGCTAGGAAATTCTGGTAACTGTAGTTTTGTGAGACATTTAGCCTTCTTTGTCAGAGAGCTCTGGTGCCACAGTAAACTACAATTCTCAGAATTCCCTAGCACTAAGCCAGGCCAGTTGAATCTCCACACTGGCCGTGCAGAGGGCCGGCAGCTCCGAGGGCAACTGGATTATTGCCCTGGCAGCTCGGAGGGCAACTGGATTATTGCTGCAGTGTTTGGACCCTAGTTCACCAATGCCTGGAGTGTCTAAAAGGGTGCTTTCAGTCCCATAGGTTAGCCTCTCACAAGCTAAAATAATATTCCCCAACATATTAAAGATACATTGCTGTGCTTAGTGGAGGTTCTCCAAGCCTCACACCTTTGCGGGTAACAGGAGTAATAAAAATATCAACTGGATTTAGGACAATCCCAAAATAGATGGATAGGAAAGTTGGCTGATAACATGGCAGGGGGTAGGTAGGAAGTAGTGGCTTACTCACCTTCACCTGCAGTGTGAGAGTATATGCAGAAAGCATGGTGAGAGGATGGAGAGGTCAACAAACTCATTTAGCCTTTATCTTGGTATTACCTGGGTCCTTCACATATCTGGGTCTACATGTCCATCCAATGGGAAAGTTTCCTGGTGTTCCAAATATCATTGTGACATCTTAAGACATGTCTGGCTCCAGATATGAAAATATAGAAATACATGGTGCAGGAGATGCCAGGGATGCTAATGGGAGGGGGATCTATTTTAGAGGAGGATTTAATGGGGAGCATTACTAATGATAATGATATCTACCAGTATTTGAAAGGGAGAATAAAGATTATCACATAAAGACCTGCATGGCAGGAGGTTGGACTTGATGGCCCTTGTGGTCTCTTCCAACTCTGATTCTGTGACCTCATATCACTTATGTTATGTGCAGCAAGATTAGAAATTGGCAAAGCATGGAAGAAATTAAAGAATTTGTCAATTAGGAATTGGCTAAACAGGATCTGAACTACAGCCCTATCAGAGAAGTTAACCTATACATTAAGACTAGCAAAAGGAGAAATAAAAGAAGACATTTTTTGGTATCATTTGGAAGCCATTTGTTATTTTTATATATCAAAGTGATGATGAATTTAAACCACTAAATGAGCACATTAAATTTGGGTTAGATGAATAACATGTAAAGAAATAGAATATAAATTGCAGATGTATGAGTTTTGTCAGAGCAGTATTTCTGTTATGAACTATGAAATAGGGGAGGGATGGGAAGGTAGTGGGTTGTTTGTAACAAGAGGATGAATTGTTGCAATACTGAAATTGTACTATTGTTAAATATCAATAAAATACATTTATTACTAAAAAAAGAAAAGAAAATTTCCATTTATCTTCTCCTGTGTAAGAAATCTTAAACAAACAAATAATTGCTGATGACAGCCAAAAATAATTTTTTTGCACATATAACCCAGCGAAGGTTATAGGACTATATTTTGTCAAAACTACATAAATGGATTTATGGATACAGTGATTGCTGTTGTCTTATTGCATGAACATTTCAAAAGCAGAAGCATTGGCTGGGTTATCAGCCTGCCTTTTTGTGCTTGCTGTCTGTGTGTACATTTTACTTCACAACAGGAAAAGAGATCAGTTTGGGCGGAGGCATTTTATGCACATTGGGAATCTTGACAAAAAAAAATGCTTTTGGTTATGCTGTTGATGTACTTAGTACCCTGTCTTGCTGAGAATGTGAATTCTGGCAAATATTATGTGTATCGCTATAGAGAACTGGTCAGTTGCTGTAAATTACTCTAACATGGGGGGGGGTGCAGACTGCCAGAAATAGTGCAAATTGAGTCCACTTTTAGGGTTAGGGTTAGGGAATCATGGGAACTGTATTTTATTGTGGCACCAGAGCTCTCAGACAGGGAAGGCTCAATATCTCAGAGAAAAAAAAAAATCCCATAATTCCCTAGTACTAACCCTAACCCTAAAAGTGGACTCAATCTGCAACCCCCATGGTTGACTGATATAACCTATCCAGTATTCAACACCCACATTAAGGATAAAATTTGCAGTCCTTCTTCTAGTGATCTTATTTTGAGGGGGGAAATTATTAGTTCATTTTATTTGTTTGTTTGTTTAATTTATAACCCACCCACCCAGATGGGAATATTAAAAGGTTTTTTATCCATCTTAAACTTTATTTGAAGTCACCTCATTATTCAATATGCTGGGGGGGGGGATTCCCCTCTTTTTCAAATGGTGAGAGTCAAAGTTTCTCCCATTATTTCAAAACCATCCAGTGTTTTAGCCATGATAGAAATGTTGTGTTGATCTGGACATGAAGGGATAGGATAATCTATTTTAAAATTTGTAGGTAGGGTTAAATGTATAACAACTTTGCTTGGCAAAGACTAACAAACAGTTGTTGTTGTTGTTGTTGTTGTTGTTTTGTGCCTTCACATTGTTTTGGACTTATGGCAACCCTAAGACAAACCTATCATGAGGTTTTCTGGGGC
>CM034708.1:100403669-100422977 GCA_020142125.1 Phrynosoma platyrhinos
GAAGAAGAAGAAGAAGAAGAAGAAGAAGATTATTTATTTCTAGCCTGCCTGTTTCCAAAGGGAAACAAGGCGGGTTACGAGCATAAAAATAAAATAAAACAATAATATAGAAGTTGCATAAAAAGCAAATAAACGGGTGGGGGGGCCATTCTGGGAAGGCCTGTTGGAAAAGATCCATGTTAAGTGCCTTTTTAAAGGCTGATAAGGTGGCGATATGATAGATCTCCTCCGGCAGGTCATTCCATAACCTAGGGACGGCAGTCAAGAAGGCCCTCTGGGTTGCTGCAGCCAATCTAGATTTTTTAGGCTGCAGAAGATTTTTCCCAGAGGAGCTTAGTGTGCAGGGTGGATTGTGTGGAAGAAGGTGCTCCTGCAGGTAGTCAGGACCCAAGCCATGTAGGGCTTAAAGGTTGTGACCAACACCTTGTACCACACCCGAAAACTAATTGGCAGCCAATGTAGAGATTTTAAAACAGGTGTTATGTGATCAGTTTAAGATGTCCCTGCGACCAGTCTGGCTGCCATATTCTCTACCAATTGAAGTTTCTGAACTTGGCATGAGGGTAGCCCCATGTAGAGCTCATTGCAGAAGTCAAGTTGAGAGGTTACTAGTGCATGTACCACTGTTTCTAGGTTGCCTGGTTCCAGGAAGGGTCATAACTGGCAAATCAGATGAAGCTGATGACAGGTGCTCCTGACTGTTGCATCCACCTGAGCGGTCAGGTGAAGCAGCAAATCTAGGAGCACCCCCAGACTGCAGACAGAGTCCTTCAGGGGAAATGTGACCATACAGAACTGGCTGACATGTCTCCATTCCCGGGTTGGGGGTCCCTATAGTAGGTACCTCCATCTTGTCTGTATGCCTCTGCCCAGAACTCTGCTGTAAAGTGTTAATTGTGATTATACATATTGAACTTTACAGTTAAGAAGCATGCATCACCAATTTTTTTTTCATCTATAAGTTCTAAAGTCACACCATAGGATGGCTTGAAAAAACTGTGATAAGATAAAATTAATAAATTTAACAAATATTGTTCCTATGCCTGCAGTTCAAATGTATTTAATAAGACTATTCTGCTACTAGTTCCTAGTCCAACGTCTGTGACATCAAAGCTGCTAAACCAGTGTGGGAGATAATATACCTCCACCCGCAAAACCTACCGTGCTCAAAACAGTACAAGAGATATTAACACTGGTATCAGAATATTTCAAAATGTAGGCTTCTTCCCTCCTATGTTTAGATATCCCCCCCCCAAAAAAAATAACTAAAAAGGTAACGATTAACACAGTGTGCCACTTTGGGGGGGAGTGGAGTTTTATCAGTGACAATGAATTACTGGATTTGGTAAAATGTTAGATAAAATGCTTGTGAAAAGATGCTATAGAAAGGCTTTTGCAGTTTGTTTTTTGAAATTGTATTGCATTTTTCATTACATTCAGTGTTATTTACAGGTAGACTCTGTCTGATCTCAAAAGCTAAGCAGGACCAGGCCTGGTTAGTACTTCAGTGGAAGACCACCAAGAAAAACCCAGTGCTGCAGGCTATATTTCAGAAGAAGGCAATAGCAAGCTACCTCCTGAGTATTCCTTGCCTAAGAAAATCCTATGCAATAAATGCAATCACCTTAGGTTGGCAGTCAACTTGAAAGCATGCACACATGCACAAACCTCTTCAGAAGAAGGCAATGGGAAACCATCTCTGAGTATTCCTTGCCAATAAACCCCTATGAAATTCATGGTTTACCATAAGTCTGCAGACATATTAAGAAAGTCACACCTGTAATCCTAAGGTGTGATTCTACCTATTACATTGCCAGAGAAACAGAAACCCAAAAAGATAAATGGCCATCCTGCAAAATGATTACATTGAAGCAAAGAGAAGGAATAAGCAGTTTTCATCTCCAGTGTTTTTAACAACAAAGCCATGAGTTCCTGTTAGGTCTATGATCATATCAGCCCTTCTTGCACTTAGCATCCCTCTTGCTCTGGTGGCTGGGAGGGATGTGTGCAAAACACAATATATCCTTTCCATCCACGTCCTGAACTATGCAGCATTCCATAAATTGTAGGTTGGCAGGCTATGAATCCCCAGACATTTGCTCTATTTAATACCATTTCCTCATCAAACTAATTACCTCACTATATCAGCTGACATGTTGCTTTTAATGTAATTGGATATTATGCATCCAGGTAATTTATACAAATTAAAATGATTTGCTGTACCCAGAACACAGAAAGCTTTGCCAATCTTCTAGTGATTAAACTGCAGCCTCCATTTTAGGTACAGAGTACAATGCATCAATATATTTCCTTGAAGAAAACACGTAGCTTTGGGAATCCATGGCGTATCATAGCTTATAGTTTGATCAAAGCTGGGGGAACCTGTTACCAGGACTGTACACCCTCAGTGCAACTGTATTCTAAGGTACGACACAGGTTGTGTGTATTCAAATGTATAGGTATAGCAATGAAGGGCCTTTGCAGACTGCCAGAAATAGTGCAAATTGATTCCACTTTAACTGCCCTGACTCAATGCTAGGGAGTAATGGGAACTGTAGTTTATTGTGGCACCAGAGCTCTCTGACAGAGAAGGCTCAATGTCTCAGAAAAAAAATACAGTTCCCATGATTCCCTAGCACTGAGCCAGGACAGTTAAAGTGGACTCAATTTGCACTATTCCTGGCAGTCTGCAAATGCCCAAAGTTATTGGAGGTTTTCAGTCAGATGGAAAGAACAATTGATAGTTTTTCCCTAATACCCAGTTCAGTGGGTAATTTACCTTAGCGAATGAATGAATCAGGCAATGAAACAACTGGGTAGTTATTCCGAATGGAGAGGAGTCTGAATCAGACTCATAATGACCAACAATGGTATCCTTAGTGGTTATTCAGATAGTGAAATTATTGTATATAGGTCAATCTCATGTATAAGTCTATAGGTCAACCTCATGTATAAGTCGAGGGCAGGTTTTGAGAGCCAGAACTATGGATTTTAGTATGACCCATGCACAAAGGGTCACATCAATGGTAAAACCTAGGGGCATGTAACAAAGGATCTTAAGGATGAAGGGAAAGAAAACAATGCCAAAGAACTTAGAAAATTCTGAAAGGCATAACTGCTCATACTAAAGACTGGATGGATGAGAGAATAGGGGGTGAGGGGGGATTAGTGCTTCCATGATAGATTACACTCTTGCCTTCCACAGGGGATGGTTCCTTTTTTAAATATAAGAGTTACCTACATTGACCTATGGATAAGTTGACCCAGGTGTTATGGTGAGTCCCACTCACCCAACTATTTTCCTATTGTGGCAGCCTCATGGGTTTTAACATCCCACTGCTGCCTCAAAATGTATCACGAGCACCACTTACTTTTCTTGATGTGGCAGCCCAATGGGTATTGTGATCCAACTGCTGCCCCAGTATGTGATGTATCAGGCCACTTTTATTTATATCTATGGGTTTATTTCCCCAAACTTGGTTTCTTTATTTCTTAGCAGTATGGAAATTCAATCCAGATTCAGTCAAGCTTGTAATAAAATAATAAAACTTTATTTGGATGATGGTTTAACAATGTTTCATTTGTTACAATGTTGCATTCACTTGTTCTTGTCATACTTTGTTTTACACTCCATAACTTTAGAAAACACCAGAAATTCTCTTTTGGGACCCTCACACCATCCTTATTTACTGCAGTTTTTCCAACTTTATTTCTACACAAGCCCTAGGCTAACTAAGGGGGATGCAGACTGGCGGCCTTGAGCCGCCCCCGGAAGTAGAGGATCAAGGCCGGGGCTGCCGGACACCTCGGCCCCAATCCTCCCTTTCATTGCCTTTGAAAAGAGTGTTAAAATAGCGCTCCTTCCACAAGCCGCAAAAGGGGCAGCACAAGAGGCTGCAGTGTCCAGACGCTGAGCTGGAAGGACGTCATCAGAGCGCCCTTTGTGCGGACGGGCCGTCGCTCTGATGATGTCCTCAGGAAGGGATGGGGTGCCTAGTGTCTGACCGCCCCTCCCCTTCCTGGGATTGAAGATGGGGTTTTTCTCTGTCTGCATCCCCCCTAAATCCCAGAAACTCCCTCACTTGGAGTTCTGTCCTAGAGCTAAGTCCCTCCCTTCTTCACAGTCCCTTTCTTCTGAACTGTTACCCATCCAGACCCAGTCTGACTTCAACTGTCAGCAACGGTCTTATATAACACCTCCAGTCTACCATTTGATTGGCTGCCACCAGCTCACATTTATTGGTTGTTGCTAAGGCATGTTCTATTCTGCCTTCTCTCCACACCATGTTTTTGGGGTCAGTTTTTTGACAAACATTTCTAGACTTATACATGAGTATATACCAGGGGTAGGCAACCTTTCCCCTTTAAGGGCTGAGGGACTTCAGCTCCCAGAATCCCAGGAGCTATTGGCCAACATGGGACTATTGGCCAACATGGCTGAGGCTTCTGGGAGCTGAAGTCCCTCGGCCCTTAAAGGGGAAAGGTTGCCTACCCCTGGTATATACAGTAATCCAGGTAGAATCTGGGTTGAATCTTTGCTGTCCACATGCATTTCAAATGAATCTGATTATATTTGGGGCTGAGGTGGCAAAAAATCCACTTAACCTGGGATAATCAACATCTGTTTTTTTTTCTGAGTTTTTCTAAAAGAATCGGATTCTCGAGTGTGTGAATAACCGATGCAAATAGACCTGGATAAACCGGGATAAAACTCTGCATGTCTTGAACCTGCTTCAAATACATTCCCATCATTGACTCCATCTTTATTTGAGTGCTGACACATGTAAACAACAGAATTCACAGAGATGTGGTTCCATAGTGTAAACCACAAGCCCGAAATGCATGAGTGAGATTATTCACATCAAGTTAAAAACAAAAAAATGTGTGAATGATCCCTTGGTTGTCTTCTGCAATAGCTTTGAAGCAAAAGATGTCATGGTTATTGCAGAGTCTGAGGAAGTGTCAAGAGAGACGGAGAAAGAGAGAGCTACAGGTAGCATAAGTTAGGGAGTGAGTATGATCAAATATTAGTAAGGACATTCTGCCAGCAGTGATGTGGGCAGGGAAAAAATATCTTATTATGTATGTATTATGCCATTGTGGCTTAGTGGTTTGAGCATTGGACTGTGACTCTGGAGACCTGGGTTCAATTTGCAGCTTGGCTATGAAACCCAATGGGTGACCTTGGGCAAGTCACACTCTCTCTGCCTCAGCGGAAGGCAATGGCAAACCTTCTCTGAAAACTCGTGCAAAGTAAACTCCATGATAGGCTGGCCTTAGGGTCACCACAAGTTGGAAACAACTTGAAGGCACGCAACAACAACAATAAATTTCATCCGTGACATAATATTCCAAGGTGTTTCTGAGTGGAGAAGTCTATAAGGCTCATAGAAGCTAGGAATGGAACTTCCAGTTGGCTGATGTGAAAAATTTCCCAGGGACATCAAGGATAATGTTGCTCATATTTGCTTTAAACCTAACACCACAGTTATCAGCTGGTCAGCTGAATATGATCAGTTTCAGCAGTTTCAGACTAATGATGAAGACAAGACTTTTGAATCATGTAAGCTTGACTCTTGCTTATCATATAACATCTAACGGAGATGGATTACAGTAGCCGCTCCCAATTCACAGGGGATCCGTTCTGGACCCCCCTGCATAAAAATGGCAGCTCGTAAATATTCTACTCCCATTGAAATTAATGGTGTGATAGCCTATGGTGCGCATGTGGGGGCACACAGAGGTGTGCCACCATTTTGTCCCCCTCCGTTTGTCACCCATGAATGGGCAAGGGACACGGACTCGAACTCTGCAAAAATGGAGGGGTGACTGTACTCTGCAAAAATGGAGGGGTGACTCTTTGTTGACAGAGGTGGCTGAGGCTGGACCAATGCATCCATCCTGTAATGGATTAGATGAGGGCTAATAAACTGAAGCTGAATCCTGATAATGATATGGTGGGGCTACAGGATGATGCCAGGCAGAAAAAATGGAGGCAAGTAGAAGCTACCCAACCGTTCTAGGAAGGGGAAGGCAGATCCTGTACCGTCCAAAGCAACCACAGAGCAAGCTGATATGCCAGCTGTGCCCTTTCCTGGAAAGTAGGGATCTTGAAACTGAGGTACATGCTCTGGTAACCTCCTGTCTTGATTTCTGCAATGTGCTCTACATGGGGCTACCCTTGTACTTGACTCGGAAACTTCAATTGGTTCAGAATATGGCAGCCAGGTTGGTCTCTGGAGGTTCCAGAAGAAAGCATATAACACCTGTGCTAAAAGTTCTCCACTGGCTGCCTATTAGTTTTCGGGCACAGTACAAGGTGTTGGTTATGACCTTTAAAGCCCTACATGGCTTGGGTCCAACTTATATCCGGGACCGCCTCTTCCCATATGATCCCTCGTGTGCACTTCAGTCCTCTGGGAGGAATCTGTTACAACCCATGAAAACCAGGTTGTCGGTAACCTCCCAGAGGGCCTTTTCTTCTGCTGCTCCCAGATTATGGAACGGCCTGCCGGACGAGATCTGTCTCATTACCACCCTTGACAGCTTCAAAAAGGCAGTCAAGATGAATCTTTTCTGGCAGGCCTTTCCCGAATAGTTATCCTGGCCCCACGACTTCAGCTATTCTTCTCCCCCTTGATCCCACCACCGAACTGTACTGAATGGAATTTTGCTGCTGCGACTGTTGAGATATGTTATTGTATGTTAACCTGCATATTTTAATCCTCTTTGGTTTAATACTATTTTAAGGGGTGGGTGGGTTACGGTATTGATACACATATGTAATTATGGAATTTTAAACTGTAAGCCACCTCGATTGCGCTGCAGAGGGGTGGGATAGAAATAAATAATAATAATAATAATAATTATTATTATTATTATTATTATTATTATTATAAAAATATGTTTAGAACCTCCTGTCAGACATCAAGATGCCTGTGTTACACCTAGAGCAAATTCAGGGAGTCTAGAATGCCAATGAAGAAGCAAGGCTTCTTTGCCAAGACCAGTATAGAATGAAATAGCCTTTGTATCTTCATAGGCCTGGAGACTAGGCTCCTTACTATACATCATGTGGATGGTGGTGTGGAGTTCATATCTGTTCTTTTTCACTGGGAAGACAATAGTCTGAAGCATCTTCTGTTGTGTAAAGTGTTCATTATATTCAGAATTTGAATGCCTAGTTGGCTTGCTATACTGTATTTTATCACTCATTTTTATGGGAATTTACTGCTAGCTAGACAAAATACATTAATTCACTCAGATTAAATTCCTACCTTCTCTTGTGCCTTTTCTTTTCTCCATTTGGGTCCCCCTCCTTTTAAAATCATACTTCATCTGATCCCCTTTTCTTTTTTTGAGGTTGAAGAGACTCCTTATTTGCCCATCTGTTAGGTTCAACCCCAAGACAGACAGACAGATCTCAGGTTTGGACGACAAGAGAGAATAATCAATTTATGGTCTAAATAATCAAAATTTATGGTCTGAATTAGTATGAGGTAGCATCTTGGGTCCATCAGCTTCTAGCTTGCACTTGATGTACTCTATCTGTTATTGTAGTAGGCCTATAAACACTTAATTGTATCATCATTGTTCTCTGGGTGTAAGTTCTTACTAACATGGGAACAATATAAGAGTACGTAATACACTGGAACAATGTTGTTCCAAAAAGAAATAACCCTTTTATAATATAATAAGTTTTCATGACTAAGGAGATATGAGTGTAGATGTTTAAACAACATTAAAAAGAGCCCTTCTCTATACATGTCAACACCTCTAGTAAAAGCTTATTCTCTACATGCTACTAAGACCCAGCACATTGCAGAGTAATAATAAGGGGTATAGTAAGGAGGGAGCAAATGAGGGCATTGCTTCCCCTCAAAAAAGAATTCTGGCTTCCAATGAAATTTTCCTTCTTTTCCCACATTTCTAATGCTTCAGTTCAACATTTAGAAATACAATTTAGGCATCCAGGGAAAAGGAAATAGTAAGTCTTGCAAACCCCAGCACTAAGCCTCATCCACACTGCAGAAATAATCCAGTTTGACACTGTTTTAACTGTCATGGCTCCAAGCTATGGAATCCTGGAAACTGTAGTTTGTTGTGGCATCAGAGCTCTCTGACAGAGAAGGCTAAATATCTCACAAACATACAAATCCCAGGATTCCATAGCATGGAATCATGGCAGTTAAAGCAGCATCAAGCTGCATTATTTTTGCAGTGCAGATTAGACCTAACTGAGGTCCAAAACACAGTGCAGAAATAATCTAGTTTGAGACCACTTTAACTGCCCTGGCAGTTAATGTCCTAAATGCTAGGACATTTAACCTTCTCTGTCAGAGAGCTCTGATGCCACAACAAACTACAATTTCCAGGATTCCCTAGCACTGAGACAGGGCAGTTAAAGCAGTTTCAATCTGGATTATTTCTGCAGTCTGTTTTGGAGAAGGAAACTGTTAGCACAACCTTTTGTAGACTTGAGTCTACAAGAATGTCCAGTTCTTGAAACCCATTTGGAAACTGGGGCTTTTTCTGTGCAAAATCAGTACATGTTTGATTTGCACAGAAAACAGTACAAGGAAACAGTAAAGAAGCAGGTGCCGGACAACTTTTGCAGTTTATTTCCAATATATGGGTATATACAACTGGAGGCTCTCTCACCATGTGAAACAGTAAGTCCTTGACATTTACAACCACATTATGTACCTGTCAACTCATCTTGGGTTGAATGAACAGATACTTAAAATAGGCTCCTGCTGACTCCATTGTCTTATAAATTCAATCAGCAGTTTTCCTTGTAGAAATTTATAACATAGTTCCTGAAAGTTCCTATAAAGTGATACCCTGAGCCACATTTTCATAATCTGGGTCTTGATCAAAAGTATGAGTGCATATTGGCTGCTGTCATCTATATAGGTTCCATATATGAGATTTAATTATTTTACTTGTAATTCTCAGAGCTCTGGAGTAATGTACTCCTTTTTGTGACAAGAGTGCTATTCATTTTGCAAATATTGAAATAGTTGGTAATGTTTACTTTGTTGTGTAATGAGTATTGTTTGTACAATACTTATTCTTGTTATGAGGGCAAATGCTTTGGTGCTTTTAAAACAATTTTTCAAATTTTAGGCTTTAAAAACAACTATAGATGGATTTCTGTTTTCAGAATGGGAAAAATTATGAAAAATGCAAAAAGCAATGATTGAATAATGTAAGAGTTTTTACAAAAAAATATTCAGCAATCAAAAGGTAACTTTTCAGTTTCTTGTTCCAAGTAACATAATGAGTAACTTTTAAAGTGACTTCAATCTCTCCTATATGTACACACGAGATTGAATAACATAATAAACTTCCAAGCATATATACTTGGATATATCAGCTATGAACATTTCAGAAGCAAGGTAGCTATTCAATTGTGTAGATATACTGACCTCTCAGTTATTGTTCTGTATAAATCCCAATGAATGCTGACAGACCTGCAACAGGATTGCCTATAATTCAATAAAGGTAAGTACACTTAAGGCCATTTATTCTATTGGATGTAAGCATGACTGATTCTGTGTGGACTGTGGCCACTTGAGAAGGTACACTAATGATAAAATCCTATTTTTCTGATATTGTAAAAGTGCAAGATAATAATCAACTGTATACAATCTTATCATCATTATGAGTTGTATGTGATTTATCACAATGTTTATGCAATTAAAATATGTTTTATGCAATAATAAAAATATTAATTAGACAAGGTTCTCAAGAGATACTTAAGCTAAAATGGCAGTATAGTGAAATGCATCAGATTACCAAATTAAAATGTATGTATGGAAAAGGTGTACACAGAGGATAGAGAGAGAGATGTCTCAATGAAGCTATACCGAACCGTATATCTATATGTTCTAATTGCCCATTTTATTGGGTATAGTTGTTATTTTTCCCTTTGGGAAATCTTTGTAAGGCCTTTTAACCTTTTCAGTGCTGATATGTACTAACTTTCCTCTTATTCTCCTCCCTCCCAATACTGTTTATCCAGATACCTAAAGTTGTGATAGGCATATGACTTCCACCTATTATATGAGAAATACAGTCAGAGATAAAAAGTTGCTAGAAAAGGATTAACATGTTCCGTGATTAGTTTTCAGGCTTTAGGAAGAAAAAAGAAGAAGAAGAGAGAAAAGCTATTCAGTTTAAATTACAATTTCAATTCGAGTTACATTATTCCATTAAAAGGCTTACCTGGATGAAGACAAAAAAAATTCATCTGTCATTTTATATACACAGAGAGAGAGAGAGACAGAGAGAGAGAGAGAGAGAACACTTGTTTCTGTTATACGAAATTAGAAAGGAAGGAAGCAGATGCTTGAATTTTTGAAAACCCAATTCTCATCCCTCCCTCCAAAACTCCTTACCTTGGGATTCAGGGAAGGTCCCACGGTTAAGAGAGTCAAAAATCAGTTTCCTGGGTCAGAGGAGAAGTAGTGGCTGGTTGTTGAACTCAAGAGGACTATCTGGAGGCAAAGAAGACTCCCCCAGCTGTCCTTACAATATGTACTTTAAAATTCCTTAACTTTGCAACTAACTGAATTGTCATACTCTAATCACGAATTATAACAACTGGTTTGGAGCATGTGACCTAAATACTGTAATTCTTTAGCCTTAAGGGGCTAACAAAAAGTAACAAGTAATTTTAATGAGAGCGTAGGCATATAAATTTATGAATTTCATTTTCAGATTCCCAGATGTTGTCACAATGGTTGTATCCATAATTTTTTTTGGGGGGGGGAGTGTTGTGCAATTATGGATACAACCATTGTGACAACATCTGGAAATCTGAAAATGAAATTCATAAATGTATATGCCTATACTATCATATCTGACATATTGACAGGTAAAGCCAGGGTTGTTGCTCATTCATACTGACCATATAGCCAATAAACACAGAAATAATTCCTATTCAGCTCAATAGGAGTTATTTCTAAATATATATGCATAGGAATAGGCCACAAGTAGCTGTCACACTAGAGCTGAAGGAGCAGCTAGGAATGGTCCATCTTTGTGGCTTCAGATCAGCAGAAATAGGCCAGCATTTCTCTTAATTGGCAACTTGCACGTTTCTAGATTAAAATTAACTGCATACAAGTGATGAGATAACTAAAACAGAGAAAAGTATAAATGTCTATATTTAGTCTATAAAGTCATTTACATTCAACTTTTCCATACAAGTTAAATTGCCGTAGTGGATTATAACAAACATAACAGAAATATGGACCAAAAATAAAACACAACAAAAGGCAATGGCACATCTGCAGTATCATACAAAACAAGTAGCAAACAAGTCCAATGAGATTAATGGTAAATGTTCCACCAGGAATACCTAGGCAGCAAATGAAGAGCTTTATACTAAACTCTGCAGCCCCATCCCATCCTGGTATTCTCATTAAATCAATCCTGGATGCATTTATCACAAGGGCTTTTCCTCAGAAAGAGCACATGCCTTTCATCTACCCTGATTTGGCAGGGACAGGTCTGATTAATTCTCTGTCATCCCAATTTTTCAGATGCTTTGAATTGTCCTAGTTTCTCTCATCTCCTGCCACTTTCCCCCTTTGGCCTCAACTTACTTCAGTTGCTGCAAATCCAGCAGTCAGGAGAGTAGGAGGCAGATTTTTGCCTTTCCCAGTAGGTTTTGGCAAAAGCAAACTGCTGCAGTTTCTCCTACCATATGCATTGTTCTTAATTAATAACTTTCCCCATCTTAACCATACTCTATGTGGCTTGGCCACCTGTTTTCAGTTTTCATCTGTGAAATGTTGGATGGTATGACAACGTCTGGAACGTAAAAGCTTCAGGATATGGGCCTGGCAGTCTACCTTCTTGGACTGAGTTCAACTTGTACTTGTTGGAATCTCAATTTCTATGGTCTAGGCTCCAGACTCTAAGGTCTGATCTGGGGATACAATATTGGAGAGGGAGTCAAAGTATGGAGCAAATACAGTTGGCTCCCAAAATTTAGAAAATTCTCAGATGACTTCTTCCTTAGACAATACAAGGGTTGGTTAAGCAGTGAATCATGAAAGGGCCCTTCATACTACCCCATTTATAGTGCTATAATTCCACTTTAATTGTCATGGCTACACCAATGGTATCTTGTGGTTTGCAGTTTGGTGAGCTCTCTGTCTGAGAATTCCAAATACTAAACTTCAGATCCCAGGATTTCACAATGTTAGCATGAAGTTAATGCGAGTGCTGACCTGTATAGTCTGAAAGGCCCCCAGAGCTCTGGTAGATAATTTTAACTATCCTTCTCTAAACTGCAAACCCCGACATTTTAAAGGCTGGAACTGTGGCAGTTAATGAGGAGTTATAGTATTATAACTGTGTAGTGTAAAAGCTGTAAAAATATGAAATTATATTGTCACTGTATCCAGCCAAGTATGAAGCACCAATGTCCTGTGAGGATTCAGACAATAGTCCCAGTCTTTATCCTTGATGGGGAAAAGCACTCTGACAGGAGGCACTGAAATCACCTCTCCTGCCTCTGCAGTATGTTGTGAGAAATTTTCAGCATCCACTTTTAATTCAGAACATATTGTTTTGATTTTTAATTTTTTAAAAAGCTAGTTTATATGTCACTACAAATATATTCCAAAAATGTTATGCCATTATTATATGCTGTTTGACACTCCTATTATTATATCAGTTTTACTCTAAAGTTTAAAAGCGATCCCCGAGGGGATGAAATGGATAACTCCTTTAAAATTCAGGCTAAAACTTGGAAAGGATTCACTATCCCACTGGTTCAGGAGCCACCCTTGCTTTAGGCTCATCAAATACTTCACTTATCAATTTATTTATTTCTCACAGGAAAACAAAAAAACAAAAAACAGTAGCCATTCTCTCACGATCTACTAGTATTTTCTATCATGCAACTAGTGGAATTGTGGTAAGAGTGCAATACACAGTTGAAAAAAAATCAGAAGTTCTGACATGTATTTAGTAAATGCCAGCTGATGCCCTTTTTAATAACAAAATGCTTTTGTCTGTTCTTTTTATTAAGAAAGACTGAGCTTGGTGTGCTTCATAATTCCATACACCTTGACTCGCTTTAAATTAGAAAAGGACATCATGCACATCCCCAGAATTGATTGTGAGATTCCTTATAGAAAGTACTGGCCAGACAAACATGACGTGGGAGATCTGTGATCAAATCAGGCCTCTTGAGATCTTTTTCTTGGCAGCAAAGGGGGAAAAAAGATTTTTTTTCATGTTTTTAGACAAGAAAGTTGGGGAAGGGAAAGCAATTTCTGCTTATTGGGGAAATGAAGAACAGAAGCGCTGCCCAGCATGAAAGAAGGCACAGATGCAGAAAGATGACAGATCATTAACTTTGGATTAGATAAGCATAAGAGAAGATGCCCAGTCCCAAACAGTTGGAATATAAACAGAAATAATAGTAAGAGAGGATGAGTGTAAATCAAGAGAATAAAGCAGGGCAGCAAGTTGCTGTTCAAAGAATGTTCAAAGAGCAAGTAATAGGATGAAAAGAAAGGAGATAATGGAAGAGGAATTGAGATAGAGACTTAGGAGACATCATAATATTGCTCCTGGGATCTGAAGCATCAGCTGATATCACTAAATCTGTAGCTCTAAAGATGCAATTATTTGTTCTGGGTGGTACAAAATAATTTTTTAAAAGAAACAAATTAGAGTAGTGGACACAAAGTTGGAGAATTGCACACTGAATGAGATTCTATATATCATGTAGTGGAAAAGCAGAATCAAAGTACAGTTGTGCCTCCCAATTCATGCGGGATCTGTTCTGGACCCCTCCCCACGCAAAAATGGTGGCTCGCTAATATTCAAGTCCCATTGAAACTAATGGTGCACGCATCTATAATTAGATGGTAATAGGATTTACATATGTCTCCCTTCCTGGCACTGCTCACCCCTGCCCATTCAATTTCCCATGCAAAGTCTCCATTGTCATTGAGTTCCTGCTTTAACCTGCCTTTGGGGGTGTATATGAACCGGGTGTACACAAAGATTTAAAGGTAAATGTATTCCCCATTGACAAAGTTGTAAAGTGATGTCCAACTGTAGGGGGTGGTGCTCATCTCTGTTACTAAGCCGAAGAGCCAGCATTGTCAGAGACTACTCTGTGATCAAGTGGCCGGCATGATTGCACAGAACGCTATTTAGCTTCCCACCAAAGTGGTACCTATTTATCTACTTGCATTTGAGCTGCTAGGTTGGCAAAAGCTGGGATGAGTGATGGAAGCTCAACCCATCATACAGCACCTGGACCTCGAACTGCCAACCTGCCAATTTTGCAATCAACAGAGTCAGTGTCTTAACCACTTGAGCCACCGCATCCCATTATACAAAGATTTACTTTTTAATAAAAAGTAAAGTGTATCTGCATATTACGCATTCAATATAATGTGTAGTTTAACCTTTAGAAATAAAGAATTCTGAGCCTGATGTTTGTTCTGAAGATGGATTGGCAGAAAGTAAAGCTGAGATAACAAGGGAGTTACTTGCTCTTTTAATTGGCCCCAGCCGAAAATCTGGCCACTGCAGTCTGAATAAAGCTTCCAGATATTTTTCAAAAGCAGATGTACAAACACATTACAGTAATCCAAACTGGATATAACTAAGTTATGTGTCACTATGGTTAAATCAACCATGTCTAGAAATAGCTGCAGTTAACACACTAAAAATTGTGCAAATATACTCATCTAAACCTCGGCATCCAGGTCCAGGGCTGAATCCTGGAATACATTCAGAATGTGATCCTTTTCTTCAAGGAGAGTATCATCTAACAAACACTATACCTCTGTCTTTTCTGGATTAAGCTTCAATTTGTTTACCCGCATTCATTTCATTACTGATGAGAAGCTTATCTAGAACTTGAATAGGTCCTTTAAATTTGATTTAAAATGAATGATCAGAAAGAGTTACATTGTCATCGATGTACTCCTATCATTAAACCTCAAAGCTCCAGATGGTTTCGCCTTAGACAAACCCTCCCTCCCTCTCTTTGTTTCTCTTACACACGTTAAGTGGAGATATAAATATTTGCTTATTCTATACTCACAACTAGAAATTTTTGCACAGGTGAGAATCAAGTTTTTTTCTGTGCTGGACAATACAGCGAGCTCTTGGTTTGGTTACCCTGGCGTTTGGTTCCAGGACCTCCCATGGAAATCAAGGTCTGTGGATGCTAAAGTCCCATTAAATATAATGGCATAGAAAAATGGTGTCCCTTATATAAAATGGCAAAAGCAAGGTTTGCTTTTTGGTATTATATATATTTTAAAAAGTATTTTCAAGCTATGGATGCTTGAATCCATGGATAAAAAAAAAATCTGTGGATATGGAGGGCTGACTATATTTGTGAGATACTTGCACATTGTTTATTATTTTTAGCATTTTAAAACTTTTGGCAAAAATATCATGAAAGTTTGTGCAAAATTCAACAGTTGGTATTCTAGATCAGAAATTACCTTTTAAATTAGTTATGCAACTTCTCCCAGCCTGATCTCCCCAGTCCTAACTTATTGGGTAGCAGATGCTGCAAGTGATGGAGATTTATTTCTCCTGTTAAGTGGAATGCAGCAGACTGACCTTCCCATCCCTCTCCTCCAGAAATTGTTGGTGCAACAGCCAGAAGCAATTCCTTATCTCACTGAAATCACTGGAGGGAGCAGGTGGGAACCTTTGCTAGATCTGAATTGAAGGAAAACAGACCTTTATTATTTTCAGTGGCACCTGCCTTGTAAATCAGGATTGGTGGATTTTTATGACTCCTACCTATTCCCTACACCATGTAATACACAGGAATTATGAATAACAATCAGTTATAAATGCATAACTTTGGGTTACGTATTCATAACCGTGATTGTGAATTTCTTTCTTTCTTTCTTTCTTTCTTTCTTTCTTTCTTTCTTTCTTTCTTTCTTTTATGAAGGCCATTATAAAACAATGCCTCCAAGTCCCATTATTGGTTGATGGTTTCAAAGTTATCAAGAGATCCAGCAAAACCAATAGGATAACCAATATTTTCCCTATCCAGTCTTGATACCAACTGTCCACCAAGGTGACCCAATCAACTGCCAAAATTTCATAGATGAAAAGCAGGACACATGTGGCCAAGCAACATCAGAGTATGATCAAGATGGCAAAAGATATTACTGAGGAACAACACACAGTGGCAGAAGCTGGAGCAGTTTGCTTTTGCCTAAGCTGACTGGGAAGGGCATAATTCTTCTCCTTCCTGTCCACTCTCCCCTGCTAAGTTTACTGAGTGCAAATTACTTTTGCACTTTGAACTGAGATTGCAACAACAGAAATAAGCAGAAGACAAGGGTAGAAACTGTGAGGAGGAAAGAAACATTTAAACACAGGTTGAAAAATGGGACAACAGAGGATTAATCAAGACTGTCCCCACCAAATCAGGACCTTTGGGGCATATTAATCTCTGTTTCATAGTCAGACCCTCAAAACAGACTGAAATGAATCTAGAAAATTCACCTCACTCAGAAATATCTCATTCAGAGTTTCTATCACATGCTCCAGTAACTTTCAAGTGGAATACTGGTGTCTGAACAGGGTTCGGGGACATTTAAACATTTTTTTTCCCACCAGCTTTTTTAGGCACAATAGAATCATGTCTTGTTGCAAAGGGGCATTCACTATAGCCTTCACCCATTTGACCAGTCCTCCCACCACACATCTTTTGTAAACATGACAGGATGGGGGTGACACATGTAGGTGTTTCGATCTAGCACACAAGTCATTTTTCTGGGAGATCCAACCCACATCTTTGGACTGTTCAAATTGGAAAGTATCCACTGTCAGTAGACAAGCAGGAATCAAAGTTACATCAGCTGGCACTGTACCAAGAATTTTCATGCTTAAAGCCAAACTACACAGGGTGCTTAATGCATCACTTACAGCTGTGTAAACTTTATAAAAGGAACTTATAAGCAGATGATTAACATTTGTTTGACTTGCAAACCAGGATAAATCACAGGTTGTGCAGGGTTCTAATAGAGGAAGAGGTTTTCACTTTGGGTTGTACATACCACTTCATACTGAAGGAAGAAGTTGACACTGAATGACTTGGGCTTAATCTGCACTGCAGAAATAATGCAGTTTGACACCACTTTAACTGGCATGTCTCAGTGCTATAGAATTCTGGGATTTCTAATTACAGATCATTGAAGATATTTGGCCTTCTCCATCAAAGAGTTCTGGTGCCACAAGAAGCTATAAATTCCAGCATTCCAGAGCATTGAACAATGGCAGTTAAAGCGGTGTCAAACTGCATTATTTCTGCAGTGCAGTGCAGTGAAACATTCCTTCACATAGAAAACTAGGTGTCAGACATAGAAGTTCTAGACTAACATGAAGGGATTTTGTTTTATTTTATGAATTTTTAATTAAGTGCACCCATATCTTCAGTTGACAGAGGTGCAGTCCAGAGTGAGATTTATCCCTCAGTAACAACTTGACTGATTTAACCACCATGTGTAGGCAATGCAGGAGGCTTTCTTGTCATCTCTCTTTGGTATGACCTTACAGATAAAATATATAAAAGTTAAATACAATCCTTAGTACAGACAGGAGTAGACTTATTGAAGCATAGGGATGTATATATGGGTTAATGATACAGCAATAGATTCAGTGGGTTGATGCCCTTTTTAGGACAAGTACTGTATATACTCATGCATACGTCTAGAAATTTAGGTTAAAAATTGACCCCCCAAAATTTAGTCGACTTATCCATGGGTCAATGTAAGTATTGTGCTTTAAGTCTCATACACACACACACACACACACACACACACCATTCCCTGGTGAAAGACAAGAGTTTAATCTAACCTGGAAGGACTAACCCCCTTCTACTCTCTCATCCATCCAGCCTTTATATGAACACAAATAATGATACCTGCTGGAATGTTTAAGTTCTTTGGCATCATTTCCCTTTGCTTCATCTTTTAGGTCCTTTGTTACATGCCCCTAAGTTTTACCCTCATATCAAAATCCATAATTTTGGCCCCAAACTTGCTCTCAACTTATACATCAGGAATGTGAATTGAAGCAACAGACACTGTCAACCTGTCTCAAGGCAAGCTGATCTCTCCCCTCCTTCTCCTCTCCTGACTGCGGGTCAGGCAATGGCATTTCTTTGAGTGAGGAAGAAAAAAAGGGTCGAGAGTGTGGGTCAGGCAATGATAGGTGCCACGAGGCCATGGTATGTGTCACTTCCATTTCAAAATTAAACCATTCAAAGAAATCATCATGCTAGTCTCTGTTGCAGCAGAAGGAAAAGTGGAGGGGGAGGGGAAAAAAAGGATCCTAACAGTTCCTTTGAGACTGATTATGGCTTAGCACAAGCATTTGTGGATGCCAATCTACTCCCTCCATCCTTGCATATGAGGAAATGGATTGATATCTACAAATGCTCATGCTAAAATATAAATCAGGAGCTGTAGAGTCCTTTCCCACCTCTCTTTTACTTTTCATTCATCCTCAAATAGGAGTTATAATTTTCCTTATTCAGCATCTTTTCTTCCCTGCAGAATGGTGATCACAGTGAAGATTTCAACAATGGGGGGGGGGGGCATTATCCAAGGCTCATATTGTAGGGCTCCCATATGACTGGATTGGACAGACAAAGGTCCAAAACACACTACAGAAATAATCCAGAAATAACTGTTCTGGCTCAATGCTGGGGAATTTTGGGGACTGTAGTTTTGTGAGGCATTTAGCCTTCTCTATCAGAGAGCTCTGATGCCAGAATAAACTACAACTCCCAGGATTCACTAACACTAAAGCAGAGCAGTTAAAACACTCTCAAACTGGATCATTTCTGCAGTGTGTTTTGGACCTAAATCCAGATTTTAAGATTTCTACCCGGTACCCATTAGAGTCATTAGCTAGCCTGGATTTTAAGATTTCATTTTTCAAAAAGTAAGGACAATATAACCATATCTAATCCACCTACAGAGGAAGAAGAAGGGGAAATGGAAAGATTCTGTGTTGAAGTCCGGGAGAAATTGATTACACAACCAAACAGGATATTTTTTACAATCGTAAGTGATTAGAGTATAAAAATACAAAACAGAGCAGAACCAAAGTATGTTGGAGAATTTGACCTAAGATTAAGAAAACAAGCAGGAGACCAACTGATTGAATTTTGTGAGGCCAACAGTTTGTTCACTGCAAACACATTTTTCAGGCAACCAAAGAAATAAGTGTATAGTTTTTTGTGGGTTTTTTCGGGCTGTGTGGCCATGTTTTAGAAGA
>CM034708.1:100423077-100436274 GCA_020142125.1 Phrynosoma platyrhinos
CTTCATAAATAAGTGTATACATGGATGTTGCCTGATGGCTAAGACAGAAATCAAAAAGTCTACATAATTGGGATGGGACATGGTGGCTCAAATGGTTAAGACACTGACTCTGTTGATTGCAAGATTGGCAGGTTGGCAGACCTAGCAGTTCAAAAGTATAAATACCTATTTATCTACCACTTCGGTGGGAAGGTAAACAGCGTTCTGTGTAATCATGCTGGGCACATGATCACAGAGTATTCTCTGACAACACTGAATCTTCGGCTTAGTAACAGTGATGAGCACCACCCCCTATGGTTGGACATGACTTGACAGCCTTGTCAACAGGGAATACCTTTACTTTTTTTTTTTTAAACATAATTGGAGCCACAAGATGGAGAATCTTTATTCTATTTGCAAAAGCAAGATTAGGAGTAATTATGGTGACGATCTCAAAAATTAAAGCTAATGAAGACCACTAAATTAATCATCATGCCAAAATGTAACCTTACAAGCAAAATCTAACAATAATTATATATATAAAACCAGATTTTCTCTATTAAGCCTAAGTGACAGGGAGAAAGAAGAATTCTGGACTGAAGTCAGGGATACTGTGAAGGAAAAATGCAAAAATATACTGTCTGCAGGGGAATGGAAAGCCTCATTGGATGACATATTAAATTCTTCAAACAGGTAAGGGTAGGTGCTTATATGTATGTGCTAACCATACTATATAGAAAGCTGGATCAAACGTAGAGAAGAGAGATGTGAAAACTGGAAGAAGGAACATTAAGATATGAACATGACAGTATACTACCACCAAAAAATAGTGAATACTATTGAAGAAAGGCAAGAAAGAAAGAGCAAAAGCAGAGTTGTAGTTTATTTATTTATTTATTACTGGAACTGATATACAGTCGGACCTCCACATCCACGAGGGTTAGGGGAACAAGAACTCTGCGAATGTGGAAAAACTGCAAATAAACCCCCCTACCCCTCTGCGAAAGCCATTTCTGGGGCAGAAGGGGCACGGGGGAAAGGAGCGTGTGCTTCCTCCAGCCCTTGCCACCCTGGAAAGCCTTGGGAGAAGCCTCTCTCAAGTCCTTTCCAGGCAGCAGGGGTTCAGAGGAAGGGAGCACTTGCTTCTTCTGGATCCTCCCACCCTGGAAAGACTTTCCAAGCCTTTCCAGGGTGGGAGAGGCTTGGCTTTAATATTCGCGAATAACCAAAACTTTGAATATCAAACTCGCAAAGGTAGAGGGCTGACTGTATATACAAAGTTCAATAAAAGTTCCATATTATTACTAGTGTAATTTCATGATTATTACTGAAGATAAATTTGTTGTAGAGAGGAGGGGGTGTTAAAATATTATCTGCATGAGGGGTCAAATATACCAAATACACCACTGGATTTAGGCCAATATAAAATAAAAGTATCTCTCCTCGCCCCCAAGTTATAGGGATAATCAACTGGCTTAAACCTAATTATTTTATCAGCCAATTCTGCCCTCTGTTCTAAATTTAGACTGTTCTAAATATCTTAGAATAGCACTCAGAAAATAATGGCTGGCATCCTGTTGGTGAGTCCTAAGTAGTGCAGACCATTCAGTCAATTGTTGGATGCTGAGTCAACGCCTAGACTAACAGAATTTAGGCCAATATCAGTGCCAATTTAGTCTTGCTGGAGAAGGTATGCTATAAGTGGGGACAGGAAACTGAATAAGCCCTCTTCCTTGTCATAACCAGTTTGAGGTTTTAAGAGGCCTTTTGCATTGTCAAATGGAGAATCAAATGTTATTACTCCATTTTTCCTGCCATTTTTGTTCCCAATGTTGATTTCTGTGATGTGATTGTAAATGCAGCATAGTTCAGAAGCCTGCTTCCTTTCACCAGCCATCCTGGAAATGCTGTTTCCATGAAGACACATTTGTAAATCCAAAGTAAAGCTTTATTGTTGCATAATAAAAACAGAAAAGAAATATATACAATCCATCTTGCCGATGGCAAAGATCACATCTTGTAGATGTTGTTCTAGTTATCCAGTTGAAAAGACATATAGCAAGTATTTAATAAAGGTGAACAAAGGAACCCTTTGGCCAATCCCATACTTCACCTCCTGGGTGTTAACTTATATGATGTTTGAATGATCTGCTGTATCCTAGCCTCTAGACCAGCCTCTAGCTCTGTATCATTCCCCATCTTACCTGGTTCTTATGAGAAACAAATTAGCTCATGTGTTTACCTTTCAGCACCCTGTTTCCAAGCCCAAAGTGTTTTTGTTATTCTGTACTGTGTGAAATTATTTTGGATTTAAACCACCTGTTGGCCGAGTCCTCTTTGTTTCCTTAGACACTTCTCCCATAAGAGATTTTTTCACACACACATCTCTACATTTCTCTTTGACTGTATATTCCATCCATATTCCAACACCCAACAAGTCTAGCACTATGGGATGGAGGTGGAGCAGTCTACATTGATATTATATTCCTCATATATGTATAAATTACAGACTTCGTATTTTCACACTGACCCCTGCATATTTTTTAAAACATTATTGCCTGATGAGGAAACCTAGGTTAAGCATTGAAAGCTAGCACTGAGATTTTTGTGCCTTTTCCGGTGACTTAATAAAAGTATTACTGTGGTTACAAATGGCCTTTGCAGACTGCCAGAAATAGTGCACATTAAATTGAGGCACTGCCCTGGCTGTGCTAGGGAATCATGGGAACTGTAATTTATTGTGGCACCAGAGCTCTCTGACAGAGAAGGCTCAATGTCTCAGAAAAAAATACAATTCCCATGACTCCCTAGCACTGAGCCAGGGCAGTGCCTCAAGTTAATGTCCACTATTTCTGGCAGTCCGCAAAGGCCCTAACATCCAAGTCTCTCTTTGAGGGAGACAATGTTCTCAGTATATGAGTGTGTTGATGAAATGTGAGGCGTTCTATCAGGTAGATGTGTTCCATTAGAGTCTCAAGAAGACTAGCACATGCACACACTGTATTCGTCCTCCTGTTTCTGGATGCAGAGAAATGTTGTAGAATTGGTGTCCATCCCTCCAACTTGTTTGAGCAAGGAAACCATATTGCATCACTTCCCTTCTCCAGGACCTGAGACTGCTGCTACCAAAATCAAATGTGCATGTATTTGTACATGGAAAAAGAAAGCAAAACCTAAAAGAGTTTGAAGGAAAAGGGGGGGGGGGGAAAGCTCATTTAAAAAGGCTATAAAAAGACTCTTATTTAAAAGAAAGAACCACCCCCTTCTGGTGAAAAGCAAGAGTATAATCTGTTCTGGAAGCACTGACCCTCTCTACTCTCATCCATCCAGCCTTAAGAGTAAGTACAAAGAATTATGTCTGTTGGAATTATGTAAGTTCTTTGACATTTTTTGGGGGCTTTGCTTTGCTTCATCCTTTTAGATCCTTTGCTATTTGCTCCTAGGTTTTACCATCGACTTGTCCATGAGTCATAGCAAAATCCAAAATTGTGGCCCCAAAACTTGCCTGCGACTTATACATGAGGTTGACTTATAGTCAAGTATATAAGGTATATCTTGATTGTAATGTCATGAAGAATAATTTTACTCCTTTATCGAATAGCTTTCACCATGTCTTAGGGCCTCTACAGACTGGCTCAAAGGGCCAGCCTGGAGGCAGAGATGGGGCAGGACAGCCGCACTTTGGCCACCCCAATCCCACGCCGATGGTGTTCTGATGCCACACACCGTTACACATGCTGTGCAGCATCAGGATGCCCTCCCAGCGCAGCGTCCTGATGCCGTGCACCAGAAGGGGTGATGAAGAGATGTGTGCCAGCTCTTAGGGTGCCCTTTTGCCACCCCTGAAAAGAGTAGCATTTTGCTGCTCATTTCAGAGAGGCAAAAGGGAGGATCGGGGCCGTGGCGTGGGGTAGCCGCAGCCCCAATCCGCTGGTTCCCAGGGTGGCTCTGTGCAGCCCCCCTTAGTCTCACTCATTGTTGTCAGGTTGTGTGGTCTCACTTCTTTGTGTGTTTTGCATCACAGGGCAATGACTGGTGGCACTGAATGGTAAATCCACAAGAAGAAAGAGGGAGACACATCTCCAAGTGCTCGGTGGATGGCTGCATTTATTTGTGAAAAAGCCTAATGCATTTCAGCCTATATAGATTTCTATGGCCTCCTTCAAGGGCTACATAAAAACATAAAAATTAAATTTAAATGTAAAAGTACAACTCATAATTATATAAAATACATAACACATCATAACAAATATAATTCTAATATTTGTATACTGCTTAAAGCCCTTAAATACCAATATGAACTTGTAATTGCATAAATTTCTGGAGGCAAGAATCTCATTCCATTTGCTAGACAAAAAGGAAACACTTGAACTAGGCTCAAGGTTTTTTATCCTGCAGTTGAACAGGAAAAGATGTGCAGGGAAGAGGAGGAGAGAAGTGGCCTTCAAGGATACATTCTGCAACTGGGGTAGAAAAAGTTCTGAGTAAATTTACAAAAGTGGAAGTGATCAAGTTCTTCATTCAGTCCTCCTGGAACCAAAGATTTTGGTAAAGATAAAAGAAGGGGGAACTGTTATATTTAATTTTGAATAAAAAGAAGGGACACTTACTTTTTAAAAAGTTGTAAAAGGTATATATGCTCAAAGGAAAAATTGAACAAAAACAC
This sequence comes from Phrynosoma platyrhinos, assembly GCA_020142125.1. NCBI lineage: Eukaryota > Metazoa > Chordata > Lepidosauria > Squamata > Phrynosomatidae > Phrynosoma > Phrynosoma platyrhinos. The sequence continues at coordinate 100,427,723 of CM034708.1, forward strand.
ATTTTTTTTTACTGTATAGGTAAAGGGAAGTTCCATGTTCAGACTGGGGCAAAATGCCATAGAATATGAATTTCCAGTAGCAAATAGCACGGTAGAATGTATTGTCTTCTCCTTTTTGTAAGAAGGCAATAGTGAGCTGCTATTAGAAGTTGTCCTAAGTGAATCTGATTTAACAGGGCTCTTTTTGTGTTTGGGTGGGAGCCAGGGAGATCGGTGGTATGGAGAAAGAGATAAAAAAGCTGTTTGCTCTTAGAGGTGGGAACATTCACAGAGAATAGATATATTTGCTACATATTGCTGAGAAAGGGACCACTATCTGGTGGGGAAAGGAAAGCTGCTGCAACACTGCAGAAATAATCCAGTTTGACACGACTTTAACTACTATGGCTCAATGCTATGGAATTCAAGGATTTCTAGTTGGTAGGGCACCAGAGCCCTCTTACAGGGAAGGCTAAAAACCAAAACAAAATTAACAAGTCACAAAAGTAGAAATCCCAGAATTCCATAGCACTGAATCATGGCAGTTAAAGTGATGTCAAACTGCTGGATTTCTGCAGTGTGGCAGCAGCCAAAGACAAGGATAACTAGCAAAGAACAGCTGGAAAAATCAGGAAGCTAAAAATATAGGACAGTTCTCCCAAAGTTAATGAATACCTCAGTATGGTTTGTATTTTACAGCCCAGGTTTCTAGTGAATAGCTAGTGACAGCTATCTTCAAATATCTGAAGGGCTGTCCAACTTATTTTCTGCAATTCCAAAGTACAGCAGCCAGCACAAAGTACTCCAATTACAAGAAAGGAGATTTCGACTAAGTACTAAGAAGGACTTTCTGATAATAACAGCTGATTGCCAGTGAAATAGGCTCCCTGAAAGTGGTTTTTAAAGAGAGAATTTGGAAATGGTTCTGCTACCTCCTTAGTATCCTTTAATTTGGGAGAAAATTGCAGTCTATTTGTTTAATCAAAAGTAAATCCTACTGTATACGGTGACCTTCACTGCAGCAGTTACAAGGTGATTGTGGATGCCATACATATTTTTGTGTGATGACAGAAATTAATTCAGAAAATTTAGAGTAAAACAATGACCACCATGAAATCAAAATCAATTTTTGTCAGAGGCTTTTGGGGAGGGAGCAGCCAATGCATTTAACTGTGCTAATACATAAAATGGTATCAGTGTGGTGTAATGGTTGCGCATTGGACTAGGACAATGGGAGACCAGGGATCGAATCCTGGTGCAGCCTTGGAAATCTACTGGGTGACCTTGGGCAAATCACAGTCTCTCAGCCTCAGAGAATGGCAGTGGCAAACCCCCTCTGAAGAAACTTGCCAAGAAAACCCCACAATAGGTTTGCCTAAGGGTTGTCATAAGTCGGAAATGATTTGAAGGCACAGACAACAACAATCTTGGAATATTCCATGTAGTAAAGAGGCATGAGCCAAAATGACAAGAGGTGTAGAACAAATTGATGAATACGTGAGTGGAAAATTTCAACGATATAGCCATGTTATTCTGTAGAATTGGTAGGTAGAGGCAGACCAAATGCATTTGGAGAAAGTAGACTTTAGTCTAGGAAAGCTCATGCTGCCAACTTCTTTCTTTCAATGTGAAGTTGAAGGCTTTCATGGCTGGCATCCATAGATTTTTGTGGGTTTTTTGGGCTGTGAGACTGTGTTCTAGAAGAATGTATTCCTGACGTTTCACTTGCATCAGTGGCTGACATCTTCAGAGAATGGTGGCATGGAGGTGTGGGGGGTATATATACTATGTGACCCTTGGTTGAGAGGGTTAGCATGTAAATCTGTGTATTGTTCTGTTGATACAAGGTCTCAGGATGGGAGGCTATTTGAGGAGGATTAGTGTCTATTTAATTAATGGTCCATTGTCTGCTGGAAACCCCCCCCCCCAATCCTCTATGAAGTTTCCCAGCAGACAATGGACTTTTAATTAGACACTAATCCTCCTTGCATATCCTCCCATCCTGAGGCCTTACCTCAACAGAACAATATACAGATTTACGTGCTAATTCTCAGCAGGGAATTGTAGTTTATTGCCTCAGTCTCCCATTGTGCTCAATAGGCCTACTCTTAAGTAAAGGCCCAGGGGAGTTGAGGACCACCTATTTGGAGAAGGCGAGAGTGTTTGCTAATCTATTGACATTTCCGGTGTATTGCAAATAATCCCCAAAGCCTTCCTGAGTGAAGGGACTTGTTCAGTCTGGCTCATGCTTCATTGGGGAGCAACGTCCCACTGAACTCCATTAATCTTTGAACACCTTAGTACAGGGGTAGGCAACCTTTCCCCTTTAAGGGCCGAGGGACTTCAGCTCCCAGAATCCCAGGAGCTATTGGCCAACATGGGACTATCGGCCAACATGGCTGAAGCTTCTGGGAGCTGAAGTCCCTCGGCCCTCAAAGGGGAAAGGTTGCCTACCCCTGCCTTAGTACATCTCTGTGGCAGGAACTGTACCTGCAGTGCAGACATATAAGTTTATTGCACAGCACTTGCAGGAAAGGGAACAGAATAGGGCGAGAATGCATATTAATGCATGGGAGAACGCTGCTGTACCACCGAGTCCCCAAGCTGTTCCCCGTCCATGCTATGGCAATCGATTTTGAAGAACGATTTTGAACTGTTCTTCAAAATCGGCTGCCAGGAACAGCTGGGGAACAGCTTGGGGACTCCCGGAGGCATCAGCAGCACTCTTCTGTGCGGTAACTTGCATTCTCGCCCTGTTCCATTCAGTTTCAAATCCTGCAAGTGCAGCGTGATAAACTTAATTATCCAGTTTGACCCCGCTTCATGTGCCATGGTGCGATGCTGTGGAATTTTTGGAATGGTAGTTTGTTTGATAGATATTAGTTTGATAGATATTTATAGTTTGTTTGATAGGTATTTGTTGGATAGATATTTATAGAGAAATAAATAGGATTCAAAATATTTTTTTTACCAGAAAATACAAAAAGCTACTGAGATGTACAAGTGAAACCAAACAGGGTCTTTGTCTTGCTCCCCATCTTCAACAAACTACCATTCTCAGAATTCCATATCATTGCGCCATGGCACTTAAAGCGGGGTCAAACCGGATCACATCTGCACCACGGATGCAGCCTCGGATTGTTTCGGCCTCCAATTGTACGCCTGGATGGAAAAAAGCAACGTGAAACGTGGGGAAGGCAGAAGGAAATGAAAGCCGGAGGAATAACCGAGAAGGGCTGGTGAGTCACACACAAAGTGAGGGAGAAAAGTCATTGTTCGTTCAACTACACTAAACTGAACTTTCGCCAAAGAAGGCCGGGCTTGGACCTCCCAGGGCCTTCCTTCCTCTCTATGCCCGCCTATGGTAGCAGTCGGGTGGGCTTGGGCCCCGGAGGGGAGGAGAAAGGCGCGGACTAGGCCTTGGCGTTGCCATGGCAATGCCTGGGCTGCCTCTGACAAGATGGCCGCCAGGACGGCTCGCCGCTCCCGCGCGCTGGAGAGGTGGGCCCGGCTGGTGCGCTCCTTGTCGCGCGGCGATGACGTACTCCGGGGGAGCGCCGGTGCCTTCGGACAGCAGGAGCGCGGCGGAGCGGAGTTGGTGGCAGTTGCTCGCGTGAAGATGGCGGGCGTCGCTGATGCCGCCGCCGCCGCCGCCGCCGCTTCGGGAAGCGGGGACGGCGGGCGGCGGGAGCCCTCGCTCCTCCAGCCGGAACCCGGGCAACGGCGGAGCAGCTTCACGGGCGGGGAATCCCGGTCGCCTCAGCCGTCCCCGGCCCGCTCGGCGCCTTCTTCCCCCTCGATCCCGCCTTCTCCCAGCCCAGGGCGCCATCATTACCACCAGCAGCAGCAGCAGCAGCACCGGACCGAGACGCTGGGCTTCTACGAGAGCGACCGCCACCGGCAGCAGAAGCGCCGCGGGCCCTCAGGTGAGGAGGCCTCAGGCTCCCTCAGGCGAAGGTGCCTCTGGGCATGTACAGAACGTTACCTTCCCCCCCCCCCCTCAAGGTGTTGCTCTTTTTGTCGCTGTGTGCCTTCAAGTCGCTTCCGACTTCTGGCGACCCTGGCATGGGGTTTTCTTGGCAAGGTTTCTTCAGAGGAAGTTTTTGCCCTTGCCCTCCCCTGAGGTTGAGAGAGTGTGACTCGCTCAAGGTCACCTAGTGGCGTTGTTGTTTCTTTTTTGTGGGTTATGTGGCCATGTTCTACTGGAAGAGTTTATTCCTGACGTTTCGCCAGCATCTGTACAGGGCTGGCATCTTCAGAGAATGCTGGCATGGAAGTGAGTGGGGTATATACATGTGTGTGTATGTATGTGTGTGTGTGGTGTGTGTGTATATACGCACACATATACATACACACACACATATACACTGTGTGACCCTTGGTTGCGATTACACAGATTAACATGCAAATCACTTCCTCTCAACCAAGAGTCATGCAGTGTGTGTGTGTGTGTGTGTGTCCCATTCACTGCCATGCCAGCATTCTCTGAAGATGCCGGCCAAACTTCAGGAATAAACTCTTCTAGAACACAACCACATACCCCCAAAATGCCCACAAAAAAACTATGGATAGCGGCCGTGAAAGCCTTCGACTTCCTCTCATCCAGTGGGTTTTTCTGCTTGTTCTCCAAAGTCCTAATCTTACACTCAAACCACTACACCATGCGGGCGGGCTATTGTATATACTGCAAAGGTGCCTATTACAAACATTTAAAATGTAGAATGCTAAACACTACACCAGGCTGTATGAACAGACTAGGGCCTTTGCAGACTGCCAGAAATAGTGCACATTAAATTGAGGCACTGCCCTGGCTCAGTGCTAGGGAATCATGGGAACTGTAATGTATTGTGGCACCAGAGTTCTCTGACAGAGGAGGCTCAATGTCTCAGAAAAAAAATACAATTCCCATGATTCCCTAGCACTGAGCCAAGGCAGTGCCTCAATTTAAAGTGCACTATTTCTGGCAGTCTGCAAAGGTCCTATGTTGTCCCTGCACCTGTACAGAGTGTGTTTCTTCCTCATCCCTTTTAGCAGTAGAGCATTTGGTCCTCTCTTCTCCGGTTTGAGAAAAAGTGCTGTTTAGCTCCTAATTTTGGGAAAGGCACTGCAGGGATTGAAATCTGCCTGCAAAGAGGTGAGTCTGAAACCTTTGTATCCCTAGCCTGAACTTCCTTTAGTGTAAATAAGAGTTCTTGGAGGGAAATGTACTTTATCCCTGTTTTAATCTGTTCCTGTGCTGTGCATTAGCATTGCAAACAATGTCTGGGCTGACCTCAGGTACCTTGGTTTGGGTGGTTTTTCTGCCCCAGACTTGTTCCTTGTTCCTTTTTTTTTTTTTTTCCTCTGGAGTTCAGTTGAGGATAGTTGGGATGCTGGGAACATTTTTGAGGTTAGTGTGTGTGTGAGACTTTTGACATAGTAAAAACAGCTAGAGGCAAGAAGTGTGTGAAGTGAATGAGGACAGAGCCAAAAGAGGAAGTTATTTACCCTCCCCTCTCTCAAACCTATGTTTTAATTTCTTTTTAAAGGCAAAAGATACCAAAGTAAAAGTGGAGGGAAAATCTATATATGTGGATATATCAAAGGGTTCTGACAATTCTCGATATTTGGAACAGTTCAAGAAGTCTGGCTGAAATCAGGTGTTTTGAGGGTTTCTCCCTGTTTCTTGACAACAGGATACGTTTGACTCGGAAGCTGCTTTCTCACTGAGTCTGTTGTAAGTTTGTTTTTAGAGTTCAGTGCTGTCAACAGCTTTGAGCAATTGTTTTCTACATGGATCTGAGCTGGGGCTGGTGTACTACAGTATTTGGCAACTCTCTTGTTAAGTCTCTCAGTATGCAACAGTGATAATCTGTAGTTTTAGCTCTGAGGTTTGTTATGAAGCATGACTGCCGATGTAGTTATTTTGGGGGATCTAAATTTAGGTACCCAGGATTGAAAAATTAGACTAGAGATCCTGCAACTTGTCAAAAAACTATTGACGATGTATTTAGGTATGAGAAGACGTCATAGCTAATATATAGATATATCTCTAAAATATATGTAACTGTTTGTCTGTGAGAAATTAAATTTTCCTTCTCCCAGATTTGAAGTTAAGAGTCTTGGCATTGGATCTGATAGCACAGGGTATGCGTGCACTCATGTTATGATGTCTTATATATAGGACAGTGTGTGCAGAAGTGTATTCAGTTGAGTACAGAGTTTAAAAATGAGACTTGTCCTATTTTTAAATTGTGTTAAGAGTAATCTTTGCTACTAACTAGTTATTGGAGCTGCTGGTCTCTTCTCTATTTGATTCAAAAGAATTATTTCTAGCCACTAAGAACTCAAAATCCCTCCCCACCATATTTCAGATTTTCATCAGGTTCTGTTAAAACAGAGAAATCTTCTTGGTATCTGTATAGAATACATGGCAATGCCTTGGCATTGGCAATAGCTGTTAAACCGATCATACTGTAACTGATAAATTTGAAGTACAGTACTTGAAAAAACTGAGCACTTTATTTCAGATTGTCCAAATGGAGACAGACACATTGTTTTATCACATTTTTCTAAAATTATTGTTTCCTTGACAGTGGAAGTGCAATGAGAATTTCTGCATTTTCAGACAACTAGTTTATATTACTAGTGGGTTGAGTGTTGGACTCTTAACTCTGAAGACTAGGGTTCAAATCAGTGCTCAGCCATGGAAATCCACATTCCCTAGCACTGAGGGCCTTTGCAGACTGCCAGAAATAGTGCAGATTGAGTCCACTTTAACTGTCCTGACTCCGTGCTTGGGAATCATGGGAACTGTAGTTTATTGTGGCACCAGAGCTCTCTGACAGAGAAGGCTCAATGTCTCAGAAAAAAAATGCAGTTCCCATGATTCCCTAGTACTGAGTCAGGACAGTTAAAGTGGACTCAATTTGCACTATTTCTGGCAGTCTCCAAAGGCCCTGAGTCACCTTGGGAAAATCACTCACTCAGTCTCAGAGGAAGGCAAAGGTAAATTGCTTCTGAACAAATCTGGACAAGAAAATCCTGTAGTAGGTTCACCTTAGGGTCACCATAAGTTGGAAACTACTTGAAAGCATACAACAAGAAGCCTTGTTTTTTCCTTATCCCCTGTCAATTTTTGTAATAGATTAGACTACTGCAATACACTGCATATGGGGCTGCCCTTGAAAAGTGTTTAGAAGCTGCAGCTAGTGCAAAATGCAGCAGCCACAACAGTGTCAGATTGCATTTTAGAGACCATATAACATTGAATAGAACTGCACTGGCTTCTGATTTGCTTCTAAGGTCCTTTCAAGCTGCTAGTGTTGCCCTACAAAGCCCTAAATGATTTGGGGCCAGGATAACAGAAAGATTGGCTCCTCCCATATGAAATACGAGATCTTCAGAGGAGGCCCTGTTTTGTGTCCTAACACCACATGAAGTTAGGTTGGTGGGTACACATAACAGGGCTTTCTCTATAGCAACTTCTCCACTGTGGATCTCCCTGTCATGGGAAGTTCAGCTGGCCCTATCTTTTTTAAGCTTCCAGCAGACAGCCAAAATAGTGCTATCCCACATGGCATTAACAGATTGAAACTGCTGTTTTAACTTCTAAGAAATGGTTTTACACTGCTTTTAGGAGTCTTGGAAGATTATTTTAATGTGTTTTTAAATGTTTTAATCATTGTATTTTTAATTGTTTTTTTATTTTTTATCTCCTTGGGAGCCTTTGTGGCCTTGGGAGGTGATACAGAAATATACTACTATAAAAGGGGTTGTGGTTGTTGCTGCTGCTGCTGTTTTAGTAGCACCAGCATTGGGGAGTGAAGGAGGACTGAAGGAGAACAGACTTTCAGTGTTGAGATGCAAAAGCATCCCTGTGGTGAACAATGAAATAAAGCTGGGGGGGGGGGGAGAGTCTCTCTAATCCAGAAGTAGCCATATGTGCCTGCTTGCTCTAGAAGAGATAAACAGCAGCTGCCTTTAGAATCTGTTACTGAGCATACCTGAACAGCAAAACAGACAAAAGGCAAGAGTAGGTAAGCCTTACCAGCTACCCCCACCCTCCTGCATGTTTATAAAGCATAGAACTATAAGTTTGGCCACCATCTGGTGGGGGGGGGGGAATCCATCTCTGGGTACATTTTAGAAGAAGCTTTGAAATGGTGTCTGGAATTTTCCAAATGCTTCCATTTACTCATTCAAAGCTTACTTCATCTGGTTTTTTCGTCTCACATGTACACTTCAGAGTTCCAATTGAAAAGGTTACTAAAACATGTTCAAGTTGCTGTTTTTTTGTATGTTGTGTTGAAGGAGCCTATCCCTTTCCATGTCTCTGGTAACAAAGTTTATGTTAAAGAAGTAATACCCAGGAACACAAATACAGTGGTACCTCTACTTACGAAAGGCTTTAGTTACGATATTTTCAAGTTACGAAACGCTTCTTCTAAAAATATTGTCTCTACATACGAATGGCTGTAGAGACATATTTGTATGTTGAGACAATATTTTTTAGAAGCATTTTATAACTCTAAAATTTCCAGCCACAGCCTCGGCTATTCCTTGGGCTGACTCTGGAAGTGGAGGATTCCTCC
>CM034708.1:100446306-100460977 GCA_020142125.1 Phrynosoma platyrhinos
CCACCCACCCACCCCCAATTCTTTAGTGCCACAGATTTACAATGCTCTGTTCCTAGAGATTCATCCTTTTCTGTCCTTTCTAAGGTGCAGGGACGTTTGCTGGTTTTGCCTGTTCTTTAGAAATCTTTATCTTCTAGTTTGCTTCTACAGGTTTAACAGGGAGCTTTCTGTTTTATTTGTGATTATGGCCATTTTAATAGTTTTTAGTGTACAAGTGAGTGCATATGGTATACATTGCACTTGAGTAAGTATTTATATAGCCTTAAGATTATTTGCAGTAATCGTTGTGCAATTTTACAAAGGTTAGTAATCTACATTATTATTTCTTTTTTTTCTAGTTGATGATTTTTGGGATCTTTTTGTGCCTGGATGCTTTCCTTTATGTGTTCACACTCCTACCACTGAGAGTTTTTCTGGCAGTGTTCAGGTTCATCACATTGCCTTGTTATGGCTTACGGTAAGTTCTATTTAATTTTTTTTACTTTGCAAAAGTTTTGTTCCAGGCTGATAAGATAAGATCATAATTTATCTTTAATTGATCAAATTAAATAGTTTCAGCTGAAAGTTGGTTTTAAGTTGTAATAGTTGTAAAAACAGAAAGGAATAATCCCAACACATGGCATTCGTTTCTGAGTTTTATTTTATTGTGCTGCTATGCAGCATTTAACAGAAAATTCTGAAAGAGTTTACAGAACCGTTGAGTCAAGAAGGTGAGTCAAGGACATGTTGAGTACTTTATCTTACAGGTTTTATTTTAGTTAATTACGGTTGACCTGCCTTTGTAAATACATTATTTTATTTTGCCTTTCATGGTGACGTTGATGCATAGAGGTTATCTAATTTGAGATTGGTCATTTCTGCACATGAAAAGCATATTTTCCTTTGTAGTTGCCAAAGGAAATAAATCAGCCAGGAGAAAATATGTAGCAATAGCCTATTGTCTAGATACATATGTTGTAGGATAAAAATGGTTAAATCCAATATTTTAGGACTCAGAATTTATAATATTCAGCATACAATTTATATTTGTTATGTGATAATTTGCAAGCAAAGATAATCCTGGAATATACCCTTTAGAGTTGGAAGTGTTATACATACCACCATTCATGGTTGTTGAATTTTACCCTGGCTGTTTATCCTTGTTAACTTGTCTATATAGTAAGGTTTTAGAAAACCATTACACTGTGTTCAAGAAAACAGTCCTGTCTGTGAATGTCCTTGAGAAATCTATTGACAATGCTCATTTACCATTTTTGGTAGTATAATATGCTATGAGGTTTTTGCTTTAACCTTTTCTCTCACTCTCAGCAAAGTCTGTGTATGTTTTTGTAATTTGTAAAAATTGCAAGTCTTCTTCCATGTCTTGTCTTAAAAAATGTCAGTGACCATTATCTCCCTGGATTTACAATATATATAGTGGGTGAATATAATTTATCAAATAGGAATTGACTTTGGTTTGCTTATAACCACTTTGTAAACTGCGTGTTCATATTATCAGGCACTGTTTGAAAATATTACCTTTCCCATGTTTGCCTGGATTTCTCATTGGGCAAAGAAGTGTGGTAAAATTCTCATCATCATTCACAGAAGGATAGAAGCCCTGCTTGAGTGTTACACACAACAGTTTCTTGAATATGGAAGCAGGATAGTAGCTAGCACATTCCCATTGCGTTCTTCATGTGGAAAGTGACTTTGCTGAAGAGGAGATGTTGCTAGGCACATGAAGTCTCTCTGTGTGATCAATAGCTGGAAAAATCAGGTTCCTTGATGGCATAAAAAGCCTTGAAGGTAAAAGTCAGAGGGCAACCATAAAGTTCAAGTATGGCAAAGTATCCTTAGCCAGTAAAATTTTAGAGATTTTATGCTCTTAGAAAACAAAAGGAAAGTCAGTTTAAGTATTCCCATAGCATTGCAATTCTGCCCTCAACTAAGTGGCCCTTCCTGTAAATAACAATAACAGTCTGAAATGTCAGGGAAAGATTCAGCACGTGTTCACTTGATGTGTTATTAACACATTTGCTTTGCAATTCTCTATTATGCTTTGACGACTGCTGTGATTTGCTGTATCCCCTCTATGATTTGCTATATGTTTTATAAAGCTACTGAGCATACTTTCTAAAACTGCTGTAAAGTTTGATTCAGTACCATATTGCTCAGGTTGAAAGCTGACATCTGGACTATCATGTCTTTAAATAAACTGATGTATTCATTTCACGAATGCCTCCTTTCTTGAATCCTAAAAAAGAGTGTTTCCTTTCAGCTTCCATGCGAATGGAAACCTCTCCTCTTCAAACACAATGTTTTCCATGTGAAGAAAGTGATATGGGTCAGGGTTAGGGTTTCATCCTTTGCATGTTGAAGAAGGCTTGTTGATTAATGTCTGAACAAGGCTGGAACAATCAACTGGTAGACACTTATATGCATGCTGTTATAAGTTAGCATTTCACGGCCCTCACATCATAAAAAGTGGGTTAGAACATGCTTTTTCCAAGTCCATATGACAGTAAAGGTATATTTTTTCTAGTGAAACCTCTGAGAAACCTGGTCATTTAGCACTGTTACATACTTTGCCATAATTATTATGAACACATATGAATACTTAGCGTGTCATGGAAATAAGGTTCCATCTAGGTAAGCCATAAATAGTACACAGGATGTCATGGCTGTCTTATTAAATCTCATACCTCAATAAAGAAGGTTCTTTTTACAGGCCACTTCTTGAGCTGACCACGTTACTTACTTTCATAATGTTGATAACAAAAATGGCAGTGTATGAAGTCTGTTAGGTGCTATATGAATATTTTTCTTAAATTAAAATCAGTTGTGTGATTCTGGGAAGAAATTGCTCTTGAAATCAACATCTAAGACTTGAGAGTATTCAAGATATTGTGAAAAAGAACAATTCAAATAAATGAAAACTGTTATTAGTTTCTTGTTCAGTTCAGTGGGGTTGTCTGTAAAGGTTGCTTTTATGTATTTTTCCCCTCCATCCCTGAAACAATATATTTATTTTGAATTATTACATAAATGGAGTTTAACACTATCTGTTAAGTACCATGGTTTCATAAATGTTTCATTTGGGCTGTTTTAAGCAGTGATTGATATATGTTTTTTGTGCACTGTATAAGTTGTTCTCCTGTAAAAGATTGCTGCTTTTAGGTTTCTTGAGTTTTTATATGTTTTGATAGCTTACAAAAGTACAGGAAAAATATATTCATTCCAGATATAGCTAGGTATGTTTTAACCAGTGCCATTCAAGTACAAAAATTCTGTATAAAGTACTGAAATGATTTTCTCTTGATATGGGTGGTTCTTAATCCTCCTCTTTTGTGTGTGGATTCTTCCCTTTGGTTTGTTTGAGCTGTTTGAAAGGCCTTTCTGTAGGCACAACATCATATTCCATTCTGTGTAGAAACTAAAAGTGCTCCTCCCTTCATTCTGTTTTTTCCAAGAGCTCAACAGAGAGATTAAATATCCTTATCTCATTTCTTTGTGCATAATTTATTCTAGGCTTTTATAATTATAGTCGTTTATACTTTATTCCTCTGAAGCATAAAATCCTTTTTTCCCTTTATTATTATTATTTTTTGAGGTTAATTCCTATCCATGACACCATGAATGGTATGAAATGCAAACAGTGAACTGCATATAGCCTTTTTTTAGCATCTGATTTTATAAAATCAGAATGTGGAAATGGCTTCCTAACTAGGGTTGTTTTCTGTTCTTCTATATTTGTGCATCTTTTGGTTTTGACAGATCATTTATGAGAAGAATAAGTTTGTTTAATTGATTTTGGGTTTTTGCAAGACTACCAGATACATTTGGATCATTTGACCTATATGTTTGGCTAGCAACTTTTTTTTTTTTTTTAAATCCTCTTTGTACTAGAATGTGTTGTTCTTGATAGTGAAGAGCCATGCATTACTGGTGTCTTTTGATGCCTGAGAATTCAACAGTTTTTCCAGATGGAGAGTTTCTCAATGTCAGCTATGTTCTTAGCTTTTGCAAGTTACATTAAAGCTATGCCATTGACTCTTACTCCATCTTGCAGGTTGAGGTCTAGGAAGATAAAGAAACAGTTGTGGCATCTAGCAGATACAAAAAGTGAGCAAGTACATGATTGTACTTTCTCTGACCATTGATACTGAGCTCAGGGTTAATTCATCCTTGGAAAAAGACACTTTTTGGTAAAATGATTAATGTTCTTTTCAGGAAATCATTTATTTTACTGTTTATTGCTTATTCATATTTATGCCCTGACATATCTGATGGGCTTAGCTTAATTTAAACCAATTTTGTGAAAGTTATTTTAAGCACTGTCCCTAAAGGGGATGTTACATTAAATATAGTAATTTTTGCCATGAACTGAGCTAGTTGTTAACCAAAAAACAGTGAGTTCCTTCTACTACAGCTTTTTAATTTCTTTTGAGACGTAATGTACTTTCTCCTCCATTAAGATTTTTCTTTTATGTCATAATTAGCCTGTTTAAAGTAATCCTAAGTATAAGTTGTGTCAAGTTTCCTTTGATCCTTCTTAGGTTTAAATTATTTTAGTCCACTATATGGATTAGTTTTGTATCCTTTATAATATGTATATGTACTGTTGTCTGCAACAGTATATTCTGTGTATAAACATACATAATTGGAGACCATTGAAAACCATAGATAATCTGTGCACCCACAATATAAACAATAAAAAACAGTTCCACAAAAAAGTGCTAATATAAACCTATTTAGAAATACAGTCTTCTGTGTTTCTTTTCTATTCTCTCATATTTTAAGATTGGGATTATTAAAAATGAGATTTTACATTAGGCCTTATGCTAGTTTACTCTAGCTGCTTTTTGCTAGGATTGAGGCTTGATTTCCTAAAACATAAAATGAAGATATGATTTCATCTCCAAGGAGAAAATACCCCTTTCCTGTTGCAATCTGTACATGCTACATGAGGGAAAATAAACCTCTCAAAATGAGCCCTACCCTTTCCATGATGGTCAAAAACGTAGTGTAGCAACATTACAACCTTCTTTCTCTCTCTTTCTCTTTTATTTCTTATAAATCAGAATGAAGGGAAGAGCACTTTCACTTCCTTTATAGGATGGAATGTGATGTCACATGAAACTTCTCCATGGTGAGTATATATTCTGTTTTTCTGTTATGCTGCCAGGCGAAATGATTTCTCTACATATATTGCAACCTTGTAGACTGTGCTGTCAAAAATGGAGCAAATCATTTGTTAACCAAAATACTTGCGATCATAAATTTATTTAACATGGATAGATGAGACATTTAAGAGAAAAACTAGTATCATTTGTAGTGACATTTGTTTGTTTAAAAAATGGAAAGATAATGAAATGAATTATGAAATCACAATAGATTTTCACATTAAAGTTAAGATGAGGTTGCCCTCCTACTTCCCAGAGAAAACTTGTAATTTGGCTATTTTGCTAGATATCCTAATAGTCATATCTCTTGGGATGGGTGGCTTGTTATAGTAGGTGTTTAAGTAACCAACTGCCTGATTTCTTGGGTCAAATAAAAATCATCTGTTGGAATTAGGTAAGAACATCTCTATATAGGTCTTCTTCTTTTTAGGCCAGTAGTAACCCACTAAAAGATTTGGGAAGATGGACTATCTTGCTTTCTCATTTTTCCTCACCACTACATCCCCTCGTACCCTTTAAAATCCACCCTTGAATATCAGGCTTTTTCCAAAACATGGAATCTGGTACTTGGAGTGATGCTACAGAAATTTATGGATCATCTTACTCAAGCAGAAATCACTTTAGTTCACCCAAGAACATCTTTTTACTCAAGCTATAACAGATTTAAACTCAATCCAATGTACAAAATAAATGAAGTGTTTTTCAGACCTTTGCTATATTACATAGTAAAATATAAAATCGTTCATTCAAGTTATCTTTTTTTTTTTTTTTTTTTTTGGCTTCATAAGCCCTTGATTCTGATAATATTTCCTGCTATGCTTCTTTGTCCTTAACCTCTATCACCTTTGATGGGCCTTCCATGGCTTATAGTAAGCTGGAGTACCCCATTACATCTAAATGGAAAAACTCTGTCTTAAAATCTATTTAACTGAAGATAATCCTGATCATGGCTTATTATTCTGCTTTACTAACTGACATTAAGCCATAGGTTCCTGATTCAGAAATAGTGGGAAAGTTTGACTTCACATAAGTCAGTAATATAGTGACAAGCCAGTACATGGAGCAGGGAGGGGAGAGAGGGATGTTTCTTCCTTGCTTTATGAAAAATGGTTTATCTAGCTGAGAAAGATGGTCTAAGCAGGGCCTTTATAATGTTTATTAAATGTTTGGGTATGGCATATGGTACTGTGGTTTAAGTAGATAATGCTTTTTATTGTTAACATTTTGATTGGAAGCTTATCTTTAATACCAAAGAGTGTCTTTCTCATTGGTTTTCTCCCCTCAAATGTTTCTTTTCTTTTGTCACATGAAAAAACAAGTTATATTTTGTGTATCATACTAAATACATATTAAAATACAGTGAAAATTTTGAATAATACTTTCGCCTAACTACTACCTCCCCCAGTTATTTTTAAGATACATAACTTTAAGGAGAGTATATTTAAACTTCCTTGATTACAATTTCTTATTTTGCCCTGTTTGTTTTGAGACAGCTCTCACCGAGGCCTAAGAATGAGGTTGGTGTTTTGTTTTCTTTCTTAGCATGTTGTTGTGCTGATTGTTTGCATGCAGTTTTGTTAACAGTCAAACTGCAAAGCGAGGAAATTACTAGCTGATTGTAAACATTCCTTATACAAAGTACTTTCTTTAAGCACTGTATTTTCCGGCGTATAAGACGACCCGCGTATAAGACGACCCCCCATTTTTCCAGTCAAAATATAGAGTTTTAGTACCTCTATCTTCATTATCCTTATACCCGGCGTATAAGACGAAACCCCCCCCCCCACTTTAGCCACAGATTTTGCAGGTTAAAAGGTCGTCTTATACGCCGGAAAATACAGCACAAAAATTTTATCAATTTACCGTATTTTCCGGCGTATAAGACGACCCCCCACATTTCCAGTTAAAATATAGAGTTTGGGAAGAGTATGACTTCCAAAACTGTTGTTGTTGTTGCTGTGCACCTTCAAGTCATTTCCAACTGATGATGACACTAAGGCAATCCTACCATGAACCTCCTTATACCCGGCGTATAAGACGACCCCCCCCCCACTTTAACCCCAGATTTTGCAGGGTAAAAAGTAGTCTTATACGCCACAAAATAAGAAAGCCATCTGATGCATGTGCTATAAAATGTATATTTCATTTCCACTTTTTGGTCTAATCTACAGTTTATAGAGCACAGTTAAAAATATAATATGTTAATGAACACATGTTAAGTATACCCTTAACATTTTAGGTTATCTCCAAAAATGTAGTGTGTAAATCTTCTATTCAAGTCTTCTGTTTGATGGCCAAGTCAGATGAGACATTTCCAATGTAATGCTGTTACATTAGTGACACATACACCAAAGCAGGAAATGTCTCCTTTGACTCCAAGTGGATCAAATAAGCTCCTTTTCTTTAAGGAAACTTTAGAAAAATTGTAGTTTTTCAAATTGTTCAAACAAAACAGTAAATACATAGCTTCCCTAGCCCATTTCAGATTTCTAGATACCAGATTTGATTTTTCTAGGTATGCTATGAGAAAAAATGACAGTCGTATTAGCTAGGTATGGTCATAGAATAGCTGCTTAAACCACAAGAGAAGGATGATGCTCGCAAAAGGCCTGGCATAGGCAATGCAGAAGTTCAGAAAAAACTTTGATTATTATTCCAAATACCTAGGTTATTGTTGTTGCTGCTGCTGACAATGTCCATAAAGGGACTTGAACCACCTTGCACAGGATTTCCTACAACCATTCCTTGTTCTCATTCCCAGCTCCCTACATCTGAAATAAGCATGCAATTTTTTGTTATATTGCTTACTTTTGGTTTCCATCCAAATGCAGCTTGATTGAAATGCTCAACAATGTTATGCTTTTCTTAAAAGAATGCTTAAAAGAATACTGACTATGGTCAGCCCACCACATTTGCAGATTTGGTATTTGCAGACATGATTATTTGCAGATTTGATCAGTAGGTTCTCTTTAGGAATCTCTAGGACAGGGGTAGGCAACCTTTCCCCTTTAAGGGCCGAGGGACTTCAGCTCCCAGAATCCCAGGAGCTATTGGCCAACATGGGACTATTGGCCAACATGTCTGAGGCTTCTGGGAGCTGAAGTCCCTCAGCCCTTAAAGGGGAAAGGTTGCCTACCCCTGCTCTAGGACCTCCAGCATGACTTTGCCAAAGGTTGACCATAGAGTCATGCTGGAGGAACTAGGATTCCTAGAGAAAAAGTTTCTGAAGGAATTTGTAGATCCTCCAGCGCAATTCTTCTGGTGGATGTTGACCACAGAGTTGTGCTGGAGAACTAAAGATTCCTAGAGAAGTGTTCTCTTCGGTTAAAAAAATGGTTTTATTTGTGTTTTTTCCACTTTCACAGGGGTCCTACACTTCTAATCCCAACGAATGTGGAGGGACCACTGAATTAAATAATGTCTTAAATTGGCAGCTAAGCTACTCTACTTTTTTACATCCAATATTGCTTTGTTGTTGTTGTTTGTTGTTAGCTGGCCTTGAGGCAACCTTGACTAAGGACAGCCCCGTGGATGAGACATCTGCAAGACCCATCTGTCCTGCACCTCTCTACTCAGGGCCTGCAGGCTTAGGCCCGGGTCCTCCCTAATAGAATCTATCCACTTAGCATGTGGTCTTCCTCTCTTTCTGCTGCCTTCTATCTTTCCTAGCATCACTGTCTTTTCTGATGATTCATTTTTCCTCATGATGTGGCCAAAATATGAAAGCCTCAATTTAGGCGTCTTGGCTTCAGAGAGAGTTTAGACTTAATCTGTTCTATTTGTCCTCATGGCTGTCCGTGGTATTCTCAGTACTCTTCTCCAGCATCCCATCTCAAATGAGTTGATTTTTTTTTTTTTAAATTTTCAGCTCTTGCACTCATACATGGTGATGGGAAATACAGTGGCTTGGATGATTCTCACTTTAGTGTTCAGAGTTATGTCTTTACATTTTATGATCATGTGCAGTTCTTCCATAGCAGCCCTTCCCAATCATAGTCGTCTTCTGATTTCTTCACTGCAGTTTCCATTCTGATCAATATTTGAACTAAGGTATGGGAACTCTTTCACTTTTTTTACTTTTTTTTCATTTTTTTCACTGTTTCAGTTTTCTCATTGTCTAGTATGAATTCTTATAGAATCTGTGATCATTGCTTTTGTTTTTGTAATGTTCCACATTTTCCTTTTCCTCCTTATCCTTCAGTAATGGCTCCAGATCTCTGTTTATGCTAGTAGTATTGTGTCATTTGCATATCTTAGGTTGTTAATGTTCCTTCATTCTGTCTTTACTCCTCCTGCCTCTGAGTTCAAGCCCACTCTGTGTACAATATTTTCTGCATGTGGATTGAATAAATATATATGCAGCTTGCCTGACCCCTTTGCTGATTGGGAACCGTTCTGTTTCTCTATATTCTATTCTGAGGGCAGCCTCTTGTCCTGAGTATAGGTTACGCATCAGGACAATCAGATGTTATAGCACTCCTATTCCTCTGAGCACAAGCCATAGCTTTTCGTGATCTGTGCAGTCAAAGGCTTTTCTGAAATTAATAAATCACATGCAGATTTTCTTCTGGAATTCCCTGGTATACTTCATTATCCAACATATATTTGCAATGAGTACTTCTTCTTTTTCTGAATCCAGCTTCTGCTTCAGGGATTTCTCTGTAGGGGTCTTTGATGCAGAATTTTAAGCATGTAGGGGTCTTTGATGCAGAATTTTAAGCATGACTTTGGTTGCATGGGAAATTAGTGTGATGGTTTTGTAATTACTGCAGTCTTTTTGTCTCCTTTTTTGTGGATGAGGATGTATATTTATCACTTCCAGTCTGTGGGCCACTGCTTTATTTTCCATATTTGTTGACAGATTTTAGTTAAAACCAAGATTGATTCTGTCTCTATGGGCTATAGTAGTTCTATTGGTATGTTATCTTTACCAGATTAACTTCATTTTTCAAAACTGGGGTTTCTCCTTTCCATGTGTCATTCATCTTTTCACATTTTAATATAGCTCTTCTGCATGTTGTTTCTATCTTTTTTTATTTCATCATGGGCATGTATTGTTTTTCTCTTCTGACCGTAGTGCACCCCCTCCCCCAGTTTAAATTTCTTTTATGTTATCTGTTTGGGTTTTGTGCTGATGTCCATGTGTACATTTGTGCTAATGTCCATGTGTACAGTCTCCTATCTGGTTGTATGAAAATATATTTGCGGTGAATAGATTGTTTGCCTTGTAAAACTATCAATCATTAGTCCACTTTGTTCCATGAACTGAGTGCAAATCTTCCTAATGTATTTGATTCTGCTCTGCTTTCTACTGTGGCATTGTAGTTGCCTATGATTACCATGCAATCCTATTTTGGTATGTTGTCAATTTCTTCCTGGAAATTCTCAATTTCTTCTTCCTCTGCATCTGTGGTACATATACTTGGATTATGGTGATGTTTATTGGCTTCCCTTGAAGCCTTTTGACATGATTCAATCTGACTATGTTATATCCTTTGACTGATTTTTCTGTGTCCTTCTTCACTATTATTGTTACTCCATGTTTTCTTCTTTTTTCATTTCCTGAGTAGAATTTTCCTTTCTTGACCATTTTAGCTCACTCCTAATATTTCTGTGTTTATATATTCCATTTCTTTTTACTATATTTAGTTTTCCCTGGTTCGTGCTTTTCAAACTCCATGAACCTATATGATGTCTGGTACTGCTCTAGATCTTTCCATTTTTAAAATATATGTCTTGCTTGGCTTCCCATTTTGTTTAGTGCTGTTGTGCCCTTTCCCCCATTTCTACTTGTGCTTACCCTCTGTTCTAACCCTTTAGCTCTCTTTTTGGCTCCTTTTCCAGATTCTTTTTCTGTCTTAGATTATCTCTAGCTGGGTTTTCCTGGTGAGACATTATCGCAAGGAGGTTCTTTTTTGCCTCCTTCTGTAACAAGCATTAGCTATGATGTCAATGCTGTAGTCTCTGAGGGATCCTCCAGCAGAGTCACCAACTACTACTTCTGCTGCCCAGTAGTTGTTTTGGATTTGCTGCAGTTCCCCTGTTACTTTTCCCCTTTCCAATTCTTCCATGTCTATATCCCCCTTGCTCTTATGTCCCTTCATTCCTGCCCTCCTTCTCCTCCCCAGGTCTCCCCCACCAAGGAGCCCATCCTCTTGGTTGCCCTCCTCTCTCAGTCTTTTTTCCTATCAGTGGTGGTGGTGATGGGTGGGAGCAGGAGATGCCATCCATGATGGTCTCTGGAGCTGTGGTCGGGGCCTAGCCTTCCTTCCTTATGCCCATTAGGCCTGGTGGTTGTCTGACACTGAGGCCACAATGGCCTCAGCGATGGGAGGAGAGGGCAGTGAGAATCTGGTGCCTGCCCTGCCCTGTCCTCGTTCCTTAGGCCCTCTGAGCCTGGTGCTTGTTCAGCACAGAAGCCACAATGCTCTTCACGGTGATGGGGGAGGGGGTCAGTGAGGATCTGGCAGCCTCAGTCTCTGCCTGGCACTCCTTTCTTAGGTCCTCTGAGCCTTGTGTTTGTGCAGCACAGCAGCCGTGGTCTCACCAGTGGGGGGGGAGGGGTTGAGGATCCAGCACCCACCTTTCCTGTTTGGCCCTCATTCCTTAGGCTCTCTGGGCCTGTTGTTTGTCCAGCATGGCTGCCACAATGGTCTCATTGGCACCTTCTCTCTCTGCCTAGACCTTCTTCCTTAGGCTCTTTGGGCCTAGTGCTTGACCAGTGCAGCAGTCACAATGGTCTCATTGGCAGCAAGGGATGGTAAGAATTCAGTCCATTCCCTCTCTGCTCGCCCCTTCTTCCACTTAGGCCTCGTGGGCCTGGTGCTTGTTCAGTGCAGTGGCTGTGATTAATACTAGAACATCATATGCAAATATATGTTAATAACAAATGGGTTCATTATAGACACTAATCCAGGTCAGAGTAGGTGCAGAAATTATGATGCTCTCTAGATGCTGCAGAATTGCAAGTCTCAGCATTCCTTACCATTGGCTTTGCTGGTTAGGGTTTCTGATAGTCCTAGGGCTCATTCCCACTACAAAGTAACCCGGTGTGGGAACGGGGTTATTTGGTGATTGAATCCCTCCGGGGCTGTTTACTCCCCTTTTACTGCTCTTTGTCATTCACATTTGAGGGAGAGAGAGAAAAGGAAAGAAAAGGTAAATTCCTTCAGAACAAACCATGCCAAGAAAACCGCACGACAGACTTGAAGGCATACAACAACAACAATAGGGGAGAGGTGGTGACATGACAGGAAGGCTTAGGCCCCAGCAGCTCCTCTTTCACCTCCTCCAGACGGGCTACCCTCCGGTGTGCCCCTCACCTTGTCTCTGCTCACTGGAACCCTCTGGGGGAGCCTCTTTGTGTATGGCAGCGGTGGCAGTAGCGCTCGGTCTCTCTCTCCTCCTCCTTGCCCCAACCCACTCTCAGCTGCCTTAACCGGGGAGCCCAGCTGCCCCTCTGCGAAGGTGAAAGCTCTCCCAGGCCCCACTCCAGGCCTCTCCAGGCCCCCAGCCCTGACCCATCCTCAGCTGCCTCAGCTGGGGAGCCCAGCCAGACTGCTCCCGGGCTCTCCTCTTCCTCCTCCTCCTCCTCCTCCTCGTTCCCTCTAGAGGCAACTCCGAGCCCATCTGAGCCCAAGCAGGAGCGGCCTCAGAAGTGCCATGAGAGAGGAGCCACCCAGTATGGTGCCCTGCGGCTGTGCCCCCAAGAATAGCACCAGAGTACCGGGGCTGGCTGAGAGAAGCCGGCAAGAGCCAGTGCAGCCCCCCCCGGCCCCCCCAATGTGAATCAGACCCATCGTTCCCACTTATTGGTTTGGATTCTTGTCAAAAGAACTGCCCAAAAACTAGTGTCAGGAAAGAGCAGTTCTTTTGTGTTTACCTCACTTCATCACAATTGAAACCGTGCACAGTAGGATTGTAACAGATTTCAGGTGGGAACAACGGACATATAACTCGTTCAGCAATTCGGGTTAAATCCTAGTGAGAATGAGGCCCTAGTTCAACAACATAACATCTGGAGACCTTCATGAGTCCCACCCATGTTTCTACTCCTCTCACTTGCAGCCCTCTGGCTCCAAAGCCAACTGGGAGAATGAGCCTCCCTGGTTGCACTGGAATGCATCAACAGACCTATCCCTTTAGATTCCGGTACATGTTGCCTGTACTGCTTTTTATAATAGAAAATAAAGAGAGATGAGTAAAGTTGAAAATCATTCCATTTCTGTATAGCTTAGATCAGTTTCATATGATATGCCAATCTTCATTTTTTCTAGATGTTCTTGGACTTTCGTTGATGAGTCTT
The DNA here is from genome assembly GCA_020142125.1 of Phrynosoma platyrhinos. Taxonomy (NCBI): domain Eukaryota; kingdom Metazoa; phylum Chordata; class Lepidosauria; order Squamata; family Phrynosomatidae; genus Phrynosoma; species Phrynosoma platyrhinos. The sequence continues at coordinate 100,459,777 of CM034708.1, forward strand.
TCACTGATGGACTGTGGCCACCTCTGTAATGATAGTTTGGTTGCCAGTTATTTTGGTTATCAAGCTAGCTCAACAAAGTTAGGAAAAGATTACATTAGATTATTTAAAAAAAATCCAGTCCATTTTATTAATTATACTTAGGTGGACAAAATCATTTTGGCTTCACTAGGAGCTAAAATGACTAACAGAGGCTATCATAATTTGGGCATACCATGTGATAACATGGCTTACTGCTCAGTAAAGCTATATAGGACAATATGAAGAATGCTGTACAGGTGGATTGATTCTATAAAGGCAACCATGGCTCAGAGTCTGCAAGACGTAAGCAAGGCTGTTGGTGATAAAATTCTTGAAAGCTTCTCATGCATAGGACTGTCAATTTGAGGCTGATGTGACAACAGATAACGGCAGACCTGGACTAAAAGGGGAAAGGGGATGGAGAGGAATCTTGTAGACTGATTTAATTTAGCATGAGTTTTCTTGGATCCTCAGATGAAGTAGCTGGACAGGCTTTTCCATTGAAAAATTTGTATTTCTGTAAACTTGGCAACCGGTGGGAGTGGTCATGGGGCCAGTGCCATCTAAAGATGTCACTTATCCTATCCAGTGCATGTCTAAGGTTTTTCTTTATCCATTGAGCACATTCATTTTAAGTTCATTTATGGTCGGCATTGCTTGCTAGTGTTCTCTCTTGCCAGCAGGTGGAGCGAGTGCTCTGCTTTTGTGGATAGTACTGACTGCAGCATACTAAAAACTATGATCTGAGCCTTTGAAAAACTTTATTCACATCAGGAAATAGGCATATAGATCCATTGATTAGTGCAGATGTTTCTTGGGATAGCAGTCTGCCCAATAGAGCTGGGGTTGTTGTTTTTTAATTGTATGTACTAGAAGCAAGCTAAAATGGTGGCTGCTAAAACGATGGCTGCTAAAATGCTAATATGTACTAGATGCAAGCTAAAATGCTAAATGCTCAGCTGAAAAGGCTTTTATACATTTTTCTAGTAATAGGTTATGCATGTGTGTGTTTTGGGAGGAGAATTTTATAATTATGGGCTGGACAACCATTGGTAGCATTTTTCTTTATTTGTTGTCAACTGCCTTCGCGTTGATCTCGACCCATGACGATCCTATGGATGAGACATTACCAGGCTCCCCTGTCCTCTACTGCTCTGCCCATATTCATGCCCTCTTTAATAAA
>CM034708.1:100461134-100472278 GCA_020142125.1 Phrynosoma platyrhinos
GCTTCTAGGGATATCTCTGGCTTGATCTGTTTGTTTGTCCTTTTGGCTATCCATGGGATCCTCAGCACTCTTCTCCGGCACCACGTTATCTCAAATGCATTGCTTTTCCTCCTGTCTTCTTTCTTGCCTGTATACCCTATTTCTTAACTAGCACACAGGTGGCAGGAGCTCTTTTTATTTTGTTGTTGTTCTTGTGTGCCTTTAAATTATTTCTGACTTAAAGCAACTCTAATGGGTTTGGGGTTTGTTTTTTTGTTTGTTTGTTTGTTTTTTGGCAAGTTTCTTCAGAAGGTTTTTTTGCTGTTGTGACTTGCCCAAAGTCTCCCAGTGAGTTTCATGATGGCCTTAAGACAAATCTATTATGGGGGTTTCTTGGCATGATTTCTTCAGAAGGGATTTTTGCTTTTGCCTTTCTCTGAGGCTGAAAGAGCATGACTTGCCCAAGGTCACCCAATGGGTTTCCATGGCTGAGCTGGGATTCGAACCTCATCTCTAGAGTTGTAGCCCAATGCTCAAACCACTACATCACAATGGCTCTCTCGTTTTTATTTTAGAGAATTTTTAGTAATGCTTGGAACTGAACTAGATACTGCTGTGGGACGTTTTGTCTGTTTAAAAGCACTTGAGTATAATTACACAGAGAGAAAAGTAGAGGGCTGTGGTTGTTTTGTTTTTAACGATAAGGAAAGATATCTTCAGACAAGGAGCACAGATTCCTCTGCCTGCCTGCTGCTTACTTCTACAGAGTTGCTTCCCCAGATGGTTTTCACCTACAGTAGTTAGGATCCCTTCTAGTGTTGAAGTTCCAAATAAGGATAAAAGTACTGGTTTAGTTTAGTTTAGTTTTGATGATTTTATTGTTCTGTTTAGGTTTAATATGCAGTTGCATTGGTGGTTATTTTGGAAGAAGGGTGGTAGAGAAATATTAATAACAATATGAATAATAAACTAATTTTTGGGTGAATAAAAACTCATTTGGTCCAAATAAGATATAATAGAACATTCTGCAACTTTTTTCCTCCTCCCTTGGTGACACATCTGTGTACATTGTGGAAGTCTCTACATAACTGTTTAAAACTAGTCTCTATATAACTATAGTTTCTGATTTTTGTCTGATCTAGGATGCCATCTAGCAGCTTTGGAACAAGCTATGGATTTAAAGTACAGTTTGAAATTAGTTTAGGATCCCGGCTTGTTTCAAAGCTTCGGACCATAGTCAGCAGAACAACTCCTGTGATCCTTTACCTTTGGCCATGAGGTGAAGGCAGATGGATGATGTAGCCAACAGCATTTAAAACAATACCACTTAAAAGTGATGGTCTGTGAACCAGTGCCAGTCCTCAAGCTATTGGCAGTCTATTTGCAGTTTCCAGGAAAGAAATAATTGTATCCAATGGGGAGCAGCTTCATTTCATTTATATATCGCTTTATACTGCGCTATGCAGTGTCTAAGAAAAGCAGCTTCATTTATATACCACTTCATACCGCGCTATGCAGTGTCTGAGTGGTTTACAACCGTAAGCTCATTGCTCCCAACAGCTGGGTAATTATTTTAGTGACCTCGGAAGATTGCAGGCCTGAGTCAAGCCTGAGCCCTGGCAAGTATTGAACTCGTGACCTTGTGGTTTATGAGTGAGTGGCATTTAACCATTGCACCACTAGGCGCAGTTTCTTACAATTGGTGTAATTTTTAAAAATTGCTAGTTATACTAATTGCTAGTTAGTATAAGAAATACTGATCTATAGGACCTTAGGTTGCCTACCTTTGAACCTCTGCTGCTTTAAGATCCCCCCCATTATACCTTCTTTCCCCAGTTTCTTCAGAATTAGAACAAGAAGTATAAACCTATCTCTAATCACCTGTCTAATTTGTAAGGGACTCAATCATGCAATCTCTGCAATGTCTGTGTGCAGATCTTTTTTTTTAAAAAAAATATCTGTTTTGTTTCATCATCTTACATTTCTAACATTTATATTTAGCTACAAATGTCTAAATTTCTTTGCCTTCCCAAAATCTATGTAACATGCCCCAAGCATTTTGTTAAGCATCTGCTTGGTGATTATATTTTGGATATTCTGGGTCATTTCTTGAAATAGAAATTGACCTTGTTCAGTTCAAAATGTTTACAGAGGTTTTGTGCTTACAGCAGAACAGTTTGTTTGCTCTCCTCTTGCAAATCACTTTCATATGAAAAAATGGAAAATAAAAATGCCAGCTTTGAGTCTTAGATCAACGAGAGGTAAAAGCTACAGAAATTTGCAGCCCATGTTCTTAAACCAGAAAACATTCACACAGTTTAGTAGGAAAAATGATGTCCCTCAGCCAGAAAGGTTTGCATAGCAACTGACATATGATCAGTAAGAACAATTCTGGCATGCAGGTTTACATCTAAATGGCAGAATACATACAAAAGAAAGATGGAAAAGGAAAAAAACAAATCCAGGCACCAGTTAACTAGTAGTTATTATGGTGTAATAGAAACAGTTTAGGAAGAGAAGCCAGCAAGTTAAGAAGAAGAAGAACTGAAGAGTGCATTACTGATAATAACCTGGGTCCAATGATCTACTGTGTGATGCAAAATCTGTTTTAGAAATAATGGCTTTGGGGCTTATTTGTTTGCTTTGAAAAATTAATTTTGTATTGGTAATATCTGGTTTCAGTCTACAACTGTATAAAATATACTCCTTATTTTGTGTACTTCATGTATTTCAGTGACAGGCGTTTGCTGCAGCCTGCTCAGGTCTGTGATATTTTCAAAGGAGTTATACTGGTAATCTGCTACTTCATGATGCACTATGTTGATTATTCCATGATGTACCACCTGATAAGAGGACAATCTGTCATTAAACTCTACATCATCTATAATATGCTCGAGGTAAGCAAATAGGCACTAGGGCTGCTGTCAAAGCACATGTTTTTCTTGGACATCTGAGACAGTAGTTTTACTGTGGTAAAGCAAAGGCAGGCAGCAGGACACACACACCACTGGTCCTCAGTAGACCATGCCTTCAACACTCCGTTGTCTAGGGACCATGAGGATTTTGCAGTGCTGGAGGACAAGCAGAGGGAACTTTACAGTTTAATGCCCAGGAGAGATTTGGAAGTCACTTCTGCTTTTGAAAAAGCCCCTTCCAGCCTTAAAATGGTACTGAGGAGCAAGGGGGTGCAAAGCTGTCTCCACACTGATTGTAGGATGTGAAAGTCATTTTTACTTAAAATTATTGTTGTTGGATATCCATGAGCATGGGGATGCAGGGAAATTGGAGAGGTTTGGAAATCATTTGCAGCACTCAGGACATACTTTTCCCACCACTGTGGTAAAGCCTTGTGGCCATACTTTACTATTTTTGTTTTTTTGTTTTACTATATTAGAGATCCACATCTGTTGAAAGAAGTAAATTGATTGGTAACTATTATTTCATATTTTAGTTTATTTAGTATTTGATAGTTCGCATAGCTTCAATCTGCTTAGTTTAAAAACAAAACAAAACCTTTAGCCTAAAATTATATGTGCTGATCTAATGCAGTAATAGATTCATTTTTAGCCCAGTTCTTAGGAGTGTAACAAATAGTGCTAGGAGTCTTAACAAATACTGTTGAACTTGAGCATAACCAGTAGAATTTTTACTTTTTTTACTATGAATAATTGGGACACCTTTTTTGCCCTTTCCCTCTCTCACACATAAAAAAGGTATCATAAAGCAAACTGCTTTTTAAAGTTCTCCAAGTTCACAAGTCACTTACAAGTTAAAACAGAGTTATAGAGGAAGAGTAGGTTCCAGTTGGCATAGGAGCTATCCTTGTAACAGCTCTGTATGATAGATTAAACCAACTTTGACTGTTGCAGGATCAAATAGTGAGTTTCAAGGCCTCCCTTCTACCCAGTCCAGAGCTTACTTGATGAAATATAACTGCAGTTGGCCCTCCATATTTGCAGCTTTGACTTTTTTGGATTTCATTATTCATGGATTTGATTACTGTGTTCTCTCTAGGATACTCTAGGTCAGGGGTAGGCAACCTTTTTGAGCCGGGGGCCGGGTTGCCATCCCTCAGACAATTGGGGGGCCGAAGCACAATCAATCAATCAATCAATTTTTTTAAGAAAATAAAATATGCATGCACACTCTCTCAGTCCCAGAAAAGCCATGGCAAAACCCCTGTGGAGATTTTGCCAAGAAAACTCCAAGAACAAGTAATAACAACAATAATCAATATCATCATGGCGGGGGGCGGTGGCGGCGGCAGGACCAGTCTAGGGCCAGTCCAAAGGCCTTGGGGGGCTGCATCCGTCCGTCCCCCCCGGGCCTACCCCTGTTCTAGGTCCTCTAGCACAACTGTATGGTCAATGTCAGAGGTTGTGCTGGATTACCTAGAGATTCCTAACCATGTAGGTCCTCCAGCAAAATTATGTGGTCAGCCTCTGGTAGATTTTGACCATACAGTTGTGCTTGAGGATGCTGAGATTCCTAAAGATGTTTTCTCTCAAGTAAAAAAAAAAAAAAATAGTGGGTTTTTTTATCTGCAGGTTTTTCACTTTCATGGGGATCCTGCACCCCTAACCCCAGAGAATGCCATGTTTTTTGAACTGGAGCTAATACTTGCCATTACATCTTGAGTCATGTGTTAAAAGTTTTTTATTTGGAAGAATGTAGTAGCATTTTACATACATCAGGAGTGGATCGAAGGTAAATTAGGATTTGCAGGTAGAATATTGAATGGTTTACTATAGATCAATTAGTTGTCTGACTGAATAGTAGAAATCTTCTCCCTTCTAAATTGTGCTCTCGCCATCTTTGATCTGTTGTAACACACATGCAGATATGTACTTATATATGGAAGCTTTGCCTTCATATGGTCCTTAGGGGGTTGTAGGTAACTGGTTCCATTACTTGAACTGCTGTATCTGGTTCCACCTGTGTCCCAGCCACTATTTTCTAACTAGCTGCAGTTGGTGGATTATAGGATCTGCTTACACCTGAGGTATACTTTATAGAGCAAAGCATTACAGAGTTGGTGTGGCATAGTGGTTAAATTGCTGATCTGGAACGGGGGAAATCCATTCAAATGCACATTTAGGCTTAACATCCTGATTGGCTTCAGACTAGTCACCTGCCTGTGGCCAGTGGGGAAAAATCTTTGAAAAATCCACTGACAATAGCAAGGATGTGTTCTTTGTTTTTCTATGTTCTCAAAGTGTGCTTGCAGATACGATTTCACTGAAGCTGATCCATACTCTCAGCTGATATCGTCAAACACCAGCTGAACCTCTTATCTTCTCACCCTTTAGTTTAAAATAAAAAGTAGCAAGATGACTAACAATATACAATTAAACTATAGATCAACAAGAATTTATTACAGCAAGAAACTATGTACTGAAAATAATGTACTATAACATCAGTAATGTACTGCAGAAAAATCTACAGCATGAAACAGAACTAAAACTTTAAAAGACTTGGGCAAAAACACATTTAAAATGTTTTGGTTTAGTGCTAGAAAGACTTAATATGGCATTCAACAAGGTTTTCAGTGCAGGGGATTGATGAATGGATGAAAAAGCTTTTTTCCCCCTTCGAATGTATTATTCTACCAAGAAAACACATTTCTAGTCTTCATTTACATTATCAGAATTTTCTGTGCAACAGTGTTGAGTGCCCTCCCAACATTGTATTGGATCCAGTTGTTGTCATACAACAAAAGGAGAAGCCCATCAGGGTTGAAAGGAAGACTTGCCATTCCTACTGTAGGCTCATCCTGAATGCCTGTGAGATCAGCTTATGCTAATGAAATCAGAGTATGGGTTTTGCCATGTGTTGGCAGCAGTTGCTCCCAGTTATCAAACATGTTATAGCTGGATAATATTAGAGATACTTTCCTCAAGACTGATTCTTTCCCGATGAAGCATAATATGGGATAGCATATGATTTGTTGTCATGTGCCTTCCAGTCATTTCTGACTTATGGGGAGCCTAAGGAGAACCTATCCCGAGGTTTTCTTGGGCTGAAAGTGTGTGACTCCCCCAAGGTCACCCAGTAGGTTTTCATGGTCAAACTTGGATTTGAACCCTAATCTCCAAAGTCCAACTCCTGCACTCAGACCACTATACCATGCTGGCTCTAGCATATGATAGTGATCCCTGAATGAGTGTGTCATGCTAGTGTGTAGTGGGAAGAGCTGAAGTATACCTTGAAAAAGTAAATAGCTATTGCTATATCCATTCTATTTATAAAAGTAGGGAGACCTTTTATAGCAATCATTCTTGCCTCCACCCTACCTTGGTCAATATATGGGCAAGTGTCACAAGTTCAAGGGAGGGAATAATTCCTTCAGGCAACATGTAGTACATTTTAATCAGCACAGCAGCATTATCATTCTTGCAAAATATTTCATCTTTGAAATATGATTTGCTGGGCAAGAAGAAGGTCATAAAATGTCCTAGAGCCTTCACATTTTAACATAGTGCCAGTATAGCTGTGTTAAATACCACAGTTCCACAGCCAGTTTCACTACAAACAACAAGGCCTTGAGTTCACCCATTACATAATGGTCAATTGCCTACTAATCCTCCAAGTTATAGGTGTGAGAGAGGAGAGCTTTGTGTGGCTATAAAATTATTGGTTGCACTAGTGGCTGTCTATGCAACCTGAGAAAGTTTGTGCAACTACATTAACATAATGCCCCTACAGGATTCTGGAGTATGTAGGAGCCTATTGCTTTTCACTGTGTACTGCTATTGTTCTCCTGTCCTAACTTTCTCCTCCTGTATCCTATCCAATATTCTCTGGGTATTTTTTAAAATCATCCTTAAATAAACATGGGCGTTTTGTGGCATAGTGGTTTGAGTATTGGACTATGACTGTGGAGGCCAGGGTTCGATTCCCAGCTTGCCCATGAAACCCATATGCTCTTGGCCTCAAAAATATATAAACAAGTAAACAACAAGTGATGGAAAAGAAGGATTGCTATGCCATCAGTGGTGAACATGCCTAAAAGTAAGGACATTTTGGAATACCATACATCAAATGATTGAGAAAATTCTAAATTTAAGATTTCAAATGAAATTAGAAGTTGTAACCCTAAGTATTGTATTTGCATTAGGCCAGTGAAGCTAAATGATGTTGCTTTAAGAAAAACAATTTATAGAACTAAATTTCCTTGATGCATGTGTTTGTGCTGTCTTTCTCCCTCTCTCTTTCAATGTAGGTAGCTGATCGTTTGTTTTCATCTTTTGGTCAAGATATCTTGGATGCTCTTTATTGGACAGCTACAGAACCAAAGGAGAGAAAAAGAGCACACATAGGTGTGATTCCCCATTTTTTCATGGCAGTCCTATATGTCTGTATCCTTTTGTGTGAGAATTAAAATGTGTTTCATCTTTATCCATGCCAAAATACTTTTTAAAAACCCTCAAATTCATGCAAAATTCTTTTAAAATCTACAAATATTCTCTGGAGTACTGAGAACGTGTGATTATTTTAGCAGATTCTTTCTCAGTGCAGGTTGAGTCTCTCTTATCTGGAATTGCAAAATCTGAAATATTCCAAAAAAATCCAAAATTTTCCACATTGTATAAAATAACTTTCAGGCTATATATATGAGGTGTATATGAAACATACATGAATTTTGTGTTTAGACTTGGGCCCCATCTCCAAGATATCTCATTATGTATATATATGCAAGTACAGATATTCCAAAAATCTTTAAAAACCCAAAATCCAAAAAAATTCTGTTCCCAAGGATTTCAGATAAGGGAGACTCAACCAGTAATGTGGAAAAATAAAACTTATTTAAAAAGAGGATTTAGTAGCTTTTTTTTTTGTTAAAACCTGGAATTAAGAACAGTTTGTTTTTACTGTAGTTAATAGACTTGTGAGCCGTTGTATTGTAGCAGTTTTTATGTTGGACTAGAACTCTGGAGACTAGGGTCTGAATCACCACTCAACTATGGAAACCCAGTAGGTGACCTTGGGCAATTCACATGGTTTCAGAGGAAGGGAAAGTCAAACTCCTGAATAAATCTTGCCAAGAAAACTCTGTGATTGGTTTACATTAGGATCACCATAAGTTGGAAATAACTTGAGGGCACACAACAACAAAATGGATTTGTAATTTATTGGGTAACTACTAAATCCAGCCTTATAAACATGTTTACAGTGGGACCTCGCCATCTGTGGGCTTGCCATCCGTGGATTTTAGCATCTGCAGACAGCAAGGCCTGTTGCCCCAAATGGTGGTGTGTGCCCATGGCTGCGTGCACATTACGCTGCCATTAAAGACAACAGGACTTGAGGTCCTACATTTTTTCATTTTGAGGGGGCAGAAGAGGTTCTGCATTGATAAGAAGATCTGATTGTACATATCTTACTACCACCTGACATCACTCAAACAATCTCCTTACATAGGTTTAGGAGGTGATTTTGGTGCAGCATCTCCAAGCCTGAACCTAGGTGGAGGAGTACATTCCCTCTGAATCTCATGGTAGCAGTTCCTCGCAGCTTTGCTATGGATGGCACAGCTCACATATTAGTGAAGCTTTACATAGAGCTTCGCCAACAAATAGGAATTAAAAACACTTGCTTCAGAGATATCTCGAACTGCAACTGCCTCTACAATATTTCAGATGACAAACATCTTAATAGATTTAACACAGGTATAGTTGGTACAGGGAATAGGCTAAATATATTAGCTGCCCATGCTTTCTTGGCATGGGCATTATTCCTTCTTTTTGTCATTTTGATGGTGGTGAAAGAGCCATATCTTACTGGGAACCAAAAATTTTACCATATATATTCTACATGTATGTTAGTCCATTGTGACTTTAAGCAAGGGAAACCTCAAACCCATTTTTTGGAAAAGTTGAAATAGTTTGTGAATTGAATTCTTATTATAGAAGTTAACTGCTGTATATGAACATAAATAGCACTAGCCTGCATTAAAGATGCTTTTGTCATTTTAAAGAGATTAAAACATTCTAGTTCAAATTGAAAACAAGAAGCAATTTTGTTGTTTCTTTCCAAGGGACTCTGTGTATTCATATCTTGATAATGCTTTTTATGCAGCCTTGCTCATGCTTAACCTTGGTCTGTAAAGATTCCACTGCTCTGCAGTTAACTGGATTTTAGTGTTTCTATCTAGTGTTAAGAAACTGAGATAAGATTGATATTTTCTTGTTGCATTGTCCCTCCCAGTGTGCAACAGTTTTCTTCTGCTTGAAATAGGGAAATGACCAGGTTCTTCATATGAATGTATCCAAACATCCTTGGCTAAATCACAAAAAGGTTTGTTTCCTTGTTACCCCAAGAAAGCAATGAAATAACCGAGTTGAGTCAGAATTAAAGCAAAGATGAATGAAGACTTTCTGTGAGAAATGATTGAGTCCATAATTGATCTTATGTTTGTGGTGGTGCTGCTGGCAAAGAATTCCCACTCTTTTGCCACCATTGTGTTCATGCAATGCTATTCTAATTGTCAAAGGCCTTTTTCACATAGAGCTAGTGGTTCAGCCTTTGAAGTTCTGTTTTAACAAAACTGCAATAGAAAGTTATTTGAACCTCTACCATTCCCCCCCCCCCCCGGAGGGTTGTAAGAGGGAGGTGAAACCATCTGACAAGTATTTTAAGATTTTACCTGATTCTGTTGTTTCAGTATTATTTCCTAGTAGTGTTCCTCAAGATATTTACTGATCCAATACAATCAGCAATCAATATTGGCACCAACAAAAGTCACGACAAATCAGAAACTGCTGGCTAACGGGTATTAGTATGTCAAGTAATTATTTTAGGAGTTCTCCCTTCTAATCTACTCTCCATATTCTTTCAGATTGTACCACAAGGATTTTTCTCCCCTATATTCCAGATACTGTTTTCAGAGATAGTCTATAGTATGAAGGATAAAAATCAAAATACCTTGTATATAGTTGTCATATTTAAATAATACATAAAAACTTATGAGAGAAATTTATTCTTCCCTGTTACTTTGAGAAGTCCTACTGGATTCCTTTATGTTTTTTTATATTTAAATAAAATGAGTATCAGTATGGTTGGGGAAATGTTAATGTTACATTAGAAGAATGTGGTCAAATCAGCCATCAGATCAAAAACCTGTGGTGGAAATGTATGGAAATCCACAGTCAATGTGACTGTGGCTGTGATAGTTTAGGTGACCCTTGTACACTAGAGTTAGCACAGAAATAATTGCCATTTGTTGAATCTTCTCTTGGGGTGACTGGGATCATGTAAAGAGCTAGTAACTATGTGCTGAAATTAGTAGTTAAGAGAAATGATTCTAGTTATGGAAAAGTCTAGCAGATGTTTGAAGTTCTGTTTTGCTTGTTTCTGGAAGAATTCAGAAGACTATATGTAGCAGACTAATATATTCGTAAAGCCTTTTCCTTAACACATTTGACTACAGTCTTGCATGCTATCCTTATAATGGTACAAGCAACAACACTCAATGTAGCCTTCAATTCCCACAATAAGTCACTTCTAACTATCATGATGTCTAACAACGTAAGTGTTGGATAGATGTAATACTTGCCTTATAGATTTTAACAAAATGTTACACTTACATTCTATCTTTCTAAAAATAAATTATGATGTAGCAACACTTCTGTTAAAGTATATAAATGATTTTGTAGAACATGTATTTTAAATTAAACTATAAAAAAGAGGAAATCTGAATGTTGCTTTCTTTAAATTACAGTTTGTTGAAATAAAAGGAAGTGTCTTCAAGAAGTTTGAGAAGAACAATCTGTTTCAGATGTCAAATAGTGGTATGTATATTCACATGAGGTATATCATAATCCAAGTTCTGAATCTTTTAAGCTGTGAATGAATTTGATATAAATACAGTGTATGCAATGTTGTCATTTAAGCAGTGAAAGAAGCAGGCAGGTTGGAGAATGTCTTGGAGAGTGGCACCAAAAATGAAGTCATAGATTAGTTATGTACGCATGTGTAGCTTACACTTACAGAGTATGATCATTGTATAGTCATTAGGCTCATCACCTTTCTTACTGCATCACTGAATTTTTAAAAGATCTGTATTCTACTTGGTATCTGGATACACCACTTTAAGTGGTTTAGCTCCCTTCTGTGGAACCATGGAATTTGTAGTTTTACAAGGTCTGCAGCCTTCTCTGCCACAA
>CM034708.1:100481444-100492007 GCA_020142125.1 Phrynosoma platyrhinos
ATCTGAAAAAACTTCTAAATGCTGCTTAAAACACATCAAATGCAGTCCTATTTAAAAACAAACAAAAATGTTTGACTTTTGTTGGAAGTAAAGACCTCAAAAAGTTAAATCTCAGCCCTTTGTTCCCTCTTGTTTAGGATTCCCCTGTTGTGCCTAAAATGTAATATCCTGAAATCTAGAAAGCATATCCAGTTGGCCACACTGCAAACAGTAACATCCAAAATCCACAAAACAGTGATACCTTTCTCCTGTTTGATTTTTAACACCTTTGCCCAATGAAGAAGCCACAGTTGAACTTCAAAAGCTTGCTTCATCTATTTTGTGCATTTTGGTTGGCCAATAAAGGTATTACTGGGTTTTATAAAATTTATTTTGGATGTTATTGTGCTTTGTTTTATGGCCAGCATGGCAACCTCTGGATATGATTCCTAGAGTAGGAGTCCATTTTAGTCTCATAGCTATTTGGGAAATTTTTTCCCTCCCTGCCTCCCTAGAAATAGGAGAAGAACCCACCTTTTCCAAGTGACTAGAATTCAGAGACATAGGTTTAACAAGATTTGTTAAGAAATGACAACAAATTACAAGCCCCATAATCCCATAACTTTGAGCCATGGCATTTAAAGTGGTGTCAAACTGCATTATTCTGCAGTGCAGATTCAACCATAAGTCATGTTACTCTGGAATATCAGTATGCTAAGGGATCTTATAGCACCTTTGAGACTCACTGTATGAAAAAAGTTGTAGAATAAGATTTCATAGACTTACAGCTGAGGTTTTGTGGAAAAGACGTATGGCAACCCTAGTTGCAAAAAACTTCTTTTGTACACCATTCTGGGACAGGACAGAGGAAGGTTGAATGGAGAGCTGCAGGAAACAAGCAATGTCTCTCCAGATTGAGAGGCAAGAGACCTAGCATGGCTTCTCCAGCTTTGCCTCACCTAGGAACAGAGCAAATGGACCCTGTCCTTCTCTTGCTTCCTCCCCTCTTTGGCCACCAAAATACTTGTCATGCCTACCTTTTCCCAGAAACTGCTCAGCTTCCCCCTACAAGGAGTCCAAGGAGGAAAACTTCTTTGGGTAAGAAAGACTGATTGCAAGGCAAAAGGGAAGGGAGGGGGGCAGGCATGTGCTCTTCTTTCCCTTTTGCCATGGGTGGGTTTAGGTTTAGGAGGGTGTATTGTGAGATTTTATTGTTGTAAGCTGCCCCAATTGCTTTGGTAGAGGGGCGGGATAGAAATACATTTTATTATTTTTATTATTATTATTATTATTATTTTTCCTCGTCCCCTCTTGCATTGGATACTGTCAATGCTTTGGTGACTCCTGGGGTTTCCTGTGTCCCCCCCCAACACACACACACACACACACACACACACACACACACTTTATTCCCCTCTTCCTCCCTTTGCCAGGAGAAGGAAGAGGAAGATGGCTGCAGGGATATTTCTTGGCATTGGCTGCCCAGGTGGCCATGCAGCCCTTCCTTCCTGCTGAGCTTGCCTGCCCGCCCTCCCTCTTTGCCAGGCAGTGTTGTGCCTTCTAGAGGGCCCTCCCTCTCAGACTTTCCCAAGCCACCCTCCAGCCTCATCTTCCTTCCCAAAAATAGAAACGTTGGGGCTCAGGCTCCCTTTGGAACTTGGGCTGGCTAGTAGCAATTGTTGTTATTGTGTGCCTTCAAGTTGTTTTGACTCATGATGACCGTAAGGAGAACCTATCATGGGGTTTTCTTGAAAAGGCTTCTTCAGAGGGGATATGCCATTGCCTTCCCCTGTGCTGGGCAAGTGTGACTTGCCCAGGGTCACCTACTGGGGTTACATGGCAAGCAGGATTTAATTTACTTCATTTGCAGAACTACCCAAAAGCAGCTGCTTCCCTTGCTTAGGATACTTTTCTCTCTTCTGTCCCCAACCCAGTAGAACAGTGGACCTAATACTAAGAAATAGGCATGGGGGGACACTATGCATGTCACCCAAGAGAAAAGGGGGTGGTAGCCTGAAAAGGTTTGGGGACCACTGTGTTAAATCAAGATGGAACCATATTTAGAGAAATAATAAGTTAACAGTTTAATAGAAAGAAATAATAAATTTCTTTGGATTTACTGAAGACTGTATCCATTCCTTTGATTCAATTCTAAATTACAGGCAAAAAGAGTCCCCCTACAAAACCAGTGAATAATGATGGAAAACCTGTTGCATTTGCCTTGCAGAAGTATGAATATGAAAAGACATGCTACTACTGTTTCCATTGTCTTTAGCAGGTGCTCAGACCTAGGAAATATGAGTTCATTTCTTTACAAATCTTGTTCTAAATGTACTTTTCCTTAGGGTTTTTCCCAAGATATGAAGGATTATTATATGAACTGGATTATTTCTGCAGTATGGATGGCTTCTTAGAGTGTAATCTTACACATATTTGAATTCAAGGCAATCTACTGCTTGGTAATCATGCATAGGAAGTATACAAAGTAGGTCATTAGGAACTGAACTTGAGGGCCATATGACTAATTTTTAACTGCATAAGTTTATTAAGTAATTAGTGTGCTTGTAAAATGATTGTATATACTGTCAAATATTCAGCGATTCGACCACACCCACACCACTTCCCTCTACCTCCATTTGATGTTTAATTGTTCAAATGGTAGATATCTGCCTCCCAGTCATCATTTTAATGTAAGATGTTGATAGGCAGTGATAGTTCTTGACAGCATATTTAGGATATAGATATAGATTAGATAAAATCAGTTTTCAACAGCTAGTCTTGAACAAGCTTTTTTAAAAAAACTGAGGGACTCTGAAAAGTTATTTCTCAGAACATGGAATCCAATCATATATGATTCTGTTTTCAGATTAATATCTCTCAAAGTACTTAACAGCATTGTGCTTTTGGGGAAATCATGTCAGTATGTGAAAGAAGCAAACATGGAAGAGAAGTTGTTTAACCCTCCTTCTACCAGCACCCCTGGCAAACCTCTTGGTAAACCACAGAGCAAGTACAAGTCCACCCAAGGTGAGTGGAACCTTTTTGCTTCCTTTCAATTCCATGATGAAACCATGATTGCTGCAAAATGCAGCTATACTTTTTGGGCTTAGACACTCCAGTCTACAGAAAACTGCAGAGGTACATGTAACCCAACTGTTGAGATTCAGATCTGAGATGAGACTGTATCAAAGTTTTATTTATGAATAAACCTCACTGTCTTAACTATAATGAAGCACATTGTGCTAGAATAATTTAAAATCAGTTGTACTGTATTAAGTATACAGGATACACTATTATTAGCTAATATTGCCATATTCTTCTTAAACAATAGGGCACATTCATGCTCTAATATTGTTGCTTTAAAATTTTACTCATTTCCATGGTTTAACCCCTCACATAATTTTAGCTGATTAGTTAAGTATAGGGGGTTGCAGACTGCCAGAAATAGTGCAAATTGAGTCCACTTTTAGGGTTAGGGTTAGTGCTAGGGAATCATGGGAATTGTTTTTTTTTCCCCTGAGACATTGAGCCTTCTCTGTCAGAGAGCTCTGGTGCCACAATAAAATACAGTTCCCATGATTCCCTAACCCTAAAAGTGGACTCAGTTTGCACTATTTCTGGCAGTCTGCAACCCCCCTACGATTCTGACTTAAGTTGCACATATACATTTTGCATAATGTAACCCACAGAGGAGAAAATAGATTCTTTGTCACTATTAAATTGCTGTGTGTAGAAAATGTAATACTTGTTTTTGCAATGAATCTAAATAAAATAAAACAATGTTTCATTTACTCCTGCATGTATGCAAGTCCTTCATAGGATGTTATATAGCTCAGACATGTATTTCTTAAACTTGCACCCATTCTTTTAAGTGGCTCCATATATATCCCCTTCTAGGGTGCTTACTAGGTCTACCCTCACATACCTTGAACAGTGTTGAAGCATCACAGACACTTAATACATTCATCAAACCTCAACCTAATTTCAAAGCAGTGCAGGATCCAGTGGTGTATTCCATTGAATATCACTCCTACTTCAAAAATCATGCAGTGCACCCTAAAAACCTTCTCTGGAGACTCGTGGAATTTTCTGGAGCAGGTTTTTGGCAGCACACAGCTGCAGCAAGAGGGGGAGCAGAAGATCCCACTTATGTTGGCATTGGAATATAACATTGTACCATGGACCCAACTGCCACAATCCACCTAAATCAGATTAATCTGATTGTATCATATATAAATCAACCAGTATTTGGCTATTGAAAAAATACGGTACCTTATCTAGGTTGTTGATCAGTATTCAGCTTTCATTTATTTATAAGGGCTTCTTTGAGCAATTTCGATAGATCTCATTGATCATTTTACTTCTCAGAAATATTGCATTTTTAAAAAATTATCTAAATATGGTTTCATAGGGAAATGTAGGAGTATTTAGCCTTGTTAATACAATAACATTTACAGCTTCAGTGTCTGATGCTGTTTATACATCTGGTTTCTAGTAGAAAATCCAGTGTGAATAGTACTGAAAATTTCTAATACTAAATACTAATTTTAGAAAATTTCTAAAATTAAAGTTAGAGTTTGCAGTATTTAATTTCTAAACATATCAGAATGAGTCAGTCTCCCATTTTTTTGGGACATCAGTTCTTAAACCCCAGTCTTGTATATAAGTATTAATGTAAGAGCCATGACAGCCAGCATAGCATTGGACTACAATTTTGGAGATCAGAGATCAGCCATGGAAACCCACTGGGTGACTTTGGGTGAGTCACACACTCTCAACCCTAGAAAATGTCATGATAAGTTCACCTTGGGGTTGCCATAAATCAAAAACAACTTGAAGGCACACAATAACAGATAGAAGCCATAAATCACAAATTGCATGCAGGCAAGTACATGGAGATTTTTTGCATTTGATTTAGTAGCCTAACAGAAGAAGGACTGATTGCTCCTTTCTTCCTTTTTACCCAACCAAGAAACCATGGGATAGTAGAGGAAAGAGGCACCCTTTCAGTGCCTAACCTAGAAGTATAGGTCTCTTGCCCCCAAATGCAAACTCACAGCAGACTAGTTGCTTTGTTGGGCTTATTAAGAAAAGTCTGCCATACCTGATCTCCCTCACTTATTGGATTTGGCATAAATCCAATGAAGGATTTTAAAGATAGGAGCAAAATAGATATGTGATAATCCATAAGCAAAATGAAGAGTTGGGTAATACCTTTCATTGATTCAACTAAACCAGCAACCCTAATTTATGAAGCTCTTAACATTTAAACTAAAACATAATTGAACATTTCTTACATGGAATCAGCTCAGTAAAGTAGTAGTACTATCAATGAGATAGAAATTAAGTGGCAGGTTTATTGGTACTCTAAAATACACTAAGTTGTACACCCTGAACATATTTTAACTTACATCCTCCTTGCAGTTTGCCTCTATGCCCAACACTATAATCAATACATATTAATTTCTTTTTTCCTATGCAGAAGAAAAGCTGCCTGCTTCAGTGACCAGTCAACCTGTGCACCAGAAAGAAAACATAGTACCACAACTTGTGACTAGCAACTCTGATCAGTTCCTGACAACTCCAGATGGTGATGAGAAAGATATAACCCAGGACATTTCAGAATCAAAACACAGATCTACAAAGAAAGATTTGTTGGAGATAGACAGGTTTACAATTTGCGGAAACCGAATTGACTAGACTTTTGTAAGTAGATGTGCTTACGATACTGAACTGTTTGGACAGCAGATGCTACCAAGAATGACAGGTGCCAAGTAGGCACTTCAATATTTATTTTAAACTTTAAATTATTAATGGCAAACCTATCACAGTGAGTAACTTGGCTGGATAAATTGGTCAGGTTTCAGCTCTTTCACATGGATATTTTGGAAAATGTGATGGTTTTCAAAGAAGGTCTACAGCGTTGCAAAACTACAACATCACTTTCCTGGAATTAATGTGTGAAATATATTTAAATCCATTTCTGCTATATCAGTCTGTGCTTCCAGAACATACCTCTTTTCATCAAAGTCTCTTCCTTATAAGGAAAACTTTGGAAATGTATTTTCATCTTTAACAAGAAGCATCTTTTCCCACTTACTTTCATAAGCAGCTGCAGAAGGATTTAACACTCTTCATCTGCCGAAAGTCTTTTTTCAAACTTTGAGTAGAATTAATAATCAAGGCATTCTTGTCATTGGAAGATTTCAGATAATCCAAATAAATGATTGTTAAATTAATGATTATTGCATAATATCTTTTGTCTTAAGTCATTAGCCAGAATTTGATCACAAAACAAGATAATGGAACATGGATGATAAATGAGCAAAATAGGTTTTTCCCCCCTTTATGTTCAGTTTTCTCTGTACTTTAAATGTGGAAATCTTGAGATTATAAACATAAAGTGTACATGCTTGTGTGAAAAAAAGGTCATACCAACTTGTGGGATTGCACTTTGGCACTTAAGAATGTTTTAACTGCAATGAAATAGACAAGATATGTTATATGTATTGTATTGCTGAATCTGTTAAGAGCAGCAGTTTTTTAATTTAGCTGAATAAGCTGCAAATTGACAAAAAGCGAAAGAGAGCCTGATATAGTGTTGGTTGTTAAGCAGACAATAGGTAAAATGAATATACTCTTAGGAAGTGCTTGGGTTTTGAAGTATAAAATAATTTTACTTGAGGCTGTGTGAAAGCGCTCTCTTCCTCTCTATCACCAGTGACCAATAAACACATCTATTAGTCTCTGCTTTAAATATTATTTATGCTGAAAAATCAGCAGATATTTTACAGTTCATTTATTGCCTTTACAGAGTGGCCAAATAAAAATTTAGTAAATTAATAAATAGCATTCAAAATGTGTTTGCCCTCCCAAAGCTGCAGATACTATTGCCAAGATTAAATGGATATCCTGATCAAGAAGCTTCAAAGAAGGAATAAAACATGACAGTGTTAAGTTCTCTGATCAAAAAGGGCCATTTCTCTCCTCACCCCCAGCCCATGATTTTATTTCTCTTTCAGCTTGGTAAAGTGGCCAAATTTGGAAATGTAGGAATAGGACCTTTACAGCTAAACTCAAAATCTGCAAAAATGAATATTTCGGATGTGTTTTGACAAAATGTCATTAATTAAAATTTAATTCAGAATATTTGTGAATTTGTTGTAATTTAATTTTTATTTAATTGTTGCTCAAAAGAAGCTTGCAATGGTTTTCCCCTCCTGTAAAATGAAATTATGTATGGATTTTATAAGTGCATCTTGTGTGACAATAAAAATTCAATTTTGTAATCTTTGTTTAAAAAAATACTAAGACTCCTCTGTCTTACTAAAATGAAATTTAGTATTGTTTGGGATCTAAATCACCTTATACACAAGTGAACAGTGTTTCCATGTAAATGTGGAAAGAGGAGTGATATTTCCTTTCAGCAATAGCCCCTTTTATCTGACTGGAGGGCACTTTTACAGATAACTTTGGGCTGAGGGAGGCATGGAAGGTACATATAGAAGTGCTGCGGAAAGGGGTTCTAAAGAAGTCTTTCGTGCTGGCAAAACACAGAACGTGGCAGTTTGGATTCTGGCCAGGGCCTCATTTCCTTTTTCCCTATCAAGTATGGAGACTACCAGGGAATATCAAGTGCTGTAGGTTATACTTCAGAAGATGGCAATAACAAACCACCTCTGATACTCTTTGGCTACGAAAACCCTATAAAATTCATGAGATCACCATAAGTTCACAGGCGATTTGAAGGAATGTTCATTACTCTTATCTGCTGTGGACAAGGCATCCCAAAATCTATCTGAAGGTTTAAATCGGGGGTAGGCAATCTAAGGCCCGGGGGCTGGATGCAGCCCCCCGAGGCCTTTGGACCGGCCCCAGGCTGATCCTGCTGTCGCCGCCGCCTGCCATGATGATATTGATTATTGTTGTTATTACTTGTTCTTGGGGTTTTCTTGGCAAAATCTCCACAGGGGTTTTGCCATGGCTTTTCTGGGTCTGAGAGAGAGTGCATGCATATTTATTTATTTATTTATTTATTTATTTATTTATTTTGGGTGCTTCGGCCCCCCCACTTGTCTGAGGGACAGCAACCCGGCCCCTGGCTCAAAAAAGTTGCCTACCCCTGGTTTAAATCATCCCAGTAAGGAAGGGGCCATATTTGACCTCATTTTTTTCCCTAATGGTTGTGATCCATGGCTCTTCCTCCAGTTCAACCTTACCTTTTGCTCCAGACAGAGTTCCATTGGTAAACAAACAAGCAAAAAACTCTTCTTCTAATTC
This sequence comes from Phrynosoma platyrhinos, assembly GCA_020142125.1. Taxonomy (NCBI): domain Eukaryota; kingdom Metazoa; phylum Chordata; class Lepidosauria; order Squamata; family Phrynosomatidae; genus Phrynosoma; species Phrynosoma platyrhinos. The sequence continues at coordinate 100,489,704 of CM034708.1, forward strand.
TTGAAGTCCTTATCCCCCCCCTTCCCCCCCCCAGTATTTCTGGGTGGGGGGGGGGGCTTTTTTCTTCCACCTCGCTCTCTTCGTTTCCCTGACCTGCTGCCTCATAGTGTCAGCAACAAAGAAGATAATTACAATTATTTATGTCCTCTCTTTCCCAGCCCTGGAACTCAAGGAAGCTTAACAAAATTAAAACAGATAAGAATGAAACATCTTGGCATATTGGTATCCAGCAGATTTCCTAAGTATTCATTGTTGTTGTTAACTGCTAATTTCCCCAAGACCAGCAATAGAAAACAGAAGCAGAGTGAACAGAGAAGTGATCTTGCTTTCCAGTGTATGGATCGCCACACACACTCTATGGCAACATTGCTTCCGCTTCCTTCTCTCCCACACTCCACCGCTGCACACACCAAGTTGTCCACATCTCATTTGTCATGGGCAAGTTGTGTGGCTGCAGCAGTGTTAGTGTGTGGGGTGCCCTTTCTTCATACAAGTATCACTAAGAAGGAAGTATGTTGCAGCATGCAAGAGTTCTGCATGTAATCTTCAGATATTTTTTGCCGTTGTGTTTACCATTCCTTTCATGGTTGCTGTATTCAGTTGCTTCTCGTAAAGATCTATCGGGATGAGACATCATTTTTCATTTGTTTGTTCAGATAATCAAATGCTGTTTTATTTCTGAGAAGTGATCTTACTATTTTGTAGTTGCAAACATACTTAAAATTAATCCACATCTGTATCAAATTTTGTGGGGTTTTTTTTAGATACCCCATGGCTACTTACACAAAAAAGAAATGTTGACAATACTCAGTCAAGAATCTTGGCTACAAATTTATTCCATCACCACAAGATCACACAATATCTATGTGTTTGACATGTATAACTACACTTTCAAATGAAAGTATGTACCCATTTTAGTTGCAGAAGCATTTGGAAATGTCTCATAAAGACAAGAAAGATAAACTACTGAAATATTTTCAAGTGTTGTGAGATAAATTTGAAGACAATACATTGAAGAAAATACAGAAACGGGATTTAGTGCATATGTTAAAGGTGATGTGCCAGATGTATTCTGTATTCGCTGTGTAGTTCACCTTGGTTTCAAAAACGCTAGCAGGATGCTTGCATATGTCCCTACAGATTGTAGTAAAAGCAGTAAATTATGTTAAATCAAATGCTTTTCAAGACCACCTGTTTTGACAGCTTTACAAGGACAATAATGAAGACCACATGTTTATTATTGTATACAGAAGTCCGTTGAATGTCCAAAGGTAACTGCCTTTGTCATTTTGTTACTTTGTGGGACTCAATTGTGACAGTTTTCAGAGGCAAGGAAATGGAAGAAAGATGACCTAGTCTCAATATGATATATTTTACCTGTGGGATGTCTTTAAAGAGCTCAGTTTGTTAAATTACAGGGCAGGAATTGTGACCTTTTTTCTAGCAAGGAGATTATTATAGAGTTTCTTGGAAAGTCAAGCTGTATACCACCAATATTGGAGGTCAAAAATTTGCAGTTTTCTTCTTTGGCAGCAGTTAATTATGAATTAAAAGATGATGAAATAATTCTGTATGTGAATCATTTGAAGCAGCTTTAAAATTATATGGAAGTTCATTTCTGTAATCTCCTGGACGAGGATATTCCAGCCTGGGTAGTTGATCCATTTGCTGTAAATGCTGCTGACATTGATGTTTCTTTGCAAGAAACGCTCATAGAGCTACAGAGCAACATAGCAGCCAAAAGTCAGTCAAGAAAAACAATTTTGGATAAAGAGTACAATATCTAAAAGGTTTCCATAGCTTTGGGATAAAGCAAAATTGCTTTTCATTGCATTTCCTACTTTATATTCGGTAGAATCGGGTATCAGTCGTGTGAGTTATATACTCAGCCTAATGCAGAATTGCCTTAACATAATGGACAGAGGTGATCTTCAGTTATCCCTCACAGCAATGGAACTATTTAAAAACTTGTTTCTGGTCATCAAGCACAAGAGTCACACTGATTGAAAAATACTTAATGTATACATTGTTATGTAATTGTATTTTGTATAAACTATAAAAATTCTAAATAAAACAAGACTATTTACCAACAAAATGTTGGGGTATGCAGACAGCGTGGATCTAGCATACACACATGCACAGTAGATGCACATAGGCAAGAACGCCCAGAAGCTGGTCTTCTGTGAAGAGTCTGCTGCAGATGGCACAGGAAAAATCATCCCACACGCAGGTGCTGCTTTCAGCTTGGAGAAAGGCATAGCTTCACAGCAAGGCTTCTCTCAGAGAGGGCTTTAATCTTTGTTG
>CM034708.1:100499881-100510802 GCA_020142125.1 Phrynosoma platyrhinos
GTAGAGGACAGGGGGGCCTGGGTTGAGACTGACTCAAAGGCAGTTAACAACAACAAAAATGAGTTCACAGATGACCACTCAAAGAACTACAATTACAGGTATGCAACCTGTCCTTTGCTACTATGGCAACTAAACTGAATCTCGTAATCATCAGTTCTAAACCAAATAGCTCAAATGGCAAATGTTCATATACACATTGTTTGAGAACCATTCCACATTTTCTTACTTTTTTTATTTCCTGCTTGGCAATACTATTTTTCAGCACTGATTCTATGGCAGAAAGGACTCATCAGTCATTAGAATATCATTTCACTGGAATAACTGTAGTACAAGAAATTATTGTTTTTGGTTAAATGCTGAACTGGTGCTACTGACCTCTTTACCAACATCAGGTTTGGAATATAATATATACTCAGATGAGCTCTTGAAATTAAAGAATGAAATAGTACAGACTCTTGATAATAAATCAGCTTCATAATTATAGATGGAGCTGATAGTTTCTTAGACCTCCTTCAAAACAAACAAATATGTCTGTTTCAAATAATAACCAGACATAAATAATAAGGAAATATATGGCTGATGAGGAGTAGTAAGAAGCTATAAAATGAGGTGTGGAAAATAGATATTCTCAGAAAAATGACTATGCTGAAAATCTCCTTCCCTTCTATGAGATATGTAGATTTCATAAAAGATTAATCAGAGAAGGGAAAAACAAAATATTATAAGATCAATAAAAATAATTCACACACACCTAATCTCTCAGAAGTTTCATGAAATATGGTCACCCCTCTTCTTGATTGGCATATTGTGTTCCTGAAGAGGAGAATGGTTGGGAGATTGAGAAAATGTTCAAACCCTTTACATGAATATCCCAAACAAAGGAAAATTCCTTCCACAGAGGAACTACCTTTTATTTATACAGTCACCTCAGATTAGAAACTCATTGTTGCCCTCGACTGAGAGGGGATTATGAGGTCAGTCTTCGGTGATCTCATCGTGGTGGGTGCTTGTGTTTCCCCTTTGCCAACTAGTTTTCCAAATATGGTCTGGCTTGATTTTCTGCAGTAGGGGTGCATCTTAGGCTGCCCACCTCAGCACCCCTTTTGATATTAAATTGATATCAAATATGAGAGGGGTGATTGGGGAATCTGACCCCGGAGTAACAGTATCTCTCATGTTACAATAAACTGTATTGACTCCCTGTTAAATTTCATGAAGGAAGCATTTCCCTTTGCAATTTGGAGGGGGCTGGGTTCATTTTATAAAACCACGGTGGTCTGTGACCATAATATAATCTATCTATCTATCTATCTATCTATCTATCTATCTATCTATCTATCTATCTATCACTGCATAAGACTACAGCCCAATTGCATTATTTTAGAACAGCCAAATTACTTTATTTATTTTCTGCCTCCATGTGGATTGAAGTGGGAAACAACAGATTAAAATACAACAACATTGTATACGTCCAGAAAGTAATTGGCAGTCAGTGGAGTGTTTTTAATAAAAAGTGTCATATGATCAAGATGTGGCAGTAACCAATTTGGTTGCCACATTTTGAAGAAATTGAAGTTTCTGAACCCAGTACAGAGGTAACCCAATGTACAGCACATTGCAAACATCCAACCTTGAGGTTACTAGTGTATGCACTACCCCCTTTCAATCCTCCAGTTTTAGTACTTATGTATAAGAGTGAAAGCAACAGCATATTTGTTCTTCTTAAAATTATACTGGATTATATGTGTTCTCTACTAGTGTTAATATTTCATGCATAATTGAGGTCCTTTGAAGGAGCCAAAGTTATGTTATTAAAACCTTATAACTGCCCTGGACAGTATGGTGGGGTATAACACCTTGTCAGATAGTGAGCTTGGTGGCTAGGCAAACACATGGCTCCAGAAATTCCTATGCTACCTTCAGTATTGTTTTATTGCATGACTTCTACCACCACACTCCTCAAAGTACAGAATAACATTTCACATGGCCAATGTAGAAAAACATGAACACTTTCTCCCATGCAAATTGAGAACCTTCCAGAAATAGGTCAGTCATATAAACCTTCAGGAGTCAATAAGGATTTAATTAAGCTCCAGACAAATTAAACTAATAATGAGGCAGATGAAATGTCTGTGGCTACAAAAAAATACACCAACTCATTTTGTACAAAAAGAAAAGGAACATCTGGTGTAAAAATACAGCATGCACAAAAAATGTAGACTCATTAATATGCCAAGATGATTCCAGTATTAATATGACCTGATGCTGGGCTATAAAAAGCCAAACACTGGTGTCTTTCAGACTGGAAACTGAGAGAAAGCCAGCACATAGATGTAGAGGTAATGGAGCCGGTGTAGTAGACCCAGGGTCAAGGCAGATATTAAGTAGGATGATCAGGTCTCAGGGTACTGGCTGAATTTTCAGGGAATTCCTGCTCTTTCTCAGGTCACCAAAAGTAACGAGACAAATTTCAGGGCAAGTGGCATTGGAGGAGAAAGTTACATTTTGTATGAGAGGTGGCTTTAATGACTGACATCTTTGTTCATTCCCAGCTGGCACTAGGGCTCACTGGCTCAGTGCAAAATTTTGTATTCAGGAGCAAAGAGAAAATCTGGAAGAAGTTTGTTACTTGAACCAATCACACCATTGGGAGCATGTGGGGTGCCAGCATTATAATCATGAACCTCCTTATACAAACCCTGGTAACAACAACAGAACAGGGCTGAGAAACATGGATTGGCTGTGAGCTTTCTACAAACCCCAGCAGCAAAGGGCCTGGGAAAACTCTCATTTATTATGTGTGTTGTAGGTGAGGCCATGCATGAGATATTGCTTCTAGCAGGAATGTTGGCATGAACAACAACTACTAGGAGCATTTTACCACCTGTCCAGTTGCTGAAAATGCTTTAAGTTTTCCTTCTGTGGATATGTAACTCCATTACCTGAGGTTTACCCATAATTTGGGGTTCATTTATCTAGATTGCCTTCATGCCCATTTCTACAACCAGCTGGCTCAGAAGAACTTCCAGCCCATCTCCAAATCATCTTTGTGAGGTCACAAGGATCTTAATACCACAACGACCCATCAGCTTCAAATTTTAGCCTGTAAATCTCAGAAAATGGGATGCTGCAAACCTGACATTCCAAAATTAATAAGAATGCATATAGCAATAGCAGCAATAGCAAGTACATTTTCTATACCGCCTATCAGTGCACTTAAGCACTCCCTAAGCGGTTTACAATGTGTAAGCTAATTGCCCTCAACAAGCTGGGTACTCATTTTAGTGACCTTGAAAGGATGCAAGGCTGAGTCAACTCTGAGCCCCTGGCTAGTATTGAACAAACCTTGTGGTTTGTGAGTGAGTGGCAGTACAGACATTTAACCACTGTGCCACCAGGGCTCATATTCCTTGGAGTGAGCCCATTTTCTCTCCTGCAACAGGATTTGCTGAGAGAGACATCCTTCAGCAATCAGACTTACAAATTATGCCCATGTCTACTTTCCATTTACCAACCATAAAAGAAAATATACTAAATGCAAGACATGTATGGAACAAAAATAATCTGTGATAACAAAAAGACATCTTTTACCACTTGTAAGAGTATCTCTTTTAAAAATGTGATCAACATAATGTGAGTTTCTAGAACTGTTGTCTAGGAGCTGCTGTATAAAACAGTCTTGCTTCATCCAGAACCTTTATAGAATGGTCATGGGAATGTAAGATCAAAGGTTGGCTGGGGCACACATGTTTACTCTGTTATCTGGAAAGACCTGGGAACAGTTCCAGCCAGAATGAATAGGAATCATGTGCTGTTCTGGATGTTGTTGGACTGTAGCTTCCAGAAGCCCTAGCCAGTATAGCTAGGTGATGAATGTTGGGATTCATAGTCCAACCACTACTAGAGTGCTACATGATTCTGTGGTCCCTAGTAACCAGTAGCTCATTCCAAAGAACAGACCACAGATATAAAGGTTCTTGGTTCTAGCCTAAGCAATTTGTTGTAGTAGGCCCTATGTGCTTGACTACTACTGGATTTCTACAGTCTTAGGCAGCAAAAATGAAATATTCAATCTCTTGTGAAAAACTATATGGGGCTGTTTCAGCTTGGCTGGTCACAAAATGTTTCTAAGAAGAGAAATACTATGTTCAGGTCCCAGAAGCCACAAAAGGCCCATAACCACCATTCTGAATTTTCATGGAGCAGCCAAGAATGTGGGAGGCCATGTGAGAAAACAAAATCAGGAGTAGCCTGAAAAAAATTATTGGCTTGGGCAAATTTTTCCAGGTAAAGGGAGAGACTCTAGGAGAGACCCCAGCAAATCTTCATGCCAAAAGTGGTCATTGTACAAAATTCTCCTGGTAATTGTGTTGAAAGAATGTTGGTACTGTTTTGATTCTGCAGCCTGCCTTTTCTCCTTCCCGCAGGTCTGGCAGGATTTAATTCCCCCTCCCCAAAAAGTAATCCAAAGCCTTGTCCTCAAACAAATTGCAATTACAGTATAATTCTGCAAATTTAGATTGAGCATAAAAGAAGGGAAAATTGGAAGATCGCATTCAAAGTATTCTTTGTAACTATAAATAATGCACCTTTGTATCCCAGTACAAGTAGTTTCCTATTCACTTGACCCTATGTCATAATAAATAAATGGTCCAGTTACATCTAGAGATTCATTTTAGAAGACATTCTGTTTTTTCTCATGACTATAACTGAGAAACCATTTTTCTTTTGTTGCAATGATAATATTTGATGACAGACAAGGTAAGAATGAGTTCTGTATCAAATATGCCACTGATTCCTTTTTAAATGGGGATGTGTGAGATGGAGAGGGAGAGGGAGATGGGTATAATATGACAAGCTTGACCTGCAGCAGAAGAAATGCAAACTAATAAAAAATAAACTAAGATGACAGGCATTTTACATGTTTTGTTGGATGAGGTATGAAACATAAACTTTTCTACTAGAATTTCATGTTTATTTTTGGCCCAGAGAAATATACACCTTTGAGGTCCATTAACTGGTGCAAGATGCAAAATAGTAGGAGGACATAACAGGAATGAGAATGGATCAATCATAGGGCTGAAGAGAGGAGGGCAAAATTGCCATGGCCAAGATCTCTAGAGGCGCTCTTGGGGCCTGGAAATACCTTACAAAATAAATTATGGTATGTCCAGAGTGTGGATGTAATGCCTGTTGCTTAATATCCCAGTCTTCTATAAGCATAAACATTTATAGAATTCAGACATGGCAAAAGCAACAGCACACACTTTGAAACCAGAACTATTAGGACTTACTCACAGGTCCCAGTTCACAATTCACAAAACTAGTAGGCTCCATATTTGCTCAACAAGTATTTCCTGCAGTTTTCTTTGAAGAAATAATGTATCAGAGAGAAAGAGAAAGCTAACAGAGAGTGTGTGTCATCTTCTCTTACTTGGTTTGCAACTGGAACATGGAACATGTCTACATGCTTTGGGCATTGTTAAGGCAAAATTAACAATATGAATACAAGTCTGGAGCACAGAAGAGGAAAAGTGAAGAAAATATGAAAAGGAAAACAAAGATTTTAAAGATTTTTTTTTAAAAAAATATGTTTTTAAATTATTATTTTTTAAAATTAATTGTTTTGAAAAACCTGGGGCTTCTTCTTTCTCCTCTCACTGAGCCACATTCCACTCATAGCATATCTTCAGAGTTTTAAAGGGATGCAAGCAAACTCCACAGCCCATTTCTGCCCAAAGGCAGATGTTTGGTAAGCAGTGGTGTCACCCACTCTTAGACTATTACCTCATGTGGCCCACATCCCCTGCACCCTTCTAGGGATGCCTCTGATTATTGTTACTGTTATTTGTATCCCAAAATGGGGACTCAAGGCTGTTTAAAATTTACAATGTTAAAACACAATACAGATAAAAAATATGAAAAAACATATGAAAAAACATATGAATATTAAAATAGGATCAAACTTTTGACAATATTTAAATTATTTAAAGCTACACTTAAGAAGAAAAAATACTATTAAAGGATAAAATACTATTAAAGGATAAAAAGTTCAAACAGTTCAGTGTAAAACAATACAGCATCCTCAACCCATTCTTTAAAGGCTTTCCATTTTAAAAACTGTCAAAATGAAAAGATCTTTGTTGGGTGAGTCTTCTATTTCAATAGTACTAAAATAGTAAGTATATTTCTCCCTGAGTTTGTGAACAGTGTTATTTTTAATAGCCCACTGAATTTTCCTGTTTTGATAAAAGTTTTTCATTTATGTTCAGTTCTTCTCATTCCAAGGAGATTATTGCACAAGCTAAAAAATGCTGGAAAATGCAATTTACCTCTCCCGAATTCAAGTAAAATTCAGGCTGCATCCAGATCCTATCGCACAGCTCCCCCTGCAAAAAAAAAAAAAAAAAAAAAAAAAAACAAAAAAAAAAAACCCGCCATCTGAATGCAGCCTAAGTGCAGCCCAAGTCACTTAACTTGCTCTGGTGACCATTTTTCAAAGTTGGATGCAGCCTGAATTTTACTTGAATTTGGGAGTGGTAAGTCGCATTTTCCAGCACTTTTTAACTTGTGCGATAATCTCCCAAATTAAACCCAAATCATTTAAACCACCTGTTCAAAGAAAGATGTAATATGTAAAATCGAAGGCTTCCACAGCTGGCATCTATAGTTTTTTGTGAGTTTTTCAGGCTGTGAGGCCGTGTTCTAGAAGAATGTATTCCTGGTGTTTCCCCTGCATCTATGGCTGGCATCTTCAGAGAATGGTGGCATGGAAGTGTGTGGAGTATATAGATATACTGTGTGACCCTTGGTTGAAAGGATTAGCATGTAAATCTGTGTATTGTTCTGTTGAGGCAAGGCATCAGGGTAGGAGGATATGCAAGGAGGATATGAGAGTTTTTTCTTACATATCTTTCCACCCTGAGGCCTTGCCTCAACAGAACAATACATAGATTTACATGCTAATCTGTAGGCTAATTCCCAGCAAACAATGGACCACTAATTAAATAGACACTAATTTTCCTCACATATCCTCTCACACTGAGGCCTTGCCTCAAAAGAACAATACACAGATTTGCATGCTAATCCTCTCAACCAAGGATCACACAGTATATATACCCCACATACTTCCATGCCACCATTCTCTGAAGATGCCAGTCATAGATGCAGGTGAAACGTCAGGAATACATTCTTCTAGAACAAGGCCTCACAGCCTGAAAAAAACAGTAAAACCTAAAGATGTAATACTTGAGTTTTAGGAAAGTGTATTGAGGAAAGGCCCTGATCATGCATTTTGCCCAAGCCCAGCGCCAGCTTTCCAAGTGCCACAGCACATACTTTCACACAAAAATTCTCTGCCCTCCCCAAGTTTAATGGAGGAGGGAAATTAGTTGGCATTGTTAAACAATTGGATATTGGAAACAGATCTCACTCACAGATCTACTAAGACATCCTGAAATACCTTCTGCTCAAAGGAAAAGCCAGACCCACAGGTCATACCTCCAACCCACAATTTGAAAAGCTATTCTAAAACATCTGAAAAACTATGTAAAACTAGTATGCAAAAGGATCATATCTCCTTTCTGGTTCCCAGTCTGCCCACACCTAATTCCTTATGTGGATATTCATACACCCTGCCCTTAGGTAACATCTTTACTCTTACCTTTGTTCCTCAATGACCATAGTTAAAATTGATTTTTTGTATTTTTTATTAATATTGAGATATTTTAATATTACATGTTTATCAATATAGTAACTTTGTATGTTACACTTGTTCAAAAAAGCATTAAAGAATTCTTCAACAATTCCATTTCAAAAAAATTGGATGTACAATAAAATAGCTTTGTAAAAAAAATTACTTATATGGATTATCTAAGCTTGAAATATTTTATAATTAAAAATCTTTAGAATTGTTCTTCTTCTATAAGACTTCCTTAGGTTCCTCTGATTAATGTGATCTGATTTTCTACACTTAGTTACTTCTCTTAGAGGGAGTGCAGATGGGTGGCTCTGGGCTGCCCTGGGAAGCAGCAGATTGGGGCTGTGGCAACCCCATGCCACGACAAAATGCCACTCCTTTTAGGGGCAGCAAAAGGCCACCCTAAAAGCTGGTGTATGGTTCTTCAGTGCCCTTATTGGTGCACCATGTTTAACACTGCACCAGAAGGGCATCCTGATGTCGCACGCCATGCGTAATGGCACACAGCATCAGGACAGCATCGGCGTGGGGTTGGAATTAATGGATTCCTTCAGTGCTTTGTTTTTTCAGTTGAGAGCTTGTTGTTTTTTGCATATCTACTGTTAAAGCTGATCTTGTCACCTCACCACCATACCCACACTTTGCTTTTCCTATGGATATTCATACAGTCAAATTATAAAAGTCCTTCCTGGGCATCAGTGCACTTCATGCATCTGAAGAAACATGCCAAGTCTGTGAATGCTTATAATACAGCTTCATTTGCACAGTTAGTCTCAAAGGTGCTATTCTACCCCTATGTAAAACTAGGTTTGTCATTTCCTTTCCAGAGGCCTTGTTTTGAAGCTGTTATTAGGCAAAGTTTTGTTGTATTCAGTTTTCTTATATAAAATTGCAAAGTTTTGATCACAGTATTTTAGAAATTAATCCCAGCTCTTGAGATTCCTTTCTTAGTCCATTCATTAGTAGATGAATGAAAAATTACAAAGTTCTAATTAATTTAGAAAGTCTCAAAATGACTCAAAGAAGGCTATCAACTGGCTAGAGCTGGATCTTGTTATGTTAGTTGTCCTAATTAGCCTTTCCCCAAAGGCTTTCCTTCTCATTCTCATGTTTTAATTTGCTCAAGGAGTAGAAGGGGGGAGGGTAAAAAAAAGAAGAGAAGACATTGTACTTTGAAAGCTTGGTTTACTGCTCAGATTGTCTTGAGACCACAGCATACATTTGCAACTACAGTTAATCAGTTCAGTATTCATACAATGTTACCTTGTCATAGGTTGTAATATTCTATATTTAGGAAACAGTTACCAGAAAAGCAAATAAAATGCCTAAGATTGATTATTAATCAAATTTCTCATTTAGCAATAGCAATAGCATTTACATTTCTATACCGCTAAATGGTGAACTCAGCACTGTCTAAGTGGTTTACAGTTTTTTTGTGGGTTTTTTCGGGCTGTGTGGCCACAGTTTGTAAGCCAATTGCCCCCAACAAACTAGGTACTCATTTTACCGAGCTACAAAAGAATAGAAGGCTGAGTCAACATTGGAGCCCCGGGATCGAACTCACAATGTTGTGGCTGCAGTACCAGCATTTAACCACTGCACTACTAGGGCTCCTGATTTTTTTTTTTAATGAAACTACTTTAAACATGAACTTTTACCTTTGTCCTCGCAACTGATGTTTTCAAGATATCACCCTATTAGTGACCATGAAAGTAATGGTGAAAACATTTATAACTCTAGTGCAGATTAAGAAGAGTTCTTTACACCATGCAGGAGGCAGCCTTCAGTTATTCACTGTTGTGGGGAGGAGGCCAAATGCCCACCTTGGTCCCTTTCAATTATAGCACTAAGATTCTCTGTCATTCCCTTACCCCCAAGAGTTTGTCTTCATCAGAAGACAAACTAGATTTTTCAGAAAACTGCAACCAAGAAATTAGAAGAAGAATGGGAATGGCAGCTATGAAAGAACTACACAGGATCCTAAAGAGGTAAAACATACAATTAAGCACCAAGTTTAGAATAGTCTAAACCATTGTATTCCCCATCACCATGTCCGGATGTGAGAGCTGGACAGTGAAAAAAGTAGGTAAGAAGAAAATCAATTCATTTGAGATGTGGTGCTGGAGAAGAGTGCTGAGGATACCATGGAAAGCCAAAATGACAAACAAATTGGTCCTTGAACAGATCAAGCTGAACTGAACTCAAATCTCCCTGGAAGACAAGATGATCAAACTGAGACTGTCATACTTTGGTCACATCATGAGAAGATAAAACTCACTAGAAAAGGCAATAATTTTAGGAAAGGTAGAAGGTAGTAGAATGAGAGAAAGGGCATCTGCAGACAGGCCCAAAGGGGCGACGGAGAGCCGCCCCAGAAAGCGGTGGATTGGGGCCAAGGCTGCCAAACCGCATGGCCCCAATCCTCCCTTTTGCTGCCCAGAAAAGAGTGGCAAAATGGCGCTCCATTTACGGGTGGCAAAAGGCCACCCTAAGAGCCAGTGCACGGCTCTTTAGCGCCCCTTTCGGCACAGCATGTCAAAACACTGCGTCGGAAGGATGGCCTGACACCATGCACCATGCGTAATGGTGCGTGGCATCAGGATGTCCTCAGTGTGGGGTTAGGGTGGCTGGCGTGTAGCTGCCCTGCCCCAGCTCTGTCTCCAGGCTGGCCCTTTGGCCCAGTCTGTAGAGGCCCAAAGACTGCATGCCAGATGGATAGATTCAATCAGGAAGGTCACGGATCTGAATTTGCAGAACCTAAGCAGAGCAGTGGAGGATGGGGAGGGGAGGTCTTGGTGATGTCTCATCCACAGGGTCACCAGGAGTAGGGGTTGACTCAAGGGTACTTAACAACATGAACAACAAGGAAATTACTACATTGAAAGTATCAGTATGTTTACACAGTAGAAGGCATGAACAGAATTACTATAAGATGTTTTTGTTGCTTATCTGCAGCACTTCAGACAATAGACTGATGCTTGACTTCATTTATTTATTTAATATATTTCCCCCCCAGAATGGGATTCAAGACAGCTTACAACCATTTAAAACACAGCACCAGTAACATATATATTAATACAAAAAATAACACACAGTTAAACTTAACCTCTCTTTAAAACACATTAATAATAAATACTAAAAGCAGTTAAAAACATTTAAAACATAATGAAATAGAAATACAACATCCCCTATTGAAAGCTCCATCTGCCACAACATATTTTT
>CM034708.1:100561466-100578272 GCA_020142125.1 Phrynosoma platyrhinos
GTGCCTGTCCTAGGATATGTTGGATGGCTTTGACTGAAGTGATGATCAAACATAGGCGAGTTTATATTAAGCACACAAACCCAAACGAATTTGGCCTCTACTAGTCATTTAGATGAATATTTATAACAAGTGTTGTCATTTCCAAGAGAATTGCAAGCAATTTGTGTCACTCATAATTTATAGGAGGAAACTGCATTTAGGGGAGGAAAACTTTGTTTCTTCTTCTGGAAAAGTGAAACAAATTATTTTACTGGCTTGGCTATGATGGTATACTGATAATATCACTTGCTACTTCAAATGGGATTGTTCTCTCTCTCTCTCAAATGTTTGGTGTTTTTGTGGCTTATTTTTTTGTTCCCATGGAAACCAGGTGCCTGCTGAAATAAGGATTTTAATCAGGGTGGGGTTTTTTATAGTAGGATTTGATAGTAAGTCTTCAGCTTAGTTTGGCTCCCCCAGGGAGAGTGTGTGAAACATTGTAATGAAAACATGGGAAAACAGAGAGCCATTTCTATATTGTTTATACATACATACATATCTCCCCTAACATGCAGATCTGTTCCTCTGTAAGGGAATTAAGCCTTCTAGCATATAAGGCTGCAAGGATTTTGTAATCAGCATTCAAAAAGAATCTGACTGCAAGATTCAACACTAAATCTTTATCTTCTTCCAGAACAAGTAGAATTCTTGGCTTGTTTATGCATTTAGAAACATTTTCTTTATTTGTTGTATGCAGAAAGCCCCCTCCCTCACTTTCTCTCATGTACATACTACTTGTGAAAATGGTTTGGGAGTAGATACAGGATAGATTTTAAAAAGTGTACATTTTCATGCATACTTAATGTTTGAAATTTGCTGTCAGAAAATGTAGTAGTAGCCACTAGCCTTGATGGCTGTAAAAGGTCATCAGAAAATCAGATGGGGAGTGTGAGTTGACCATTATTGCAGGTTGCTGCAGTGAGGTACTTAGAGCTTCAATTGTTCAAAGGCATTCTGCTGCTCATTCCATTTGCCAGGGGCAGCACAATAGCAGAAGAGGGCTGCTGTGTTCTTCAGCTCTGTGTGAAAGTTTTCTGGTAGCATCTGGTTGCTCTGGAAAGCAGGATTCTAGTCTAGATGGAGACTATAGGTCTGGTCTGGTGAGGCACTTCCTACATGCATTAGGTAGATGTTTGAAATAGTTGAAAGGTGCACCTCAATAAGGAAGCAGCCCGATGTTTCTAGGTAAGTATATGTGAGTTTAGCTGTTGTATTCTTTCCTTGGCAAGCTATTTCAGACAGGGAATTCTGTCTTTATAGAGCAAGAGTTACATTCTTTGTTAAACCTGATTCATCCTTTTATTCAGAGGTGTGTTTGCAGTTTCAAAATACGAATAATGCTAGAAATAGATTCTAAAAATAGATGCTATAATATGCTAGCAATTACATTTCTTCCAGTAAAACACACCAACAATGTCCTCATACACAGGCACTTAGACTATGGCAAGCAGGTGTGAGGGAAAGGAAGGGAGAGTGTTAAGAAGGTTGAATACCTGAAAGCTGTCAATGGGTTGGGAACATTGTCTGTCAAAGGAGGATTGTGAGCTTGTATGGGAGAAAATGGTCTTTCATAAAGCCCAGACCTAAATTTAAGGGCTTTGAACTCACAAAACTGTAAAAGTTTGTGTGAACAACATTAAATGGATATACTAATGAAATGAAGAGGCAGTTTAGAAGGGATCAGTGGATTTTTGCCATCTACTGTAACACATGGTTATCTAAGGTTAGTTTGCATGTGAAAACAGAATACCATGTCTTTTTAATTTGAGTCTCTGACAAAAACAGTAGTAAAGTGTTAGGGAAATTAGAGCACCAAAGGTCTAATCTGCCATCTCTGCCAAACATGCAGACATGTGGACTGTGCACTTTACTGCTTTTGGACATATTGCATGTTCAGATACTGTCTGCCTCACTGGTAGTTTTGCTCTGATTCTTTTATGTGTTAAGTCATCTGAGAACTAGGTCCAAGCATAAGAAATGTATCCCCTCAAGACTTGTTCCATTTGTGTCATGTTCTTTCTGATCAGTTTTGAAAGTTCAGAACAATCTTCTCCTTTCTTTTGAGATTCAGCTTTAATTTATTTTCTTTCTTTCTTTTAAAAAAGAAATTTAAATTATAGAGGTCCTAATCCACTTATTTCCTCAAATTTGCCACTGAAATGAGAAAAATGATTACTAAAAAGGAAGGACTTCTTGAGTTCTTAAATGTGAACATCTGCTAAAAGTTGTGTGTGTCTGAGAAATTAAGTTTTGTTCTTTTGTTAGGGGCTATACAGACTGGCCAACAGACCACTCCAACTCCATCCTGATATCGCCATCATGCTGCCCACCCAAACAGACAGGGAGCGGTATCAGGGTGCTCCTTTGGCGCAGTGCTCACACACACGTTGTGCCAAAGGAGCACTAAAAAGCCAGTACCATGGCAAGGGTGGCTTTTTGTCACTCTAAAAAGGAGCAGCAAAGTACCAGATTGGGGCTGCAGCATGCGGTTGCCATGGCCCAAATCCAGCAAGGAAAGGGGCAGCAGGACGTCTCCGCTTAGCCTGTTAGTTTCATAACACCTGGGCCCCCTGGACCTGAAAAATTGCAGACCAGTCTCCCACTTGTAAGTTCTTTGGCATTGTTTTGCTTTGCTTCATCCTTTACATACTTCATTGCATACCCTAAGTTATACCCTTGACTTATCCATGGGTTATATCAAAATCCATAATTTTGACCCCAAAGCCTGTCCTTGATTTATACATGAGGACGAAATATAGTCAAGTATATACAGTAAGTCCTTTCTGGCTTGTCTTCAATTTCATTAATATCCTGCAGTGCTTCTTAAGACTAGCTGATATATGCTGTTTACATCTGTATTGATGAAAGGTGTGTGTGTTTGTTATATGAATGAGATTTTACACATGTACATTCTTGGATATTTTTATTATTCTTGGTGAAAAGTGCATAAAAGCTCACATGTGTTGGCCATGAATACAGTATATTTTAAAACGGGTAGGCAACCTTTTTGAGCCGGGGGTTGGTCCTCCAAAGACCTCCCCTCTCCCGGGCCGAGAGGGGGGGGGAAATGGCGGCGTGCGCGCTCACACACGTGCGCACACACCCCTGCCGCCGCGCACGCCCCCCACATGCGCTGCCACCACTGCAGCAGTGCGCACTGCTGTACATGTCGCATATGTCGCAGCCAACATTTTGATTTCAAAAATGGCGGCTGTGACGCATTTATGCATGCGCAGAAGTACTGTGCATGCGCAAACGCATCATGGCCACCATTTTGGAAATCAAAATAGCGGTGGTGGCATGTGCGGCCGCACGGTGGCCAAAACATGTGGCAGCGGTGGTGCGCGCCGGTGGCGGCAGGGGTCCGCGTGGGCCAGTAAATACGGGGACCTGGGCCGGAACCAGCCAGCGGGCCGTAAGCTGCCGGCCCATGTTTTAAAATGATAATATCTGAATTAAGCACAAATGATAAATGCCATAAATTGGGTGGCTTCCTAATATAAATGCAATGTGTGTTACAGGAAGTGTTAGGTTATATATTTTTAATAGGAGTCAGATTTTGTGCTGGTCTATGATCATAATAAAATAAACCTATTTTAAAATGCAGTTGTGAAATTCACATGTTTTTGTAGTTTACCATTGTATGCTTATTTAAATATTTGGCATTCATCTGTTGTTATCTCATGTATTGTAATGAGGGATCTTTTGTTCCCTGGCTATTAAAGATTAATGACCTAAGAGAGCATAGTCATCAGTTTTGCAAAGGATAAATATCTGGAAAGAATTACAAACAACTAGTACCTTGCAATTTTAGCATACCGTAAGCTAAATAGCTAAAATAATATTTGTCAAATTGTGTGAACTGGATGTTAAAATACAATTTAAGCATAGACTTTCAGTTTGATGCACAAAAAGGGAGAGCTAAAGATATAAATACAAGATGCTTTTGTACTAGGAACATTTGTGTTTTCATGTAGATAGTAATTCATTGTAGGAAAAAGGTATGAAACTGATGTTGAACCTGCCACCTGTTTGCAGAAGCAACAAAATATTTGTGCATTGTGGTCACATGAACAGGTCAATGTGCAGAATGCATACTGTACACCAGGAGTTGGCAGGTGTGGGAGGAGACCTTGAGGGGGCCTCACACCTTCTTCCCCCTAAAAATTGCCCCAGAAGCCCCCCCTTTCACTCTTGGTGGCATGGGAGGCATTTTCACCATGTTGTGGGAACCATAGGGCCATGCTAGGCCTTCTTGGTCCAAAAAGGCCTAGAGACACCCAAAACATGGCAAAAATGCTCCCCACACCCTCTAGAGTGCATTTGGGGGTATTGGGATCACAAATGACCCTGGAAATCACAAATGGTCCTGGTGGCTACATGGGCTGCACTTTGCTCACTGTCCTCTACACATACAAGTGCAGTGCACGTGTGCACACATATTGGGGCTTTTTAAAGAATAAAATAGCATGTGTGATCTTGCATTGTACTGTATTTATTTTCTCCCTCTTTAAAATGCTTATTATAAGGAGATTATTCTGTATAGGCTGTGGTGTAGTCTCTCACCAACTAGTACCACTCTAGCCTAAAACAGTTATAAAGGTTCCTCTAAGTGGCTTTGTTATATATCCAAGTCTTTAGCAGGCATTAGTGGCATTTGAGGCTCTGTGTGAAGAACATTCGACAGATGTGGAGCCACAACAGAGAATGTCCTCTCCTATTATGAGATCAGGGTGGCCAGTGTAGTTGTTAGACTCCTAGCATTCCTCAGTTCTGGTCAGAGCAGATGAGAACCAATAGTCCAGCAGCATCTAGGGCTATAATTACCTATTCCTGTTTTAGAAAACCAACAGAAATTGTAAATCTCCAGATAAGATATTATCATATCATAGAATCATATTAATATCTGTAATAACTACACTGACTTCTGAAGATGGTGAGAGACAACATTCCCATTTACCATTCCACCTGCAGTGGGACAGTGCTATGTCATGTGATTTGCACTCCTCGACTGCCTAGCGGGACAGGAAGAGGCAAGTATTTACTGTATTTTATTTATGTAGACTGCCTTCTGCAGCATTTCATGACCAAAGATCCTCCCAGGATAGTTCACAGATAAAAGCATATGAATAATTTAAAACATTGAACAGTATTCATAATACATAGATACATAAATAAAAAGCAGCACGTAAAATTTTATATTCCTTTGAAAGTAGATTGGAATAGCTGAGACTTTCAGACATGTTTAATAGCAACCAGAGAGGGGCCCAGAGGCACATCCTTTGGGGAGTTTAATTTTTACTGTCCTGTGTCTCGGTCTACACATGGCCAAGAAAGGAGTGGGCTCTGCCTCCATTGGGATCCCAAGAACCAATCAGGCTACCGTGTTTTGAAGTAATTGAGCAGTACAGGCATTTAACCACTGCACCACCAGGGCTCTTTAAAGCTCGTTTTATAAAGCAAGCAGGGTTGCTTGGCCCCTATTAGATGGGCTGTTGCAATTTTTAATTGACAAGATAAATCCCATTGACATGAAAACTTAAGTTTAAGCAGAGTACTTTTACACATGCTTACCACAAGTTCCATACTGGGAGACCTTTAACTGATTCCTTGGAGAGCCACTGCCACTTAACCATATATCTTGTTCAACTAGTGCCTTTCTGGATCTGTTAAACTACAGCTCCCATCATCCATAGGCAGTTGCCATAGACAACTTGTATAAAGTGACCAGTGACTTTACTCTGTATATTGTAACTTCTTTTCAATTCCCTGTTCTGCTTTGACATTCTTGTTACACATAATTGAACTAGCAAGGGGAAATTTACTTCCTCAGCTCTCAAATGCATGCTTTTTCCTCATCTTTCAAGTGTTCCATACAATTGTATAATCTAGAGATTTTGTATTGTTCAGATGTTCTTTTAAGGGAAGTCCCGTACCATCCAGAATGGGCTGCAAAAGTTAGGTCATATGTGAATAGAACCTTTTGTCCTGGTGGCATTTAGGTGAAATGTATTAGAGAAAATGCCTCTTTTAAAATACCTCTTTAAAAAGGAAAATCAGTCTTCTAGAGAGAATCAGTGCAAGCAGGTTGTGTATAGTAGCTTTAAGTTTACCAGGCTGAAACAGGCCGTCCTCAGCAGCACCCTCAGATGAACTCTTGCCCTTAATCTCTTTCAATCCCTACCAGATGGTGGCCAGGAGAAAGAACTTTAGTTAGCCATAATAGGCAACATTGATCATGATGGTGGGATCCTATGTAGTTGTAAACATAGTTGCTATTTTTAAGCTGTTATCATTTGTATGCTTATTTTAGCTAAGTGAGCATGTTGTAGACTTTTTGGCAAAGTTTTGTCTGTTTTATTCTCTGTTCTTGTAGCAAATCAGGACTATGGGAAGATATGGGTGTTTGTTTATTTTTTTGCATGCGGAAGTAATTAGATTATATGTGCCCTTGTTTGCAGTGGTAGAGACCAAACACAGACTTGCCACTTAAGTGCAGATGTGGTCCAAGAGATTGTGGTGTGTTTTGTTTTAAATGTATCTGTTCCGCTGGTGGTATAACATGGCACAAAACCTAGGTTTGTCACAGTGTGCACCCAGCAGGGAGATGTAACCAGTCCAAAAGCCTCTCACTATACAAAGTTTTTGCACACACTGTTGTCATTGGCACACTCCACACTTTTAGGGTGTTTGCTCAATTCCTGTTCAATCATTCACAAGTTGTAAAAGTGGAGGGAAAAGACCCTCATCTCCCCATGTTGGTGGGGAAATTCTGAAGAGGAACTGTAACTGCACTTGATGGAATGTGATTTCAGTGTTTTGCATAATTGACCATCCTAATGCATAGTAATAGCAATTGTGCTTGTCTTCCACACTTATCAATGTTGACTGTGTAAAAAGGACTCTTGAAGTTTTTATAAAGTGTGGATTTGCTTTGTATACAAGACACTAAGGACGTTATCACACGGGGAGTCGCGGGGAGAAAGTGGAAATAAATGGGCACAAGCGGAAGTCTTTAATTTACAGGATTTGTCCCGTTCCACCTCGTCTGATAACTAAATTCGAATTTAGTTATCAGACGAGGCGGAACGGGACAAATCCCGTAAATTAAAGTCTTCCGCTCGTCCGGTTTATTTCCACTTTCTCCCCGCAACTCCCCATGTGATAACGTCCTAAGCCTTTTCAAGTTTTGAATCAGAAAGGCAAGAGTTCCTGATTTTAACTCCAACATACTCCTTGTCAGTTTAAGAGCATGCAATATCAAAGAGGCTTGTTAACCCTAGAATTCTATCTTGGCACTATTTAAAATTTCTAGCACTTCCAAATAAGACAGTGCTTGTAATTTGATGTCTGTACTTGTTTGTCATGCAGTTGTGAAAATGACTGAGATCATGCATGTGAACTGCCTTGAACACTCTAAATGTGAAGGTGTTTATTTTATTTTTATTTTTTAAAAACATGAAACTTTTAAAGTAAGTTGCTAGTACAGTCTCATGTGTCCTGGCTTGTTTCCGGTGTGCAAGAATCTCAAGTGCTTGAGCTAGTTAGAAGTATTTTATTGGGGAGAATCCCATTTCAGTGCAGGCATTAGTGTTTAGATTTCCTCATACTTTAGAGTGCATGGGTTTTAAAAGCTTTGCTATCACCAGTGCTATACTGAGATGGAAGATGCTGTACACCCTGAGAAGGCACTGTATTAGCTGAACTGCTTACTTGTCATCCACTCATCTAAAGCTTTCCTGGCAGTGGAATGGTGTTCCAATTTCTTGTCGGTACTTAGTGTCTTGGGAGATTATCACTAAGGCTTTGTTCTCTCTTGCTGTATCTTTAGGTTGTGGGTGGTGTGTTGTGTTGAAAGGCAAAAGGTTTTTGTTTTTGTTGTTTAATTATTACCACTGGCCCAGATTCTTCTTTGTGAGTATTTGAACATGGAATTGATCTTTGAAAATGCAATTCTTAGTTCAAGTAACAATTTAGCACCTTCCTAAAGAGATTCATATTATTACACGTGTTAGTATTGCACTGTGAACAGTATATCTGATGAGGCAGATGGCATCCTTGAATGCAAAAGGAGAGCGGGAAAGCGACTGAGTAAAGAATTAATGTAATTAGTCCTGTGGATAAGCTTTAGAAGATAAATCCCCTTTAACCTCTGTGATAAAACATATGCTGTGTCAAAGCCTTGGATTATTAGTCATACAAAACAGCCCTTACATCTGCTCTGGCATAGAGTAAAAGTAATTTTGTTAATTGGCAAATGTACCATGTCACAGTTCTAAAAATAAAGCTACTTACATAGATTTCAATACTTGACAACAGAGTGCTGACCTCTGAATTCATCTAAACATGCAGCAGAATGAAATAGTAAGCAGATTGTGTATGGAATGATATAGTTTTGAAAATCCACAGGTACAGGTATAAACATCCTAACAGAAGAAATGTTACTTAACATGATAGAAGACACACATCCTCAGTCCTCCCTCAGCTATGCTACAAAATGATGCCATTCCTTTTTGCAAGGACTATTCCAGTGGCTCTCAAACAGTGGGGTGAGACACCCGGGGGGGGGGAGGCATGAGAGTTGCTCAAGGGGGGTATGAGACTTGGAGACTTTAATCCTTCTCTTCCCAAATTTTTTCATGTGTAAAATATACTGGTGTGTTGAGTTAAATAGTGATTTTGCTTAAATAAAACTTCTAATTTGAACAATGTTTTTTCCTTATAAATTGTTAAAATACGAATATCTATGTTAAAGTGAATGAAAATACATGCACTGAATAAACAAAGTATTTTTATTCATATATTAAGGTGAGTGCATGATGTCTCCATGTAGATGTAAAGGGGGGGGGGAATCCCAAGAGTAAGAAGTTTGAGTACCACTAGACTATCCTCTCTTTTTTCCGCAGTTGAGGATCATTTAAAAATTGGTTCCCTCATGTACACTTCACTTCACAGGATTCTATTATTCTGCTGCACATATATCCCTTTGTTTTTGTTCAGTAAAGTTGAGAGCAGGCCTTGGTTTACATTATGTGTAAATATATTGGAGCAATGGGAAAGGTTGTCATGCCAAGAAAAAAGGTTGGATGAGAATAGTTAAAAGTTTTTCAAAACAGTAGGAAGGAACAGTCAACTTTTTTGTCTCTCATGAGTTTGACGATCAGGAAGTAACCATTAATATGGTTGCTCTGTTTAAATACTAAATTACATGATGTATAAGCTTCTGTCTTGATGGAAATCCAGTTGTAATATGGATTAAAACTAAATCTCATTTCAATCATGTAAAATTTCTTGACAAATATGATTGTAAAAATGAACCTCTTTGTCAAAGGCTTTGTTATTTGAGGCATGCCTCTATAGTGTTATGTGGGTAAGTGATTTCTGGAACCTTAATTTTGAAAAGAAGAGCAGTCATCCACTTACTCAAACATTGCCATGACTCCAGATGGATTTTTTTTTTTTTTTTTTTGCATAGGTCAGTGTAATTTAGTTCCCTACCACCACAGTTTGGCATGTAATATTGAGACTCACTTGAATTGCCTCTTAGTGCTTGTATCTGCCACATCTGTATGAATGGCACTGTGACTGGCAAGCCAGATGTAATAGAGCAGGGGTAGGCAACCTTTCCCCTTTAAGGGCTGAGGGACTTCAGCTCCCAGAAGCCTCAGCTATGTTGGCCAATAGTCCCATGTTGGCCAATAGCTCCTGGGATTCTGGGAACTGAAGTCCCTCGGCCCTTAAAGGGGAAAGGTTGCCTACCCCTGTAATAATAGAGCCTTATCTATTCTGAAATCTTTGAACCAACAAAATCATAGAAGAGAGAGACTACAGTAATCCTTCCCAATTAATGGGGGATCTGTTCTGGAATACACACACCCACACACACACAAACGCAAATCAGAAAAACTGCAAATATCCAAGCCCCATTGGATATAATGTTTGCATGCTCCTGCGGGCGTGCCAGAGGCGTGCATGCCATTTTGTCCCCCCAGCTTCCTGACTTCAGAAATTCAAGACTGTGAATGGGAAGTCTGCGAACTAGGAGGGATGACTAGTTACACTTCAACATTCTCCAGAGGGTGCCAGGTTGCTCTTGCTAAACTCTTTTAAGTGATGCTTTCCTGCCTGAAATCCATGCTAAGTTAACTTCATACTTGTGTTCACAGAAAAATGTGAGCATAGATGTCCATGCAATAGTAATATCGTCCTTCTGGGTATACTTTCAGAGGTCCTGTGGTGGAATTTATAAAATGTAAATTTGTGTTTTGCCTCTTTGCTCATATTTCATTCACTGTGGATTTCAATCACTCTGGTATTCTTTTAGACCACAGTTCAGCTGTCAGCTTACTTGCAATTTTTTATGCTCACAGAAAAAAATGATATATCTTTGCCTTACTCATTTGCTCTGTGTTTTCAGAGTTCCTGCTAATTGAATATAAGGCATATGAGACTTCCTCCCAGCATGTATAGTATGTCAAATGAGATAATTTGCTTAGCCTATATTAAGAAATTGGTTTCTCTTAACTGGTGAAAGATGTCCCAATGTGCTTTTCTTTAGCTCTGTGACTCGGAAAGACAGGTGCCTTATTTTGTGATTGATAATTGGAAGGGCTAAATTTGTAATAGTGATTGCTGAGGAATGCAGCTTTGTAGAAGGCCTGTTTTGGAGGAAAGAGGAGCTAATAGAAAGAATACACATATTCCTTTACATCTAGTGAGAAAATAATATTATGGGATAGTCAACCCCATAGAGAGATTACCTGTGAATTCTAAACTTTCTGGCAAATTTTGGTGCCATGACTATCTTGAAAAACTGAGGAATTACTGAGAGGGTGAAAATAATACAGGATGAATCTGGGTTGTATCTCTCACATGCTTCCTAAATGTACCTGATTAAGTTGGAGGGGGGGGTTGGAGGGGGGGCTGCCAAAAACCCCACTTAATCTGGGGTAATCAATCTTGTTTCCCCCCCATGTTTTAAAAAAGATTCCCATCATCAGTAGTGTGAATAACTTATGCGAATAGACACAGGATTAAACTCTGCATGTCTTGAACGTGTTTCGAATACATCCGCATTGTCAATTCCATGTTTATTTGAGTGCTTGCACATGTAAGCAACTGAACTTGCAGAGATGTGCAGAGATGAGGTTCCATAGTGGGAATAAAAAACCTAGAATGCATGAATGAGGTTATTCGCATCATTATGCTTAAAAAAAAGACATCTGAATGACCTTTAAATCCCTGAATGTCAAAATGCATGCAAAATGAGCCTAAACAGGTTAAATGAAGGCTCATTATTTTACCAACTACCATTGATATTTGATTAGCACACGCATAATGTTTAAAGGAATGCCTTTACAAAATTATTTTGAGATTATTTCTAAAATCTGGGAAATTCCTGCTTATTTTCAGATCTTATCAAAAAACTGGCACAGCAATCATTTGGAAGTAAGCCGGGTGATTATCAAAAGGTAACTTTTCTGTTTTTACTAGTGATAGTTGTAAATGTGTGTTTGTGTGTTTACATAACTGGATGTTAACATTGATACATTTTTTTTAGCTTCATGAATAAGAAGTTTCCAGATTTTATTGTGCCATATGGTTTCATAAATATATCTTTCTGCCTAGCTTCCATGTAATTCATAAGCAGATGCGTTCCCAAAATGAATAAATAAAAATGTATGTATAAATAAATTTGACAAATTCTAAGGAAGTAGGAACCCTTAATTCTTTTTTTTAACACTTCTTTCATTATGAGCCATTTGAATGGATGGGAAAATACCAATGTGTAAGGATACCCAGGCAAACGGAAATACATGGCTTGAAGTTTACTGTTGTCACACAGCTTAGCTATTGTGTCTATATCTCCTGTATTTGCCTTCTGATATTGGTCTCAGTGTGCTTTTTAATGATTCATTTCATTCCTTTACCATCTCTGAAAATGATTTATACATTACATTTTAGGGTAGCTCTTCCAGGTAGCATGTTCCAAGTAGAAGAATGTGCATACAAGAAGTGTGCATTTACAAAGATCAAATGAGCTTCATTGTGTTCAAGTGTTTCTCACTGATATCAGTAATGGTACTAAAGGCAGACAAATGTCCCTGAAAGAAAGTATGGCTACTACTTTCAGTTTTTGCCCTATAATTGGTTAGCACAAGGGTCTGCTACATGGGCTTTAGAGTGCACAATTTAGCTTATGAAAACTGTAGTCTTAAAAGATGGCTTTTAAAAAATGAAATGAAACGAAATAATAG
This sequence comes from Phrynosoma platyrhinos, assembly GCA_020142125.1. Classification (NCBI taxonomy): domain Eukaryota; kingdom Metazoa; phylum Chordata; class Lepidosauria; order Squamata; family Phrynosomatidae; genus Phrynosoma; species Phrynosoma platyrhinos. Next base: position 100,573,763 of record CM034708.1, read on the forward strand.
GTATGAAGGCCTACGGTCCATCTCAAAACTGAGTTTGTGGTCCTGCATCCTTTTGTCATGCACAAGCCTTATAGCAGATTGAAGAAAGTGTTCCTGGTTAATGGAAATCTTACTGACAATCTTATTGATAATTGGATAGATATTTTTATTTGCATAGACCAATAAAAGAAGATACCATTTATAAAATGTAGGAATCACATCAGATTAAAACCATATAAAATTACAGTTTAAAATTACAATACAAAAACAACTTAAGACATAAGCTTATATGTTGAATATTAAGTTTTTGAAACTTTTATACTCAACATATCAGCTTATGTTTTAAGTTGCTCTTAAACTGTTTGTATACTGTAATTTTATACTGTTTTAATCTAATGGATTCTTAAATTTTGTAAATGGTACCTTCTCAAACAGACATATAGCAGTCAGTAAGAGCACCTTTCTATGTCATCTGTTCTCTAGTGCTAATTATAGTTCTTCGTATTTTAATTTAAATTGTTCTTACTAACTGCTATATGTCTATTTGAAATTTTAATACTCAACATATAAGATTATGTTTTAAATTGTTTTATATTGTTTTTATGGATTTTTTAAAATAAAAATTATTTTATTACACAAAAAATTGAAAAACAAAAAACTGACAACAGACAACATGTAAACAAAAAATATACAGACAACAACAGTAACTTAATATTACACAGAAAAAAACATAATAGACTTCCAAATGTCTAAGTCACAAGTTATAAATCTTACTATCTTTTGACTTCTGATTGACAATCTATCTTTTACTTTTCTTCATATATAAACTTTTCTCAAAAGAAGCTTTTTTTTATTTAGTGATTTTTCCCTTTGTAATAAAGATTCCACTATTTTTATACTCTGATATATGTCCAAATAATAATTACTTAATTATCAATTTTGTCGCATTATTCCTCTGTTTATCTAATATATTATAAATATTTAACTTGAATTTTGTCCAATACCAGCTTCCAATCTTCATTAAATTTGTCAATCAATTTATTTCTGAGTAAACATGTCAATTTATCCATTTCAATATAATCTAATATCTTCCTATACCAATCAGTTGTTGAAGGTGGGCTACCCTCTTTCCATGTGTGAGCATATGTTATCCTAGCAGCCACTGTCATATAAAACATTTATCTTTCCAAATTTCTTCTCCATTTCTTTGTCAGTCATGCCCAGTAAATATAATTTGGGATCCTTTTTAAACTTTAATGTTGTTTTATATTGTTTTAATCTAATGTTATTCTTAAATTTTGAACATGGTATCTTCTTTAATTGTTCTATGACCATAAATTAAAATATCTATCTATTGACAATTGATTTTTAAAAACATAAATTTATGCTTTTCATTTTTCAGTACTGTATGATAAACCCAATAAGAATGACAACCAGTTACAGATTTTGGTTACAGGTCTTTTTTTTCTTTTTCTTTTTCTTTTTTAACATGAAAAGCATAAGGGTTTTTGTGTGTGTGTGTGTTTTAGTGTGCTTACAACTTGAAAAACATGGTCCTTCATGACCCATTTCCTTAGCTGCTTTGTGGGTTCCCTAGTTACTCCTTATGCTCCTTAGTACAAATGAAAACTATGAATGGCTCTTAAGGACGTTGGAGCGTCACTGCATCTGATAATCTTGATGAGAAATTTGTATCTAGGACAAGAGGCTATGGTTAGGACAGAATACAGAATGTTTCCCAATTGGCAAAGGGGTCAGGCAAGGCTGCATTCTATCATCATATCTGTTCAACTTGTATGCAGTATGATGAGTAAGCTTGGACTCAGAAAAAGGAGGGGTACAAATAAGAGGAAGGAATATTAACAATCTAAGAGGAAGGAATATTAACAATCTAAGATAATGTGGATGAAACCATGCTACTAGCAGAAAACATCATAGCCTTGGAGCTATGGCCTCCTAAGGAAGGTCAAAGAAGAAAGTGCAAAGGCATGATTACTGCTGAACATAAAGAAAATAAAAATAATGACTACAGAAGATCTACATATATTCAACCTAGACAACAAGGAAATCAAAATAGTAAAAGAGTTTCTGTACCTTGGATCAAACTTCGATCAGAATGGAGACTGCAGCCAAGAAATCAAAAGAAGACTAGGAATTGGGAGGGCAGCTATGAAAGAATGAGAAAAGATCCTACAGAGTAAAGATATACAGCAGAGCACTAAAGGTAGGATCATCCAAGGCATTGTATTCCCCATCACCATGTATTTTTTATTTGTTAGCTGCCTTGGGTCCTTTTCTGGGAAAAAGGCAGCATAGAAATTAATTAAATAAATAAATGTATGCCTGTGAGAATTGGGCAGTGAAGAAAGCAGAAAAGAAAAAAAATCAACTCGTTTGAGATGTGGTGCTGAAGAAGAGTGCTGAGGTCTTTTTTTTTTTTTTTTTTTGATCCAGAAAAACAAACAAGTGGGTCCTAAAACAGATCAAGCCTGAAATCTCCCTGAAGCCAAGACGATCAAACTGAGACTGTCATACTTTGGCCACATCATGAGAAGACATGACTAATTAGAAAAGATAATAGGAAGTGTAGAGGGAAGTAGAAAGAGAGGAAGACTGTACACTAGATGGCTAGACTCAATCAGGGAGGCTATGGAGAAGAATCTACAAAACTTAAGCAGAGCAGAGGATGACAGGGGATCTTTGAGATCCATGGGGTTGCCATAACTCCAGGTTGATTTGAGGGCAGTCAACAACAACAAACAAACTAACAAACAAATGGAAGCCTTCTGTTTCCACACAGGACACGTGTATAGGAATATGAAAGGGGAGGGGGGGCAAGGGAATTATTAAAGCCAGTTTTGTGAATCTTTGTGCATCTTTAAATGTGCATACTTATTCAAGTAGTTCTAGCTGTCAGTTATTTAAAGAAGGAGAGAGAAAGTGTGACCCTGAAGTTGCAGGTATTCCCCAGTTCTATTTGTGTGGTTTTAGCAAGCCCCTGGAATACCTTTTCTCTGGCAGAGGAGGAGGATGAATTGCTTCTCCTGGAAGTCTCAAGGAGTGATGGTCCCAGGGGCATCATTAGGCTGTGTGGAAGGTATGGGCTACACGAGGTGACACCCTAATGGGGGCAACACAAGTGTTTCCCATATATCTGCTGGAGCTCAGTGGAAGAGATGGTGTGAGTGGAGCAAGACACAGTGGGAGGAGAAAGACCTGTTTTTTTTTTTAATTTAGCATTTTATAATATATATATATATATATATATATAAAATAATATAATTCTTCTTGAATGTTCTTTTAAAAACCACATCCTACCAAATTTTCACTTTAACCACACGAAGCTATGTACATGTAAATACACTGAGTCTGTGTGTATGATATTGTAATGGTATAATTTTAATTTTGCTAGTTGTTTATGTCACAACGATTGCCATTACAATCAGTGATATATGGGAATTACGATTTATGAGCAACATTAGTACAAAGAACATGACTAAGGAGTCTGTATAGTGTGGTATGGGAGGAGGTCAGTGGAGTGTGTGTGACACCATGAGCTACCACACCTCAAGCCTAATGCTGCCATTGATGGGTCCCCCTCACTATTTAATACCCTGTTTTTAAAACCAGACACTTACAGTTTTGGGTGTTCCTTCCTTTTGTGGAAGTTTTGGCAATCTGTGTTTTCTTCAGAGGATCCCAAGAGCAGAACCTTTGCCTGCAGACTTGCCCAACTCTTTTAAAGAGAAAGTCATTTAAAAACACTATAGTGTGATTTTTTTTTCTGACTGACTATTTTGGGCAGGGACAGGCAACCTTTTTCAGACCTGGTCTCGGCTGGGTCAAGGAGGGTGGAATGGCGGTGCAAGTGCGCGACCCCCGCGCACATGCGGCCGCCGTGGCCGCTATCGCAGCCACCGCCATAGCGAGCACGGCCACAGCCGCCGCGGCGCATGTCGTGGCTGCTATTTTGGTAGTCCAAATTGGCGGTGGCGCGTGGCGGCGGCGACAGTGGCAACCTTCGGCCTGGGCCGGTAAGTCCGGGGCCCGGAGCCTTAACCGGCCCCCAGGCCGTAGGTTGCTGGTCCATGATTTTGGGGATTTGTAAAACTGAGCTGTGACAGACACCCTGCTTTGTAATAAATATCTCCTGAACTGGGCTTAGATACAGATACTACAGGGACTGATGGAAGCCTGCCTCACATGAGAGGCAAGCTTCTAAAAATCCCCAAATTCTTCCCTGTCTTGGGACAAAGTCCAGTCAGGGAGAAGCATGGCACAATCCTCAGAAGGCCATAGGACAGTTATTTCTCCCATGGAGTGTACCCTGATAAGTTGCTACTGAAAATGTGAGGATGTCAGAAGGAGAGGCAGAGATACATATTCCTCCTCCCTGTCTAACATGGTGCTTGACAAGAAAGGGGAAGATATATTTTGGGGCAAGGGCTGACAGATGGCTGACAGGGTTAGGTATGGACATTTTCAAAGCACTTTGAGCAGAACAGGGAAAACCATCTGAGTTCTAATTTTT
>CM034708.1:100602585-100612946 GCA_020142125.1 Phrynosoma platyrhinos
AAATGAGTACCCAGCTTGTTGGGGGCAATTAGCTTCCACACTGTAAACTGATTAAGTGCACTGATAGGCAGTATAGAAATGTACTTGCTATTGCTATTATATCTATGTAGTCACTATCCAGATTTATACATTTTCTCCAGCATTTCTTGGCCCTCCAAATACAGTTATTGTAGAAGTCTGTAGTTTGTGCCTTATGAGGATTTTACACTTCAGTCACTTCTGGCACAACCTGCCACGAAAATAAAGTATACAATGAGCTGATTTTCTCAACATCATGCACTAAGGGACCAATTATGACACTGACAAAATTTCATCAATATACCATAATAACCTCTGGGTAATAATTATTACTTTATGATACTCCCTCATAAGGCACAATCTGCAGACTTCTACAATATCAGGTATTCAGAGAGTCAAGAAACTCTGGGAAAAATGTGTAAATCTGGATGGTAACTATGTAGATATAAGTTAACAACTACAAATCAAAACACACTTTCTGTCAAATTTTTATAAAGGTGATAATTAAAACTTTATGATTCCCTTATACAGTGGGGCCTTGGTATTCGCTGGGATTTGGTTCCAGGATCCCCCAAGGATAACAAAATCCGTGAATGCTCATGTCCCATTATATACAATGGCACAATAAAATAGTACCTTTTATATAAAATGGCAAAATCCAGGTTTGCTTATTGGAATTTATATATTTGGGGGGATATTTTCAAGACATGGATGCATGAATCCATGGATTAAAAAAATCTGTGGATATGGAGGGCCAATTGTACAAGCCAGGTCGGCATGCTTGTCCAGGATCAAGCCCTGGATCAGTGATGTCTTTCCATTCATTGACCTGGCATTGAGCAGCAGCATTTTCAGCCCAGGGAGCCTGTTGTCAAGGCTATCCAGGCTATTTGAAATGGGGATTCAGCTTGGGAGTAACTAGTACCCTGTGGCTCTCCCTTCTTCCAGGATAATAGGGATGACTCCCCATACCATATCTCCTTCTTCCCTTTACTGCCATAATGGTTGCTCCATGGACTGCTTCCCCTTCCATGCCCTCCATATACTACAATTGGCTATCAACAGGCGGTAGGTTATTTGAAAAACTGCCAGCAGCTCAAACCATCCCTCATCTCCCAGCTAAATGGACTGGCCCTGGCCCTCACCCTCATTTCCCTTCTAATGCTGCTTTGGTGGCAACCCTGGCAGCAACGGTCATACTGCAGGTGAGGCCAGCAGGAGCAGCAGCAGCAGCAGAAACCACAGCAGCAGCAACAAGCAGGCAGGTGGTAATAAACCTCTTCCTGGGGTGTGGGGTTGGCAGTTCTTCTCTTCCCTCTGTGCTAGCTCCCCTCAGTCCTACCCAGCACCCAGCTTATATCCCTTCCAAGTCACAGGTGCAGTTAGAGAAACACAATTTAATGACTCCCACAAAAAAAAGCAAAAAAAACCTTTTGTATACTTTTTTTATATAGAGAGGACAAATTATAATGTGTGTTCCCACCTACAGCCTGACGTTGAATAATTCAGACATAGGTTTACCTCCTTGGTAAGAACTAAACCATGTTGTTTTTGTTAGTTGCCCTTAACTCATGGTGATCCTGGGTTATGAGACATCTCCAAGCCTCCCTATCTTATACTGCCCTGCTTAGGTCTTGTAGGTTCAGCCCTATGACCTCCCTAATTGAGTTTAGCCATATAGTGTGTGGTTTTCCTCTCTTTCTACTGTCTTCTGTCTTTCTTAGCATTATTGTCTTTTCTAGTGAGTCATGCTTTCTCATTGTGTGGTCAAGAACTATAGTTTCTAGACCATAGTTTCATTATAATGAGCATATAAATGTAAAAAGCTCTGACTTTCATTAACATGCACAGACATAGGTTTGTATATGTAAATATGTGCATTAAAATGCCATTATTTATTTATTTATTTATTTATTTATTTGTGGCTTCTTTTAGCTTCATGGTTCTTTTTATGTCTTATTCTGCCATATAGAGCTGCATCAAACATAACTTTTTGTTAGCATGCAGTATGTCTTGTATGGCATAACAGTAATCAAAAATACAATCATTTCTTTCAGATATAAAAAATGTACTGGATGCTATTGGTTCAAATATAACAGCCTTTACTAAAATGCTTCCTGTCCAGAAGGTACTAGCAGACTTCACAATATATCTTACTCAGAGTGAAGCATATGTTCAAGATCATTTTCCATTAGTGGAGCAATATGATTTCTACAGGTATGGGCCTCCTATTTGGATGATGAAATGTAAAACCCATGCTTCAAAATAGTGTGCTCCTCTAAGAGCTTACTGCTGTAAAACCACCACTTCCTATGTAAAAATATTACATTACAATGGAATCTGCATCTACCCTTCAGACATTAATGTTTCCAAGCCCCATGTAAATGCACAGTGCATTGGAGAAAAACCTGGATCACAATTGTATTAGATACCTATAACACTTTGGGTCTGTTTTGTAGTTTAGCTACTATCAAAGTGGTGCAACATTGAATTTAATCTTTTAATTCTGTGCCCTAACATAAAGCAGAAGTGAATGGGTTAGTTTAGAGAGTGAAGTCTGATAACATGTTGTATTGGAGGAGACAGATGTAATGAAAATGTGGTTTTATTGCATTGTATTGCTGATCAAGAAACCAATCAAATTTTGTTGTCTGATCTTAGTGTTTTGCCTTGCATACGTTTTAATGTCATATTTTTTAAAAATTGATTTTTCTTAGATGGCTGGGTTGCTTAATTCTCTGCTGCATGGTGATATTGATCCTTGTCTTTTACTATCTGGGACTGTTATGTGGGACTTGTGGTTATGACAAAAATGCTACTCCAACAACAAGAGGCTGCATCTCAAACACTGGAGGAAATTTCTTAATGGCGTGAGTTTTTGTTGCTTCAGAATGTCATGAACTTAAGAGGATTACATTTTGAGACTATATGTGAAGAGCAACAACAATATCAAAATTCTTCTTGGGATTAATCAAGATTTAAAATGTAAACTTTGTAAATACTACAGAACTCTTTGTCAGGCAGAAATAAAAAAAAGAGAGAAAGGTGTGTTAATCAAATAGTGATTAACAGGGATCAGATAGGTCCTGAGGGAGCTCATGGAATTCCTAAAATAATCAAGGGAGCCTTTTGTACACTAATGACCTTAAGACTTGAGGCTTATGTAAAAGATCTTCAATTGACATACAATAATGATGGGACATAATTATGCGTGTTGCACACAACATTGTTTAAATGTATGTGTGGGATTTCTCCCCATCCAAAAAAGTAACATAAGAATATGTCTAACATAGGTATGCAAATACTTTCATCATAGCTGGCATGCTGCTAAGATATCAATTTGACTGCTAGCTGCAGTTTCTTGATGAACCCAGATTTGCTAACTAATATATGAATAGGGCAGATTGCCACTAATATCCATCCATTTTATGGCAGGGTTGGCTCCTGTTACTCTTAGATAGGCTTGCACTGGGATTATGCTAATCTTTATGTTGCACACATTACCATCATAGTTGAACTCCAAGATCTTCAGCAACCTGGAATCAGGCATACCTGTCTATGTACACATCCATATACACATGTACATGCATATTTCTGGAGGCTTATAAAATAACTATATTTTTTAAATTATGGTACATACACTATGAATCTAGTGTGGATCTAACACTAAATATTACTTATGTTTATAGTGCTTAACATTGTCTGGTTTGTTCTTACAAAAGCATATTAGTAAGTAGATTTTTGTTCCATTGATGCAGTTGTCTTTTAAATAGCTCATAAGATATTTTCTGTGTCTTTTTCCCCTCTAGTGGAGTTGGATTCAGTTTCCTCTTCTCTTGGGCTCTGATGCTAATTGTAGTGGTCACTTTTATTACGGGTGGAAATATGGAGAAGCTTATCTGTGAGCCATTTGAAGACAAGACTTTATTCAAAGTAAGGTTGCCCATGTCACCTGCATTAAATGATCAATAAGAAGTGGTTAAGACACTGACTCTGTTGATTGCAAGTGGTTAAGACACTGACTCTGTTGATTGCAAGATCAGCAAGTTGGCAGTTTGAGGTCCGGGGTGAGCTCCTGTCACTAGTCCCGGCTTCTGCCAGCCTAGCAGTTCGAAAGCATGCAAATACAAGTAGATAAATAGGTATCACTTTGATGAGAAGGCAAACAGCATTGTGTGCAATCATGCTGGCTACATGATCACAGAGTAGTCTCTGACAATGCTAGGTCTTCGGTTTAGTAATGGAGACAAGCACCGCCCACTGTGGTTGGGCACAACTTGACAACCTTATCAATGGGGAATACCTTTACCTTTAAGTATAAAATAAATTTTCTTCCTTATGATGTAATTCTAATGTTTTCATATACACTTGCCAACAAGTTGATGATCAAGATATTTTCCATGCAGGTTTTCCATTGTTGAAAACACTTATTCTATATTATCTTATTATTCTACAGCAACTGAGTGAGGTGGGGGAAGGGGAGGAGGCTTACACAAAAACAAGAAGTGAAGAGGCACTGGGTGTACAGTGAGCAAGACAACTGTTTTCAAAATGATTCATTTATGCTGTTTACAGTTTGGAACACATCCATTGTATGTAAACATGCACTACAAATTTAAAATGTTCAAGGGAATGTTTTGCTTCAAGTATAGAGTTTGTGTGGTGTACTGATTTGAGCATTGGGCTACAACTCTGGAAACTAGGGCTCAAACACTTTGTTGGGCATGGAAACTTAATGGCCAGGTCATATGCTCTCAGAGGGAGGCAAAGGCAAATCTCCCTCTGCCTCTGAACAAATCTTGCTAAGAAAACCCCATGATAGGATCACCATAGTTGGAAACAACTCAGCAGCACACCACCACCACCACAGCTTTCAGTTATCCTTTTGTGTAAGTATTTCTCATTAGTTTATGAAAATTATGTTTTCATTTCCTGAAGAAGGATTCCCCCAAAACAAACAAACAAACAAACATAGTAGGCATGAATAAATAAACCACTTGGCACTTTGAGAACAATTTTATTTTATTTTGTTTGTTGTTCTTGCCTCCATTCTTCAAGTGAACAGAAGTGAGACCCTGATCATTTGGCACTATATATATCAGTACTGATGGCCTGGTAAAGGACTGCTTCCTATATTCCTTTTATTTTTTTAACAGTTAGTAACAGTATACATCTTTCAGTACATAGATCATTACTTCTAGTGTACATCTTTCAGTACATAGATCATTAGTTCAGGGTAGCACAGTAGTACCAGCTTGCATCTTTAGGTACTAAGCTGTTATTTCACTGGTCAGGTTTAATATACCATTCCAGAAGAGCTGTGTCTTGGAACATATCCAAGATATATTTAAACGATCAGCTTGTATTTTCTGGACCTTCATGCCACATCGATCATTTGGGTCTTACCTTTTTTGGAGAGCCATCCCTTTTTGCTTTTGCTTGGTTATGACTAATAACAGAGCAATATCGCTTGGAATAAATTAATTTCTTTTTCCTTTTTTAAAAAAACTTCAAGACAGATCAGTCCTAAGGAAAAATTGACTTATTCACCCAATCCAAAATTGTGGCAATTAAGAATGTGAAGCATTTTCTTCTCTCAAAACTTTATATATCAAATGACAGTCAAATAATGTTGGACAGAATATTAATGTTAATCCCAGCAAGAGCTTGAAAATAATTCATTAAATTTAATTAGTTGTGCGCTAATTATTTACACCCTTTCCCTAAAGAGGCTTGATTAGTTAATTTGTGGGGTTAGATTCTTATTTCATGTCTGCACCAGCTGCACTGCACTAGCATTGTTATTACTATTGTAGCAGCAGAAGGAAAAAAATTCTGTGGGCATAGTAACTATGAAAGAAATAAGGAAGATTAACCATCATTGTCATCAGATGAAGAAGGCTGCTATCTTTGAACAGCCTCTTTCTCCACTTACTCATTTCTAAATAATGTTGGACTGAATATTAATGTTAATCCCAGGAAGAGCTTTAAAATAATTCATTAAATTTAATTAGTTGTGCCAGAGGTGTGTCCCTGAAACAAAGGTGTTCTGGGAAAGCTGGCTTGGAAAATTACCTGTGCCTTGGGATAGGTGATTTTCCAAGCTAGCCTTGTGAGAATACTCTCGGCTTTGAGGATACCCTGCCTTTGGGAGTCAAGCATTGGAGAAATAGGCTGCTTGGAGATGGCATGTCTTCGACCAACAAAGATGGGGACAGATCTCTCTTAATAGTTGATGCATGACCTGGGTCAAAGTGGATAGTGCATCAGTGTGATTCCAACTTCAGTTAATAGCATTCAGAACTTGGAAGCAACTACTGAATTTAACTGTTTATGTTCTACTTTTCTCTCTTCCCTCAGCAACCATTAACAAAAGCCTTTCCCAACCTGTCAGTTTCCAGACTCATCATAGTAAAAGACCAAATAAGTGGGATTTCTAGTCCAATGCATCTGAAAAGTGCCACATTCAAAAAGGCTACTAAAATGCTACAGAAAGAGTACTTTTGAAGCTGGTAGTTTTTAAATGTTTGATTAAGGGAAGCCACCTACAACCATAGTACAATCATAGAGTTGGAATAGGCCTCATGGGCCACTGACTCCAACCCCCTGCACAATGCAGGATCACCAGCTAAAGCATCCTCAGCAGGTAGCTGTCCAGCCTCTTTTTGAAAACACCCAGAGGAGACGAACCCCTGAACCTCACTAGGCAAACCATTCTTACTGTCAAGAGGTTTCTTCTACAGCCAAAATCCACTCTCCTGTAACTTCAAACCATTAACGCTGGTCCTACCCTCTGGGGCCTACCTCCTCCTCTTTGTGTCACCCCTTGAGGTATTTAAAATGTAACGTACTGTCATGTCATTCCTCAGTCTTTCTTCACCAAGCTGAACATGTCCAGCTCCTCCAACCTTGCCCCTTCTGTGTTGTTCTCCATACCTCTCAAACAAAATATTCTCCATAACTTTTATAGTTTCTTTTAACCAAAAATTTAAACTCTGGTTCGGTTAACAATTCTGTGTAGCTCATGCTATCACTTGGAAATAACAAACCTTACTAATCTCATTATTTTTAAATAACTGTTCATATTGTAATAGAATTCATTGTCCAGTAAGATCTGCAATTAATCTACCTTGAGAGTCAGATTAGAAGTTAAAGAGAATGCACATTTCCTCTTGTTAATACTCCTACGGCATTATTTCCTCAGAGATGCATGCTTTTGCAAATCAAGCCATGTTAATCTTTTGTGGCTTCTTGCTGTTGTTGTGTGCCTTCAAATTATTTCTGACTTATGATGACCCTAAGGCAAACCTATCTCAGGGTTTTCTTGGCAGGATTTGTTCAGAGGAGGTTTGCCATTGCCTTTCCCTGAGGCTAAGAAGATGTAGAACACCCAGTGGGTTTCATGGCCAAGCAGGGAACTGAACCCTGATCTCCAGAGTTGCAGACCAACACTCAAACCTCTACACCATGCTGGTCCAGTCACAAAATGAAGCATGCTAAAAGCAAGATGAATTACTGGCACATATCATATGATATGACAATCAGATACTTGAAGGACTACCTGTTCCAAAAATGCATTCTAGTTCAACTCTAAGAGATGTTACTAGGGAAAGAGACTGTCTGAACTTCCATAGATGTTTGTTTTTAGAGAGATCTTGTAGCACCACTGAGACTAACTGAAAGAAAGCAGTTGGCATCATGAGCTTTTGTAGACTTATGCCTCCAACTTGTATCTTTCAGTTGCTCTCAACGGTGCAATAGGATCTCTACATACTAATTCTACAGACTAATGTAACTATATCATTGAATTCTACCAAATGTTTGTTGTTTGCCCACCCACCCCAGGATTAATGAGACAAGACATGGAAAGTGGGTTCAAACAGGGCCATTTATTGACTTGTCCTATTTATTGATTTCCTAATGGAACTGCAAACTAGGTGGGAAAATAGCCATAGATGGGAGCAGCTGCAGCCAGTGGTCTATCACTGAGACCACCTCTGCAACCTCTGGGCTATAGTGCCTGAGCCCCAGCATTAACCCCAAAGCTGGGTTATCCGTTGGCCAGCCCACATCAGGAAGACCAACATGAAAGTCCCTCTCCCAGTGCCCAAGAATTAAAGAGAGCAGTTTATCCTCCATGCAGTCCCAACAGGTGTCTCTTTCCCCACCTCCCAGGTCCCAAGGCCCAAAGAGGTGGTTCCATAGACCTCCCTTCCACCCAAACAGTATCCTAGGCGCTCACTAAAATCCAAATGTATTTTAGAACATGTCCAAAGATCTGGGGCAAGCATCCCTTTAGCCTCTATCTCCCACCAAGGCATTCAAAACACCCCTAATTCCCTGTTGCAGGTCCATTAAGAAAATAGAGTTCCCTAGTTTGGATAAATGAATTCCATCTGCTCAAAAATGTTCAGGTCTTTGAGATTTGTGGATATGGTAAAAAGTGACCCAACCCACTTTCCAGAGCATGGCGAATCTCAGTAACAGCCTGCTGTTGGGCTTTGTCCAGGCAATGAGGGTTGCCCTCGCCCCTCCATACCTGACGTGGCAGCATCACCAACCATACCAGCTCAGCCAAGGGCCAATGCTGCTTGATTGCTTTAAAGTCTTGCTTTGCTTGCAAAACCAAAGCGATCCTCTTTAGCAGACCAAAATCATTACCCCCTAAATGAATAACCACAACTTGGGGAGGAGGCCCATGGTGCTCCTTAAATAGGAATGGCAACAGGCCATTCCAATGAAGCCCACGCTTGCTGAGACATTCAAACTGAGTGACATCACTCAATCCAAGATGGGATCCGAAGTGGCTCAACTTGGCTTGACAGACTGCCTAATAGATCATGCTGTGGCCACACATCAACACTCAATGTCTCCTCAGCCACAAAGTGTGATCTGAAAAAATAAGAAAAGATGTGTTAACAGTGAAAGTTATGAATATATTTACAATATGCCAAGGACTTCCATCAGCTGATTTGTTTGATAGCTTGGAAGTGAAATCCAAGAGCAGCAGGAATCGAAGCGGCACCTATGCAAAAGGAGTACATGACAAACTGCATGTTTGCAATACCCAAAGAAGCTGGTGCCCTAGAAGTAATATTCCAGAATTGATATGTAGTTAGTGGTGAAACTCCTCATGGCCACATGTACCCAGCAACCAGAGCGCTATATAAAGTGCTCAACTCACCTGGTGGACACCACAGTTGGAAAAGGTGTGATATCAGTGTCCGGTTGTGGCATGGTCTCTGAACCAGATGATGTCAAAGCAGCTTCATTTAGCAGCTTCATTTATATACCACTTCATATCACGCTATGGGATGTCTAAGCGGTTTACAACTGTGAGCTGATTGCCCCCCAACAAGCTGGGTACTCATTTTAGCAACCTCGGAAGGATGCAGGCCTGAGTCGAGCCTCAGCCCTGGCTGGTATTGAACTCGCAACCTTGTGGTCTATGAGTGAGTGGCTGCAGTACAGGCATTTAACCACTGCGCCACCAGGGCTGATGTCGATACTATCCCAACCACATTGAGCACATTCTTGTTCCAAAACAGTGATACAAGATTTCATTTCATTTCATTAGACAACTGTTTGTATCTAGCATGCTTAGAAGCAACCCTAAAGGGTTGAGAGTATTAAGGATGAGCACTAGAAGGCACACCATGTGCTTTCTCTAAGGCTTGAATCCTGGAAAACATCTCTTCTACTGGTAAATCATCCGAATCATTGCTAGATGAATATGGCTCAACTAAGGGATATTTAGGAATCTTTGGCACTAGACCTTTGCCCTTGCTGCCCTTTTCCTTTTTTAGGTAGCATAGCTAATCTGGATAAAATTGACAGAGTGGAGTATATCAAAGTGAAAATAGCCCACTAAGTAATAACAGTAAAACAGTAAGGCTAACAATACTAGAACCAAAACCACAAAAAGGAAGTCAATGCAATATCAGTAAATGTCTAATAATAATATTGGGACAGTTGTGTAGTGGCTACACACCTAGTAGGAATCACAAAAGTGGTTAATAAAATCATAACCTAGCATAGATTGTACCCCACCCAAGAACAAGCCAAGCAAAACCCTGTTTAGCTTCAAAGATCAGGTGGGGATTTGGTGCCTATAGAGGCAGCAATTACCAGCCAAGCAAAACCCTGACTAGCTTCAAGGATCAGAGGGGGACCTGGTGCCTATAGGGCCAACAACTACCATCTAGGCACCAACCAAACCAAACCAGCCTAGCTTCCAAGAGCAGAGGGGGATCTGATGCCAGCAAATCCAATTATGCACAACCCCAAATACTGTAGAAGCAAAGCAGCTTCATTTATATACCACTTCATATCGCGCTATGGGA
>CM034708.1:100613046-100624491 GCA_020142125.1 Phrynosoma platyrhinos
CCCTTAAAGGGGAAAGGTTGCCTATCCCTGGTTTAGATGATATTTGTATATATATAAATATTTGAATTTCGCAGAACTAAGATAACACTTTCATTATGTTGTCATGCTCTAGATTTTGGACACTCCCTACTTGTTGAATCGCCACTGGAAATACTATCTGTCTGGCATAATTTTAAAAAATCCAAATATTGACTTGACGTTTGAAAAAGTTTACAGGTAACTCTTTGATATATTCTGATACAAGCTAATTAAGTAACATCTTATTTGAAGTTCTCATCTACATACTTTGTTTCAGTTTTATGAAAAGTAAGAACAAATGCAGTCTAGTGGACCTGACTGGATTGGAAACAAGCTTTTACAGAAAATTTTCTTTTGCTGTTTGCTGTGTGCTGATTGTAGCCATCCTCTACTCCCCCACTTCCACAGACACATAGACAGATAGACAGGCAGGCACAGAGAGCTTTTTCATACCTTAATGCCATTTGTTTGTACTGGATTATTTCTGCAGTGTGTTTTGGACCTGAGTCTCTTTTGGCAGAGAGTTCCACAGCCTGGGATCAGCCACTAAAAAGGCTCCCTCCCAGGTCCACAGCAGCTATACCTGTGAAGGTGGTAGGACTGAAAGAAAGCCCTCCCTTGAAGATCTTAAAACTCAGCTAGGCTTTTATAGAGAGATACAGTCTTTCAGATAGGCAAGACCTAAACTGTAAAGGGCTTTATAGGTCATAACCAACACTTTGAATTCTGCTCAAAAACAGACCGTGAATCTGTTTCAGCAAGTGAGTTACATGCTCCCTATAACCAGCCCAACTTCACCAATAAGTTGCTCTACGTATGTATGCTATATGAAATTGCAACAAGGAGCTTCATGAGTTCCAGGTACAGCCATGAGTTTTCTTATCTTTCAGAATTAATGGTGGAAGGGGATACAAAGCATGATCCTCTGACTCTAGACCAGGGGTAGGCAACCTTTTTGAGCCGGGGGGCGGGTTGCTGTCCCTCAGACAATTGCGGGGCCGAAGCACCATAAATAAATAAATAAATAAATAAATAAAATTTAAAAATATGCATGCACAATTTCTCAGCCCCAGAAAAGCCATGGTAAAACCCCTGTGGAGATTTTGCCAAGAAAACCCCAAGAACAAGTAATAACAACAATAATCAATATCATCATGATGGACGGCGGTGGCAGGGGGCAGCGGTGGTGGCGACAGCAGCAACGGCAGGACCAGCCTGGCGCTGGTCCAAAGGCCTCAGGGGGCCACATCCAACCCCCGGGCCTTAGGTTGCCTACCCCTGCTCTAGACCATTATTGTTTCTGAAAGTTTCTTCTGAATGTTTGGATTATCGAGTGCAAATGAAATTTTAATGACAGTGTTGTCAACTAACATTCATTATCATGTTGATATGTACTTTCCATGTGTCTTTAGTGACTGCAAAGAAAACAAAGGCATTTATACCACACTTCACCTAGAAAACATCTTCAATATCCACAACATTCTGAATGTTAGTATGGTAAGTCAATTTAGGTTGTAGGTATTAATGTTTTTTAGTACTTCATCTATATGACCTTTACTTATTTATCTGAAAGGTCTTTCAAATGGAGGCTTAGGGAAATAAAACAAAATAAATTGATGTTTTGATATTTCATCCAAAATAGGCATAAGAGCTGTGAAAGGGTGTGATGCTAGATATGATGGTTATTGTCCTAAGCTCATCCTCCTTCCCTCCACCAAAGATTCTGCCTTTGTGAAATTTGACCAGTCTGGGTTGAAACATTAGTCTGTATGCCTTGGCTGTTTTGAGGTGAGCCATAACTAGTGGGCAGGCTCATATTGGAACAGACAATGACTTAAACAACCTGGCTGCAAGCCATTTAGGGCTATGCAGGCTAAGCAGCAGCCCCTCAGCTTGAGCTCAGTAACACAAGAACCAGCTACGTAAGATGGTAGACATAGTGGCTCAGCAGTTAAGACACTGGGTTGGGAGGTTGCAGGGTTGGGAGGTTGAGGCCCAAGTGCTGCGTGATAGAGTGAGCTCCTGTCATTAGTCCCAGCTTTTGCCAACCTAGCAGTTGGAAAGCATGTAAAAATGTAAGTAGATAAATAGGTACCCCATTGGTGGGAAGGTAATAGTATTCTGCGCAGTCATGCCATCCACATGGCCTCAGAATTGTCTATGGCAATGCTGGCTCCCTCAGCTTAGTAACGGAGATGAGCACCACTTCCTACAGTTGGACACAACTAGACAATCATGTCAAGGGAAAAACTTTACCTTCATGGAAGATGGAGTACTGTACTCCAGTCTTGACATTCTGGGCAGTAATTTGGCTCCTCTATTTTTTTAACCAGTTGATTCTTAAGCATCTAGCAGAGAGTGCAGTAATCTAGTCTGGTTACCTCCTGCTTAAATACTTTAATATACTTTGTGTGGGGCTGTTCGTAAAGAGGCCATTGAAGCGTCAGCTGTCACAGAATGTGCATGCTACAAGATTGATTGGCCCAACTAGAGGGAACAATGTTAATGTTGGTTCTGAAGTTGCTGCACTGGTTGCTGGTTTGTTTCGGAGTTCAATTTATTGTGGTTTAGAGCCTTATAACATCATGGAAAGAATATATTTGAATAATACATGAAAAACAGGTTTTCTGAGGGCCTTTGCAGACTGCCAGAAATAGTGCAAATTGAGTCCACTTTAACTGCCCTGACTCAGTGCTAGGGAATCAGGGGAACTGTAGTTTATTGTGGCACCAGAGCTCTCTGACAGAGAAGGCTTAATGTCTCAGGAAAAAATACAATTCCCAGTTAAAGTGGACTCAATTTGCACTATTTCTAGCAGTCTGCAAAGGCCCTGAGTGTCTGAAATCAAGATGAGGAGAATCTTAGACAAGAATATCTGTGGTGTGGGATTATTTGTTCTGCATAAAACACACACACAAAGATAATTTTGTATGTGCAGAAAATAGTACTTTTCTGCACAGAAAGCAAGATTGCTGGACAGAAAACATACCATTTTCAGTTTTTTTAAAAACATATGAAGTTGTTTTTTGCAAAATAAATCATGAAGTGCAAATAGTCTTTGAAAACTGCACACTTGCCAAGGATTTTCTCACAGTTAGGAGAAAAATGGTAATTTGATTTGTTACCTATGACAACAAAAATTACAAAGACTCACTACAACTCTGCTGCATGTGTAGAAAAGGCTTGTATCTTTGATGAGCAAAAGATGAAACACTTTCCATTGTGATTGTTCAAATGTGATTGATGTATGGGAATGGGGTGAAAACTGTTTGGTTTTTTTCCTCCCATAGTATGCAGAAGATGTATCACTTAAAATCCAACATATTAATATAAATCTGAGCAACATAGTCTTGCTGGATGGAATT
Organism: Phrynosoma platyrhinos; assembly: GCA_020142125.1. NCBI lineage: Eukaryota > Metazoa > Chordata > Lepidosauria > Squamata > Phrynosomatidae > Phrynosoma > Phrynosoma platyrhinos. Next base: position 100,616,430 of record CM034708.1, read on the forward strand.
GGAAAGGAGAATCTTTTGAATTTCAGTGCTTCAGGAATAAATGAGATAAACTTTGCAGCATACCTAACAGAGGTAAGACTTGGTGTATCTTCTATTTTTATTATCTTAGAATTTTACTAAAAGATGCAGTATAGAAAAATAAAATTTAAATACATACTAGAGACATATGTGTAGGGGAAATTTCATGCCTTTCCTACTTGGGTTTAGGTATGAAGGCAAATGAATACAAAAGTTTATTTAATGACACAGTCCCAGTCCAGATGTCTTTTTCAGCTGTCTAGTCCCGAACCATACATACATTTAAGGAGTTTTGTAACATCTTCCTAGGAACAGCATCTACATGTACAGCAAATGAAAACGAGAAACTGGAAGCATATTAACCAATTGTGAAACAGTAGTCATTAAACTATAATGGAAAATTACTAAGCAAAGACCAAATAAAAGCCAGTCATATTGAACCTTTATTTTACATTATAAGTAGATAATACCAGGTAGATGATGAGGATGCAGGTCAGAAAGTTCTGTAAGGCTTAAACTGCTTTTCCTAATTTGCCAGTGAGAAACATCATTAGGATAGATAGCAGAAATAAGTTTCCCACTATGCAAGTTATTATGCCAAAGTTCTGGCCAACCTCTAGAATGGGAAAATGGCCAGGGCAGTGAACACAATCATATCCCCCATCATGGAGTGGAGCCAAAATAGTCTCCTGGTTTTCCATGGAGCTGGTGGCAATGAAATGAGTAAGAAAATGACTAGATCAATATTGGCAGAAAACTCAAGAGTGGGTTGTATTAGAGCCTTGGTCTTCCTTAGTTACTGGGGAGGGGGCCTAAGTGGTCAAAGAGAATGGTCAGTGACTTACTAAAACAAGACAAAGTTCCATTGTGCATAAATAGGCTAATTATAAGATTATTGTTGTCCCTTGATCCACTATATTGGATAATTATCAACCAGTTTCCAGTATTCTATTTCTAGGCAAAGTACTAGAATATGTGGTTGCCTCCTAGCTCCAGGGATTTCTGGATGAGACAAATTACATAGATCCATTTTGGTCTGATTTCAGGCTAGGCCAGTGGTGGCAAACCTATGGCATGGGTGCCACAGGGGGCACTCAGAGTGTGCTGTTGCCCCAGCACAGAGTTTGCCAGAGTTTGTTACTAGAAAGCCAGAGAGACACAGCACTTTGTGATAAATAAGTGGGTTTTGGGTTGCAGTTTGGGCACTTGGTCTCTAAAATTTTTGCTATCACTGGGCTAGGCTATCGGACAGGGACAGTTTTGGACACCTTGGTAGTTGACCATGCTGGGCATTGAACAGGGTGTGTGTATTCATATTTGGTCCAGTGCTGATCTATATGTGAATAACATCTGGCTCCATCACATCCAAGGAAGCTGTCTTGGTTCTAAACCATTGCCTGTCATCAGCAGTGAACTAGATAAGGGTGAATACACTGAAACCTGAAGTCCCTAATCGGTCAAAAGACAGATCAAGGAATAAGGATTCAACTTGTGCTGGATGGGAAGTCCTCCTGAAAATACAGGTTTCACAAGTACCAGAATAGCTGTGAAAAGTACAACATCTAAAAGTATAGTGCTGTAATTTTGTTTCTGTCTTGTCTAGATCAATAAGAGTGTTACCAAAGTAGATCTCTTGTCCTTCGCTAATGATTTGGAAGCAAGAGCAGACCAACTGGTGAGTTTTTTTTCTGATGAAGTGAATTAGTAATAAGTGTAAGTGATCAAAATTCTTACCTACCAGAGCAACTGTTTACTAAATACTCTGTTACTGAAATACTTTTGTAAATAAAAAAAAATATTAATGCCCTATATGTGCATTAAGTGCCTGTTTTCATTCAATCTGAAATCCTTACTGCTAAGAGAGCACCAGCTTTATTATAGGACCACCTGTCTATAAACAGGTCATCAGATCCAGTAGCAAAATGCATTTCAGCCTTCCAGTAATACAGAAATTAGCCATTATTGGATTTAAAAGTATATCTTGACTTTTACTCACTCTGGCAAACAATACAATAAAAAGAGCACCAATATTGCATACTCACAATAATTAAGCACTCAACAGTTTACCTGCCACACTGAGACTATCTTTCCACAGTTATATTTGTGCTGGTCCATGACCATAATAAAGATGAACTGAACTGATCATTTATCTTGGGATTTGAAACCTGGAGTCAAAAAGCTCTAATTTTAACCTTTCTGAAATAAAGTAGTGTCTGAAAAACATTTTTTAGGGAAGGAGTCAAACCTCTGACTTAGAATATATGCTTTGCATGTATATACAACCTCAGGTCTAGTCTGGGCAGATCCTTCAGCCGTTTAACACATTCAGTTTTCTCATGTTCTTGGCAATTTTACAGATACCAGGCACAACTTTTTATGAATTGGGAGGGACGACTGTAGTTAGATCAAGGGCTCCACCAGATGGGACAAATATATATTGGGAGGTTGCAGTATTTTTTGCTGTAGCTCTCTCTTTAAAAATAAAAATAAAAATGAAGAATTAGAGCTTTGAGTTGTACCCAGTCTTGGAACAAAAATTGGGCACATCTAAATCTCTGCCCCACCTGTCATTCCAAAAAGGAAATCATACCCCACAAACTTGGCTTCATATGCTATGCCTTCTGTCTGTCTTTAATTAAACATCTCAGTGGAGGGCGCCATTGCATCTCTAGGTTTTATAGAAAGGTAAACAGCATTTTCATACAAAGAAAAATGTTTATTTTCTTGATAAAAGGATGAAGGTTGAGGTTTGAATGTTTTCCATTATGGCAAAGAGAAAGATCTTAGTTTAATTATGATAGACGAATGGCTTTTGAAAGGAAGAAAGGTAGTAGAGAAGGACTTATTGATATTTTCCAATTTCTTATTGCATGAGAAATGTAGTCCTGTTCCATTCTTTGACATATTTTTTTTCAAATAATCATCTGGAAACTAACCTTGTGTTTATACTTGCAGCCTAAAGGAGCACTGGAAAATGCCTTGAAAGGACATGCAAATAATATCCGAATGATACATAGTCAACAAGTTGTTCCATTGGAGCAAGCAATGGTAATACAAAACTAAAAGTTGCTGGACTAGCATTAGAGTGTAGGAGGGTATTTAGGAAGTTGCAAAACTGTTTGGCATTATAAATCAAGGTTGTGCAGATCAGAGTGGGAAACTGCAGCAAGATCAGTTTTTGCTCCTCTGGTAGGCTGCACTGCCACATGTTCAGCCAGAAGTGCAACCCAGAAGTGTTTGGAAGGTGACTGCCAATGTGAACTTGCTAACTTTTCTGTTCTGGTTGGGTTGTGTGGAAGTAATTGTGGATCAGGGTGCTTTAGGGATCAACTGCCACTTCAGGAGCAATTGGGGATTTTTTTTTACCTTATTTTTAAAATAAAATTTCCAGGATCATGGGAAGAAGCAAAGAAGGGCATGGGGATCAGATGTAGACTACTTTTCCCAGCATCAAGTTGGATTCCTTGACTTGATAAAGATTCTAGGCATATTAATTTCTTCAATAATGGTCCAAAACAAGGGAAAGTGCGGACTGCATATATGCTGTATGTAGCTCCCAAGTCTCAGAGTGCCCCACTTCTCATTCCACCCCTCCAAAAATCCTACAAAAATCCATCCATATCGCTCCAGGGTTGAGTTGTGCTTTGGTGTACTACTTGCTTGTTAAATAAATGACACTTGTGGGACTGTGGGGTCCGAGTAGCAAAATCCCCCCTCCCGCTCTCTAGGGAATATGATGGATTGTTTTGAGTTAAAATTGTTTTCCTGATAATGAGGCTCTATCTGAGTCCATTGAACTGGGGGTTGAGACAGGGGCACTGCTCCCCATCATGAGGCTGCAGAAGCTGAGGATCAATTTGAAGTTGAAGGCTTTCACAGATGGCATCCATAGGTTTTTGTGGGTTTTTCGGGCTATGAGACCATATTCTAGAAGAATGTATTCTTGACATTTCGCCTGCATCTGTGGCTAGCATCTTCAGAGAAAGCCACAGATGCAGGCGAAACATTAGGAATACATTCTTCTAGAACAGGGGTAGGCAACCTGTCCCCTTTAAGGGCCGAGGGACTTCAGCTCCCAGAATCCCAGGAGCTATTAGCCAACATGGGACTATTGGCCAACATGGCTGAGGCTTCTGGGAGCTGAAGTCCCTCGGCCCTTAAAGGGGACAGGTTGCCTACCCCTGTTCTAGAACATGGCCTCACAGCCCGAAAAACCCTCAAAAACCCGAGGATCAATTGCCAACGTTCATCAAGTAATGATGAGACAAAGGAAGATTGCCCCACTCTCAGAGGTTATTAAATGGGAGGCACTGATCTAGTTAGGCACCTGGTTTCTCAAAACAGCTGTTTATAAATCTCCCAGCTTGTCCCTGGAAGTTTATTGTTTTCAACCTTCCTTTTTTGACAAATAGCAGTTCATGTTTTTGACCTTGTTGGACTGGCTACAATGCTGCCTTTGTTTATCTGAGCTACTGACTTTCTGAATGCTGATGACCACTCTCTTGCTTCTCTCTTCATCCTGCTGGATACTCTGTGACTGACCTGGACTGAATTAAATGCTTAACAGCTTTTGTATTCTAACCACCTTATTCCTGGCACACTTAGAATTGCCCAACCTGATCTAAAGTGAGGTTCTAGTGCCTTTGCATTTAAAACCCCCTGTAATACTTTGAGATTCCTTCCAGGTATATAAGCAAACTATGGTTTAGCTTTATATGCATGAACAATATTAAGCCTTGGGCATGTGTGCTTTCCTCTCCTTACCTTCTCTGTCACACTTGCAAGCTGATCTGAAGAGTTTGTCTCCCTCTTTAAGCTAATCATAATTCTTTGTTATCTTCAGTATGAAAGTTCTGTGTAAAGAGTAGTTGTATTGAGCTGAATTGGAAGACAACTCTGTTTTGCTATATATCAGACTCTTCTAGATGCTTAATTTTGTTTTGCAGTAACCTTACTGAAAAGCAGACATTTTATGTTTTTCGCTTTTTTTTCCTTAAAACATTCTGATAATTAACTCTTAATCATTTTCAACCTTCTTTTTCCAAAAACTGACTGTCAAGAAATATGTTAGAGCTAGGGTAAGTGTTTTTCCTTTCTTACATTGAAAGTAAGTAACTAATTTTAGACCCATTTTGAATTAGCAGGTCCTCCCCACTCATCTTTAGTATTACATACATAGTTACATCAAGGGCTCAGAAAATTATCAGAAAAATTATGTTCCCTTCTCTCCACCTCTCATTTATTTATTTATTTTTACAGTTAAAACATAGTGTTCCATCAGTGGAAATGCACTGTATCACTATAACTCTAAGAAAGACATTTAAGCATTTTCAGGAGAAAATGTGTCCTTCAAATTACAGGACCACCTCAACAAATCATGCCCCAGTTTTTTAAAGGGGGGGAAAAAACCTTTGAAAGAGCCCTAGTGGAGATCTACAAAAACACTATACACAGCTGCCGAAAAGACTGGAATGGTGAGGAGGATGACGATGTTTAGTTTATAGAGCGTCGTAGGCAAAACAATAAAAAAAATAGATAAAAGCCTGCCTACAGTGTACAATCTAACCTTAGGAGACAATAACAGACATAACCAAAGGAGCTATATTTCAAGAACTCCTCTGTTTCTTTAGATCAGTCTGAAACAATCCTTCAGTGGGGTTGGAGGATAAGTGGTTAATTAAAGGTTTCATAATTAAATGCTTTTGCTGGTATTTCTTGCTGTTGAAGACTTGCAGTAGTTGCATTGCTGTTTTTTTAAAAAACTTTCTTGGGTTACTTCCAAAATATCTGAGATGCATGCAAAGATCAGATTTAATACTGTCCATTATAACATCTTGCTGCTGTTTGGTTGAACTTATATGCTATTAACATACTAATGGTGTAATATGAAACTAACTTAAGAATAACATGTTCCAAGAAACATGTGGCTGCATCCATAAACTTCAGCCCAAGACAGTTTTGCCTTTTCTCCTTCCTTCCTTCCTTCCTTCCTTCCTTCCTTCCTTCCTTCTTCTGTTGTTCCCAATACGTACATGCACATGTCTTGATGTCATTCCCACCATCACCACCACCACCATTGTCATCCTATGTTTTTTAGAAGGAATGGAAAACTCAAAGGGATGGAGAGAATTTTTTTTAAAAAAAGCACAAATAAAGAGGAGTATACAATAATACTTAAATGCTTTAGTTTTTAAAATGTATCCCCTACCCTCTACCTTACCCTTATCCACCTTATCCCACCACATATGTCTAAGGGATGGAGAGAATTTTTTTTAAAAAAAATGAAAAATGATTGAGAAATGTGTTCAAAAATCCTAATGAGAATGTTGGAATGACAATATTTTCAATTTGGAACCGATTCTCTCCAAAATTCACAAATAATTTTGAGTTGAAAACAGCCTTTTATGCACAGAAATACTATTTTGTGCGCAGAAAATGTTTCTCGCATAGAAAATACTATTGTTGTTGATTAATTGGTGTGGTGTGCTTGAAATGCAGCAGAGCCTAGGAAACCAGCTTCCTTCACCAACCTTCCCATGCTCAAAGCATGCAGACAAAATCATGCAGATCTAAAGTAGAGCTTTATTGTTCCATAAAATAAAAATAAGCAAAGAAAAACATACAGTCCACCATAGGATCACATCTTGCTGATGTGGTGGAAAGGAAAAGTTACAGATCTAGGAGTTACTTTGTAAAAGCAATATAAGCATATTATAGTCCAAAAACTAACTCCATAGTTAAAACCAATACGAACACGCACACACAATAATGCATGAAATATAAACATTCTAGACAAAGGGATCTCTCAGCCCTGCCCTTATTCCACCTTCTGGGTGTTAACCTTATGCTGATTGGATAATGCCTGTATGATGTGTTTTAACTCAGCCCCTTGCTGTCCATCATCCACCCATGTGACTCTTTTCTCATGACCTAATGTAGTTTGAATTTCACTATCTGTTTCCCAGCTAAATCTGTTCATGTTATGACTTCTCTGGCCACCTGGACCGAACTCTCTTTGTTTCTCTAGATGCTGTTCTTATGAGGAAAATTCCACACACACATCTTTACATTTCACCTTTGACTGTATAACCCATCCATATTCCAACAATTGTCTGTTTTTCAAAAAATGTGCAAATTTTGTGTAGAACTTACTAACTATAGCATTTTTTGTGCAGAAAACAACCATTTCTGCACAGAAATAATATTTTCTGCACAGATCATGCTGTTTACGGTACAAAAAACAGTGACAATTTTGCACTTTACTGTAAAGAATCCTGAACTTTACATCTCTAATACATCAGACAGTCCAGTTTTCTTGTAATACATAGTTCTGCTTTAGAATTTGGATGCTTGGATTTAACCTAGTGTGGTCCCAGTGCCATCAGTAATACTGGGGTGCCTTTCATGGAGATTTGGCTTGGGGGTGCCTTATGTGAAGAATAGACATCTGTCTATTAATGGGTGTAATTGCAAGACCATCTAGAGTTCTGTAGATTGTATGGTGGGGTACAGACAAGGCAGAATGAAGTCTCAATTTTTTGGTACTTATGATTTCTGTTGAATAGATTTTGGGATTGCATTGAAGTGCTATATTTGAAAACCTGAGGAAATACCCAGTAGACACTGTAAACCTCTGCACCGATAGAAAATATAACTTCACATTATCAACATTACATTTACTCTATGTTCTGATTTTGTCAGTTCATCTGTTTTTGGAAGGTGCTTTGGGTCCTACTTTGGGAAAAAGGCAGAATATAAATGGAGAGGAGGAGGAGGAGGATATATTTATCTCTTCTAGGCTGTGATGTAAATAGTGTCTGCACCAAACTACTGAATATGTTAAATATGATCTAAGAGATATATGTTTTGTATGTTTTTAACCAGAGCACTTTAAACCAGAGTATAAGGTTACTGCAAAAAACATCATCAGAACTTTCGGTAAGGGAATTTTTGTTTTGTTTTGCTGTTGAAGCTACAAAAATAAATTTCTTTCTCTACCACCTTAATAGAAAAGTGGTAGAGATTTCTCCTTGCCCAATCTTGC
>CM034708.1:100629106-100641895 GCA_020142125.1 Phrynosoma platyrhinos
AGCCCAGGGGGCATCGGGGGACAGGGGGACCGGCCCCACCCCCAAAAATATTGCTGACCCCTGGATTAAAGACACAGAGGGTACCAGAAGGGAAGCATACTTTCACAAGAGTTTTTTTTAATTCCTTAAGTGCACTTTAAAAATAACCTGCATTAGCACCCCATTTGTTCTTTTTTTTCTTTTTGAATTGTAAGTGCATTTTTTTTAAAAAAAAAATGTTTTCCTTTTTTTTCCTAGAATGCTTTCTGGTTTGGTTTAGGAGGCTGTTCAGTGTTTCTGATCCCTGCCATCATTTGTGCTGTAAAACTAGCCAAATTCTATCGTAGGATGGATACAGAAGATGTATATGATGAGTAAGTAAGCCAAAAATGTGAACACTAAATGCAGCAAAGCACATTATGTTGAATATGTTATTCTTCTAGGGAAAGATGTTTGCTAGGTTAACAAATGGAATGTCTGAGATGGGCCTCAGTGGAATTGATTGTTTATACCAGGGGTAGGTAATCTTTCCCCTTTAAGGGCCGAGGGACTTCAGCTCCCAGAATCCCAGGAGCTATTGGCCAGCATGGGACTATTGGCCAAAATGGCTGAGTCTTCTGGGAGCTGAAGTCCCTCGGCCCTTAAAAGGGAAAGGTTGCCTACCCCTGGTTTATACAGTACCTGCAAATATACATAGAATGTTAAATATTTTTATAAGAGAAAAAATTGACACTAGATGAATAAGAATGGGAAGGGAAATGTATGAGTAGAGAGACAAGTGGTCTTCCTAGAGAGATGTAGCTACATGAAAACATTTGTGCATTTTGTTGCCTAAAACCAATTATTATTTCCAACCAGAGTATACTGATTTAATCAGCAGAACTGATTAAATTGCAAGTATTGCTCATGTTTCTGTTGCTTCAGTGGGACCATTCTAATTGGGACAACAATTGGGTTCATGTCTACCTATTTAAACAATGATGGCCAACTCCAGAGAATCCTGAGGATTGTAGTTTGTTTAAAGTGATGAGAAATTGGAGAGATCCCTCTCACACACCACACTGCAGTTCCCAGGGCATGTTTAGAATACCAAGGTGGTGGAGGTTATTTTTTAAGAAAAAGAATGCAAAGATTTTACATGGCTGTAGTAGATATCTATTATGTGATGCCTACTTCCCAGGTGCCAGTTGTGGCTAATACAGGTTGAGTATTCCTGATCCAGAATTCTGAAATCTAAAATATTCCAAAATCCAAAATTGTCCACATGGGTGGCTGAGATAGTGACACTTTTGCTTTCTGATGGTTCTATGTATACAAATTTTGTTTCAAACACAAAACTATTTAAAATATTGTGCATAAAATTACCTTCAGGCTTTGTGTGTAAGGTGTATACGAAACATAAATGTTTAGACTTGGGTCGCATCTCTCATTATGCATATGCAAATATTCCATAATCTGAAAAAAAAATCTGAAATAATAATAAAAAAAAAATTCTGGCCCCAGACATTTTGAATAAGGGATTCTCAACTTGTACAGGTACAAATACATATAAGCACAGAACTCTGGGAGAGGGATGTAATGAATATTTGCAGTATTCTGTCCTTTTTAAGAAAGGATTTCTCAGTAGAAATCAGTATGTTGTGTGAGTATGAGCTTTTGCATATATTTCAAAGATCCTTTGCATTTTGGGAACTTTTTTGCAATAAAACCAGTTGTGGTAAACAAAACAAAAAACTTTTGCTGCCAGATACAGCATATTTATGCAAAAATATATTTGTGCAAAATGTATCTCCCTAAATTATATTTTTATGCCCAAAAAAGGTTTTTTACATAAATAAGGTTCACGAAAAGGTTCAAAAATGTGAAAGATCTTCAAACAGTGTGCAAGAATAGATTTATTTATTTATTTTTTAGAATTCAAAGCTGTGTTAGTCTGTAAATCAGTATGCAAAGGGTAAGAGCTAGTCTCCAAGATGCTGCAATATCCCTTTGCATACTGAATGATTGCATAGTTTTTCTCATGTGTGAGAATGAAATAAGTGAAGATTTACATCCCTCCATTCAAACAATAATTGACCCAGTTCTTGGGACAGTTGGAGATGGAAATGTCTCATAAATAATATTGTAGGATTGAATGTTCACAGAATAGCCTATAGTTAAAACATTGTGTAGGGGCAGTAGAATCATTTTGATAACAACTTTGACAAAATGTGGTATGGAATGCTGTTATATGACAGAAATATGATACATATTATGCTGTGTTTGCTTTTAGATTATTCTTGCAAGCACTCTTTGCTTTTATCTTATGTAATTCTCCTGCACTCCCTAACCAGTATTCTGTTCTTCCTATTGCAGTTCCTCTGTCTCAGGGACTTGGCATTTTACTTTATGATAGCTATTTTTACTTATTTTTCACTTGTCTTCACTTTTTAATTTATCAACCATTTTCCTGTATGTCTGTCCAGTGCCTTTCTTGATTTCTTATTTATTTATGTAACCCATTTTACATTATTTTATGTAGCTCATTTGCCAAAACATAAGGGAGAGGGACTGTTAAATACTGTGAAGCCAAATATTCTCACATACAGTTACATTTTAACACACTAGATAACGACTTCTTTTTTATATTTTATAGTGTTGAAACTATGCCCATGAAAAAGTAAGAGAATTTAATTGATACTATGGTTTGTAATATGGGAGGGATTTTTGGGTTTTTTTAAATGGATATTGTTTTTTATTTATAAACGTTGCATATTTGGGTCAGGACACATTTGTTTTGTACATTTTTAGCATATTGCTCTGTGATGTTTACATAATTATTGCAAATAGTTACATGCAGAGCTTATTGAATTAGAAAGTTCTGTGGAATTAATATATTGTGTACATGACATAATGTACAGTGCTGATTAAGGGTGTGCTGAGTTAGTTACACTGTTTTACACACTGAAGTATCTTAGTTGTCTTCATATTCTCTTTTTATTGGTTGTTATTAGTTGCTTTAAGCAAAGATTTTTGGGAAGGCACCTGATAGCATTTAAAATAAACATTAATATTATTTTAAAATTATCATCTTTATAAACCATGGTGTATAGCTAGTTGCATCTTGCCATTAACACAGTCCTTTCTTGGTATATTTATTTTATTACAGTTTGGAAAATGGTAATAATGGTTATCATAAAGAGCATTTATACGGTATACACAATCCAATTATGACAAGGTAAACCAGGTTTGAAACTTTATCAGCATTGTTAATATATTTTTCATTAGTATTTTTAATTTTTGCACATTTTAAAGACAAATCCTTTTCATTTTGCATGACTTTCTATTCTTGGTGCTGTCTTTTTAAAATATGCTTTTTAACATATGCTATGTTTAGCAATAGATACTGGAACTTTTAACAATAGAATTGCATAGGTTTCTCTCTATAAATTTATTAATATTTTGCTCAGAATGTATAAAGATAATTACTGTGTTTGGAAACTAAATTTATCACAACTATTTTTATATAAATATTTCCAGACCTTTTAAACTGAGAAATATTATAGGTTGAACCAAAATTATGTACTGTGAAACAAAGCTTCAGTTATTCACATTATGCTAGAATGATGTTCAAATTAGTCCTATATTTTGATGTAAAAAGATGTCATCAATGCTGTACAAACAGTTGAATAATTTACTGAACATATCCTTTAAAACTGTTAACACTGAGTCATTTAGACCAGAACTCTTTATATTCAAATGGTGCTCTAGGATCTTAGACAGAGATCTCTGTCTGACTTCCTTTAAAACTGGAGAAGCCAGGATTTGAGAGTACACAATCTTCAGTATGCACAGCATGCATTCTGTAAATGATTTAGAGTCCTGTTTTCAGTCAAACACAATAAGCATATTATATATGTACCTAAAGCAAATCTTTAGATTTTCATATATTTATCCACCATCTTAAATGTGGTTTTTTAGTATTTCTAATCTTCCCTGTCCTCTTAACATACAGAGTGACTTATATGTGGCTCCAAAGTGGTTTAGATAGCCAGTGTCGCATAGTGGTTTGAATGTTGGACTAAGACCAGGGTTCTATTCCCATATCAGCCATGAAACCTACTGGGGGACCTTGGACAAGTCACATACTCTCACCTTTGGAAGAAAGCAATGGCAAAGGGTCTCTGAACAAATCTTGCCCAGAAAACCCCATGATAGTTTTGCCTTAGAATTACCATTAATCAAAAATTACTTGAAGGTGCACAACAACAAGCAACAAAGTGGTTTCCTATTCTTGCAGTATAGAGATTACTTAATCTCTTAATTAAAATTCATTGTTCCCCATACTGCATTCAAAGTATGCATATTACACATGGTTCTACCTTTCAGTCCCAGGTTTACTAGGAACTGATAAACTGATGGAAAGGAATGGGAGCTAACAAGTTGAAACTTAACTCCAGAGAAGTTGCAGCCCATACTTCTGGATGACCTCACCCAACAGTTTTATGTAGTTGTTAAAAAGTATGGGGCAGAAGGTGAAACATTATGGTTGTCCACAAACCAGAAGCCATGGGACAGAACATCAGTCTCCAAGCACCATCTTTTGCTTTTAGGCTTCCAGATAGGAATCTGACTGTAGACTTGTAGTATTGTGTGTACCCATTTCAACCACATGGTCCAAAGAATGTCCCAGTTGGTGGCATTTAAAACTACAGAAGGTTCCAGCACAATAATCAGGGTAGCATTCTCCCTGTCCATCTTCTGGAGCAGGTTATGTACCAGGTCAGCCAAGTCAGTTTCCAGTTCAAAACCAGACATAAAATCAGATCCAGTGGATCCAGATAATCTAATTCATGCAAAAAATCATGGAGTTAAGTGGTAACCAGTTTCATATCACATTATGTCTCACAAACATGTGAAACAGTATTTGTTTTCTATATATTCTGGACCAGACTTTATTTTGAGGCTGCAGAAATCCATATTCTGTAAAATTTTGCTGCTAAGATAGTATTATCCAATATATGTGAAAATGGCAAATATTCCTGCCTACGACTTCACATTCCTGCCTATTGCCTTGTTTCTCATGTGGTTCTGCTCCCAACCCTTGGGAGGGGGGGGGTCCAGGATGTTGCTAGAAGAAGGTGATGGAACAACAGGAAACATCTACAGTGTTTCGGTTCCTGTCCATTATTTCAAACCTTGTACTTAAAAGTAATCAACAAGATTTCCCTCCTCACTTGGGAAAACATTCTCTCTTTTTCTCCTCTTCCCAAGGGATCTCACAAAAATCAAATGGAAAGGTTGCTTTTCCCTGCACCTCTTCATTTCCCAGAAAACCATGAAGACTGTAAGTTTGGGGGTGGGGGGTCTATCATGATGAAGGCTCACTAATGGAACCAAGTCTTTAAGGTGCTTCCCTCACTCAGTTACATACAATTTCAAAAGTGTTGTCTCTGCTGGATATATAGGGGGGAAGCAGACTGGCGGCATGGAGCCGCCCTGGGAAGGTGTGCCGCAGGACTGAGGCATCCCCATGCCTCGATCCTGTGGCACACCTTCCCCGTCCCTGAAAGGAGCGCTAAAATAGCGCTCCTTTCACAAGTCATTGAAAGTGCGCCGCAAAAGCTTGCGGCACACTTTCACTGACTTTTCTGCCGCAGCATGTCCAGACGCTGTGGCGGGAGGTTGCCCTCAGAGCGCCGGCTGTGTGGAGGGCTGGCAGCTCAGAGGGCAACTTCGGGAGGAGGAAGGGGCACTGAGCGTGCGGCTGCCCCTCCTCTTCCCTGCCTCCAGGATGGCTTTTTAAGTCGTCTGCCGAGGCCCATAGTCTCCCCGCCCCCATCTCCTGATTCAAGTGAACAATTATCTCCTGAACTAGTCTTTCCTGCCATCAATTTTTTTCTTCACAAGAGTAAGTTCACAAGAAGGGAGAGTAAAGGCTAGCAGAGCAGGGTTTAGAATGAATGTGAGCTCAGAGGGACTTGAGCCAGTCTGTAAAGAGATGTGTTTCTGAAATGGGGAAATTCTGAGCTCCCCAATTCCAAAACTTACATTGCTAATGATTAGCACTTTTAAGGCTAATGCAAAAGCTTTTGAAAGAACAGTAAAGAATAGAACAAGTTTAAAGTAAAGATATTAACACAAACAAATCTAGTGCAAACATGTATCTGAACCATTTTTTAAATAGAGAAACAAGCACATTATCTTTTTTCCCCTCTCCAAATTAGCTGATTTCTTTTAATAACTATGGTACCTGAGACAGAGTTTGAAAAACTATTTCTTAATTGCTTTTCCTTGCTCTTTGTGGCAGCTTGTAGTTTCCTTGGTCATGTTCTTCCTAGCTTTTATCATTTTCCATTCTTCACTACTGCTTTTAGTACTTTGTAAGAGGCTCTGCATTTTTGGTATGGAAGAGAAATGTATCCGCAAACTCTTTGAAATACAGAGAATTATTAATTTGTTTTCAGTTGTCCTCACTCTTATTTTAGTGGCTATGTTTTACTGAAGAATGTGTTGCTTGATAATAGATACAAACAAACCATGTCCCCAACCAATTAATGTTTCTCTGTTCTATCTTGTAGCTCTGTGGAACAATGGTAGCACATACTGGAAATGTGAAGGGTAAGTTGCATGTTTGATGACAAATGTTGGCCCTTTAAACAGTTGGGCAGGTTGGCTCTGTTGAATTAGAAAATATAGCTCCACATTAAGTCACCCATCCTAAAATTATCTCTACATCTCTGGGCTGTCTTGTCACAAGCCTGTCAGTACCCTCTTTCTTGTGCTCTCTTACCCTATCTTGATGTGGGCCATAATGATATGAAGATACATTATTTTATTCTAGCTTCCTTGTTATGTGGCAGTTAGGAAAATACTCTGAACTTTCTCTTGTGTCTTCATTTTCAGCTTCTGGATTCTCCTCTGGGAAAACACCATCTTTCCAATTAATGTTGAACTCTGAATCTTCACCCTTCTTGTTTGAGGCCTGTACTGTGAATTATTTTCAATTATTTGCTATTCAATAGCATTGAAACTTGGAATAGGTGGTTTCCATTCTTGCTTTCCCATACCATCTTTCCATTGGGATTTTTGTCTCTCATGATCACAGTAATTTATGTAACCAGGGCTGTGTGAGGTTTGTGTTAACTTTGTTTGTTTGTTTGTTTTGGTTCAGATTAACTGCCCATTCAGAATTGCTCAGCTTTTCTTATAATACCTAGAGAGGTTAATACAGTACAGTATATATAAATGTGTTTACATGAAGAATACATTCTCTGTACAGACACTTTTGTATCTGTGTTTTTTACAGCTGTCTTACAGCAGATTTTTAATACTATTTGTTATATACTTCACAAGCAACCTGTTCAGCATGATCAGCGTTCCTTTGGTGCTGTCAGATGGCCATAATTGACTGTTTTTTAAAAAATGGAAATCCTTTAGTCTTCCCCCTCCCCACCCCATAAAATTCAATGGAATTTAAGAGCTGGTGTTCCTTCTTTCTAAATTATTATTCAATATGACATGTGACTAAGATCAAAAGTATATTTTTCTTAAAAATTCTGAACAAACATGAAAAGGAAATATAGTAACACATTGTCTTTCCTTGAAACCTGAATAAATAAACTAAGGCAATATATGTCAAAAGGACCTATTCAGGACTTCAGCAAATAGCATACTATGTGCACAGTGCATGGAAGACAGCACATAATGACTACATGTCTAAAACATCACAAATGCCTAGTTATTTATGCCTAACATGCTTAATCTTTATTCCCATTTACATCATTTACATTTGTATGAGAGGAATTGGATTGGGGATACATGCATAGAAGTGACACATAATTCCATGCCCATTTAGTTTATTCTGTTTGCCAAACATGTGAGACCAGCCCCCAAATTAATACACACTGTCCTTCTATCATGACCTCTTTATGTGTAACTTATAAACTGCATTTTGGAAAAAAGTATTGCCTATATTTTGTAAATTGTGAAAGGAGACTGCAGGAACATCTAGAGAACTGTTGCACTCCATTGTCCTTGAATCTGGGTGTAAGAGTTGTGAACAGAATTACTTTGTACAACTGATTCCAAAAGAACACTCAAAGCATTTTGATTAAATATAATGTCTTTCCCTTAATTGGCGGGGACTGTTCTAATATCAGTAATGTTGGGAGTGCTTTCCTGCCTTTAAGACAACAGTCTGTACCGGTGAGTCAGATGAATCTTCCAGCGTATATTACGACTACTGATTTTTGCAGCTTGACTGTAAGAAAGCTCCTTTAGTAGAATTTCTACCAAGAATAATCCCAAATAATCTTATGGCTGCTTATCTACATGATGTTTGCATATTGTTTGCCCATTCTGATCATTTGCAAGACAAATTAATTTGTGTCATGCTTCATCTAGTGGAAGTAGTTTTTTTCCTCAGTGTTAGGGAAATGCCACATATGAAGCAGCTCTCAAACTCAGCAGAAATGCATTACATTGGGGTATAAGAAGTTTTTTTTCACTAATAGGGAAAGCAATTATTCCTGTTATCCAATGTACAGAATATGTGTGTGAGAGGGGGGGGGGGAATTCAAAATTGTAGATTTTAATAAGTTCCTATTTTAAATTTGATAATGTCCTAAAATGATTTAAATAAAGTGAAACCTTGATTAATGTTGGTGTAAGTTTTTAATGGCAGAGACTGCTACATTTAGTTAAAACCTTGGTTCAGAGCCCAGGCAGTATGAATTTCTGCCTCTTAATAATATTTAGACGTGTCTGAGAGTCGGTCCGTCCTGCTTGTCAAGGTTAAGGCTATCGTGGTCACCTTAGCCTAATATTTACTTTCCTGGTAAGGGGGATGCGACAGGGCTTTCATATACAGTCTCTCCAAGTCTCTGGAGAATATACTGAAGAGACAGGAGATGACAGGAAATAGGAGACAGAATTGAGAAAGTTGAGAGATTTAGCCTCCACTGCCTTGCCTGAGACTAGAGCAGTGAGGAATGCAGCCAAATTTTTTTAAAGTATGTGTCATTGAATCAACCGTCAAGTTTTTCTTTTTGGGAAGGAGCAAGACTGGGAAAGCAGAGCCAAGACTTGATTTAAAAAGACTAACATCCCTTGAACTTTGGGCAGACAAAGAATTGAGAAGGCGGAGGGAGACTTAAGACAGTAGAGTATGTGAAACACCGCTTTGCTAAGATGCTAAGGTGTGGAAAGGATAGTAATAACTAGCCCCTCTACGCAAAATGAATAATAAAACTAAAGCTTGATGCAGGTATTGAAGTATTCACCACACAGGGTGAATAGAGGGAAAAAAGAAGAGGAGTCGAGTTGGATTGAGGAACAGACTGCTGCCGTGTAGATGGCGCTGTGAAGAGAGAAGCCCAAAGGATCTTGGGAACTGTAGTTTCGGCGGCGGGTAAGACTCCCATGTGATGCGGATCTCTATGCGACAAGGAAGTGTTCTGGGTATTGTAGTATAGAGGCTTTTTTGAGCGGAGATTCTGACATCTCCTACAAGGGAGTAGAAATTAGACTTGTAAAGTGCCAACGGAGGAGAAATTAGCCAGAACAAAGGTAGATCTTACAACGGAGGTTTGAGTTGGACTGAGGATCGGGCTGCTGGCATGGAGACAGGAGGAAAGGTGTAGTCGGTGCCTTGAAGAGAAAAACTCAAAGAGTCCTGGGAATTGTAGTTTTGGCAGTGAATGAGAGTTTTGTGTGAAGTGGATCTCCAAGCAACAAGGAAGTGTTCTGTGTACTGCAGTCTGGAGGCAAAGGCTCTTCTGAGTGGAGATTCTGGCGTCTCCTCTAAGGGGTTAGAAATTGGATTTGCAAAGTGTTAACGGAGAAAGATTCAGACAGACAAAAGGCGGTCCTCACGGTTGGAGGAAATCAGATCTCAGGTCCAAGACTGAGACAAAGCAAGGAAAGAAGGAAAAAAGGATAAGAGACTGGCTTTGTGTAAGAAAGAATAGATAAATGGATATAGATACACTATATTTGTACTATCTAAATTCTTGGATTAATCAGTCTTAATGCTGGTGTTGATTGATAATTATAAATACCATTAAGTCTATTCTGTGATAGTTTGTAAAGACTCAGGAAAGAGAAGGGGTTATTGGACAATACTCGAATATATAAATTGTCAAACGGGGGGGGGGGGTTGTACCTTAGCTGGTTTCCATTTGATTAGGCAAAATGATCATGAATTTGAGAAGCCATTCATTAAAGATGCAAGCCCCTCAACCAAGAAGACCCTCTCTGGAACAGACCAAAGCAAGGAATCCTTATGTTACATTATTAGATTGGATTAAATTGATAAGAACTGAT
The DNA here is from genome assembly GCA_020142125.1 of Phrynosoma platyrhinos. Classification (NCBI taxonomy): domain Eukaryota; kingdom Metazoa; phylum Chordata; class Lepidosauria; order Squamata; family Phrynosomatidae; genus Phrynosoma; species Phrynosoma platyrhinos. The sequence goes on from CM034708.1 coordinate 100,639,391, forward strand.
CCGAGCAGAGAAATACAAGAGTTGAGGCAAGACATGATGGATTTTAAGGCTGAAATTAAACAAGAATTAAGATCAGAAATGAAGGCCATGAGACAAGCAATAGATAAAATCTCAATAGAATATAACAAAATGAAAACGAGGGTGGGAAAGTTGGAAGATAAGCAGGAGGAATTTGAGGGAATACTAGAAGGTATACAAGATCTCACAAGAGATTTCGAGGAGGAAAGGGCAAAAAAGGGATGCTAAGGAAAGATCAGTAAAATTGAGAAGTCTCCCAGAACAGGAGGGGGAAAATTTAATGGATATTTTGACTCCAGTATTAGCAAATTATTTGGGAAAGCCAGAACATCTTTTTGACCTGGAGATACACAAAATTTTTAGATTAAATTCCAAAATTGCGTTCCAGAGAAAGGTGCCGAGAGACATTGTGATAAATTTTGTCAGAAGGCATATGAGAGTTCAAATACTAAGCTTGCAGAACAATGTCCCATTCATAGTAAATGATATTAAATTAAAGATATTCAAAGATGTAGCTCCGAATGTCACAAATAAAAGAAGGGAATATTCCTTCCTAACAAGCCAGTTACAAAAATTCCAGATAGCTTACAGATGATTAATCCCGGAAGGTTTAACCTTCTGGTTTAGAAAAACAAAAATCAAATTTAAATATTTGTCTGAAGCAAGAGAATTCTGGAGAAAGTACCAAGGGGAATTTAAGGTGGACGAGAAGTTTGAAAGTAAAAGAGGTCCCAAGGAAGAAGGAAAGGAAATAGGCAAGAGAAAAGATCTAAGTAAACAGAAAGAGGAGGAAAGGAAGGGTAAAGAATCAGAAGTTCCAGATAGAGAAGGGAAAAGAAATAGGAGAAAGCTAACTGTAGGGGTAAATATGGTAGCTCAAGAAAGTTCAATTTTATCTAGAAGGACAGGCATAATGCAGGAGAAAGAAAAAGAGGATGAATTAACAGAAATAAAAAATGATGTAAAAATGGGGGAAAGTGATCATGTGGATAGGTGAATAAGAAAGAAGCTAGCTGATTCAGAAGAAGAAAAAAAGAGATAGGGGATTTAGAAAAACAATTTGAGGATGAGGAAGAGATTACTTCTGAAAATTCTTAAATTCCTATCTTGGGATGTAAAAGGCCTAAATGGACCTGTTAAAAGGAAACACGTTTTTCAATATTTGATAAAATTAAAATGTGAACTGATATGTTTACAGGAGACAAAAATTAGAGCAAACGAATTGAAATATTTGAAAAACAACAAATTAGGCTGAGAATTTGCAGCAACTTTGAATAAAAGAAAGAGAGGGGTGGTCTTATAAATTAAAGATAAGTACAAGCCAAAAGTAGTGGTAAGGGATCCTAAAGGGCAATATATAGGGGTGGAAATGATGTGGCAAGGTGTAAAGTTGACTGTAATTGGGGTATATGCGTGAAACAAGAATAAAGGAAAATTTTATAATGAGCTATTGAGTAAGTTAAATGATTTAAATTTTGAGTCGATGATTATGATGGGAGATTACAATGGGGTCATAGACCCGTTAGTAGATCAGTGGTCTGAAAAGAGAATAAAGCAAAGCCAAGGAAAATTACCTAAAGAATTTTTTGAATTAGTGGTGTGTAGAGGGGCGGGGTATAAATAAAATTTTATTATTATTATTATATTATTATAGAGTAAAGAGTTTACCGACTTTTCTGAAGGACATAAATCTTGGGCCCGTATCAATATGTTTTTAGTTACTAAAAATATTAGTATAAGAATTAAAAAAATGGAGATATTGCCCAAAATTATGTCTGACCATCATCCTATAACCATTGAGGTTAAAAAGGGATGGAAAGACTTTAATTGGAGATTAAATTAACTGCTCCTGAAGGATGACAAAGTTGTAACTGAGGTTAAGGAATATTTGAAAAACTATTTCTTAGACAACATGGATCAAGATATACCAATGGGTACAATCTGGGATGTCTCAAAGACTGCCATAACGGGTCTGTTTATACAAAAGGGGTCTGTAAAAAGAAGAGAGAGAGGCGGGACCACCTGGGCCTACAAAAAGGCCCCCTTTGCACCTTACCTCCTCAGCGGCCAGCGCAGGAGAGAGAAACTTTGCCAGCTGCCCTGCAAAGGGCCTTCAAACTCTCCCATACCCGGCACCGGAGGCGCGGCACGGCTGAGAGAGGCGGGACCACCTGGGCCTACAAAAAGGCCCCTTTGAGCCTTACCTCCTCAGCAGCCAGCGCGGGGGAGAGAGACTTTGCCAGCTGCCCTGCAAAAGGCCTTCAAACTCTCCCAAACCCGGCACCGGAGGCACGACCGAGAGAGGCGGGACCACCTGGGCCTACAAAAAGGCCCCCTTTGAGCCTTACCTCCTCAGCGGCCAGCACGGGGGAGAGAGACTTTGCCAGCTGCCCTGCAAAGGACCTTCAAACTCTCCCAAACCCGGCACCGGAGGCACGGCCGAGAGAGGCGGGACCACCTGGGCCTACAAAAAGGCCCCCTTTGAGC
>CM034708.1:100641995-100655626 GCA_020142125.1 Phrynosoma platyrhinos
TTAGTTCAAAATATGGCAGCCAGGCTTGTTTCTGGAACATCTAGGAGGTACCACATCACTTCGGTTTTGAGGTCCCTCCACTGGCTGCCTATTCACTTCTGGGCCCAGTACAAGGTGTTGGTTATTACCTTTAAAGCCCTAAATGGCTTGGGTCCAAGTTATATCAGAGACCGCCTCCTCCCGTATAACCCCCCCGTGCACTCCATTCCTCTGGGACGAAATTTTTGGAGACAAGGAAAACGAGGCTTTCTGCAACCTCCCAGAGGGCTTTTTCTGTATTTTCCCCCAAGCTCTGGAACGACCTGCCAGACAAGATCCGTCAGCTAACATCTTTGGATAGCTTTAAAAAAGCTATAAAGACGGATCTCTTCCGGCAGGCCTTTCCAGACTAGATAATCAGCCTCGGGTGATTCTATATTCTATATCATATATTCATCCTGTGGTACCTGGTTCCCCCACTGCGGAAAACTGAAATATCTCAAGGGGTTGTTGAAACTGTAATTAATTGATTTTAGCACTGTTGTCACTTGATTTTAAATTGAAATTGTTTAATGCTGTTTTAAGGGTGGGAGGGATGTGTTTTGTATTGGTTTTATGCTGTTAACCGCCCGGATTGGGAAACCATTGGGTGGTATACAAATAAATTTTATTATTATTATTATTATTATTATTATTATTAAGAGGGAAGCTAGATTTACGGATTTACAAATGCATCTAAAAGCAAACAAAATGTTGTTAAAAAAAGACCCAAATAATAATTCTTTAGCAAATTATATTAAAGAGCTTGAAGAACGGCTGCTGCTTTTGCTGTCAGATGATATCAATAGGAAAATGAGATATACTAAACAAAGATTGTTTGAAGGACTGAATAAGCCTGGTAGGCTTTTGGCGTACCAATTGAGACAACAGAAGCCAAAGAGAATAATATATAAATTGAAGGATAAAGGCAAGGAAGTAACTGAACAAACAAATCTCATGCAGATCGCTTGGCAGTATTACAATGATCTTTATAAGAAAGATGAACTAAATATAGAAAATATAGAAAAATACTTTGGAAACTACTGCATTAAAGTCTTAACTGAAGAACAAAAAGAGAATCTAAATAAAAAGATAGCTTTACAAGAAATAACTGAAGCTATTTAAAATTGTAAATTAGATAAATCAGCGGGGCCTGGTGGCTTTCCTGCAGAATATTATAAAGTATTCAAGGATCAGCTGATCCTGCCCATGGAAAGAATGATATAGGGCAGGAAGACTGCCCGAGTACTTAGGCAGAAGCTACTATCATGATAATACCCAAAGAAGGTACTGATAAGACCAAGATTAAGAATTATCATCCTATTTCTCTGTTAAACGTTGATTAAATGTTTTTTCAATGATATTGGTGGAGCGATTAAAGAAGGTATTGGTCTATTGGTTTGGATCTGATCAGAACTTTTTTTTACCAGGACGAAGCATAAAGGACAATATTAGGCATATTTTGAACGTTATAGAATACCATGAGAAAGATATAAACCATAAATTGGCCATGGTTTTTACAGATTTTGAAAAGGCCTTTGATAATGTTAGGTGTGAGTTCATGTTGAAATGTTTAACTAAAGTTAATATAGGACACAACTTTATAAAATGGATTGACACTATTTACAGAAACCAAAGGGTAAGAAAAATAATAAATTCAGAGAAGATAAAACCATTTTGGGTACAGAAAGGCACAAGGCAAGGGTGCCCTCTTTTCCCCCTTCTGTTTTTGATGGTGTTGGAGGTTTTAAATACCAACATTAGAGGAAATATGGAAATAGAAGGAATAAAAATAAAGGGAAGGCAGATGAAACTTAGGGCATATGCTGATGACTTGGTCCTAACCATAACAAATCTTAGAAATATTGATGAGATCATGAAAGAACTGGAGTCATTCACTGAAGTTGCAGGTTTAAAGATAAATAACAATAAAACAATTATCATGGAGGCTGAGAAGACAGAGATCAAAGAACTAACGGGGTTCCAATTTTTTTTAAAAAAGGAAAATACATTACAACTAAAAGTGTGGACTTATTTAAAAATAATTTTTAAAAATGGCAAGAGATTAAAAAAGAAATTGGAGAGATGGAAAAATTTAAAACTATCTTGGTTAGGGAAAATCTCCGTGATTAAAATGAGTATTCTTCCCAAGATACTTTTTTTGTTCCAGAATTTGCCAATTATAAAAAATGAAATCCCATTCAAGAATTGGCATCAAGGCCTGTCCAAGTTTTTATGGAGTGGCAAAAGACCTAGAGTTAGGCTGAAAGTAATTCAAGACAAAGTTGAAAGAGGTGGCATGGCTTTATTTATTTTGAAATTTGCATGTTACTTGACTGGTTTTATTTAAAGAATAATGATTTGTTAATATTAGAAGGAGACGATTTAAGATATGGTTTTTATGCATACTCATTTTATGATAAAATCAAAATAAATAAGGATTTTGAAAATCACTTTATTCGTAAATCTTTAATTAGAATGTGTATGAAACTCAAAGAGTTCTTATGTAATAATTTCCTGTTATGGGTTTCCACAAACAAGGTACTCTTTAGAAGGGAAAAATTAGATAAGAATAGCTGGATAACATATGAAGATCTTATTAAGATAGAAAGTAACATGGGTAAGGTAGAATTTAAGACACCGGAGGAACTCCTGTTGGAAGGCTATGAGTGTGGATGGTTCCTTTATAGGCAACTCAGAGAAAGGTTTATTAAAGATAGAAACAGCAAAGGTATTGGGAACATGGATAAAGAATTTGAGAAGATTTTGGAAAACAATAACAAATCTAAAATATCGCAACTCTATGATTTATTGTTAAAATTTGAACAGGAAGATGAGGTAATCATAATCAAAGAGAACATGATAAAATGGGCCATCGACTTAAAGCAATCTATACCATTAGAGCAGTGGGGAAAATCATGGAATCATAGAATAAAGTATTCTTTAAGTTTTGATTTAAGGGAGAATTTTCATAAAATTCAACATCGATGGTATCTAACACCGGTGAAATTGGCAAAGATGCAAAAAGGAATCAGTAATAAGTACTGGAGATGCCAGGAAGAGAATGGCACTTTTATACATATGTGGTGGCATTGCAAATTAGCCAAACTGTTTTGGAAAACATACATAAGATTGTCATACAAATTATACCCTCCAAAGACCGTATGGACCCTAAGTTTTATCTGTTGGGAATGCATTCAAATGAGACTTTGGGAAAAAAGCATGATAAACTTTTATTTTATATAATTACAACCGCTAGAATGGTATTTTCCACCAAATAGAAAAGCAGAGTTTGCCCAGACATGAGGGATTGGATATATAAGTTGTTAGACTGTGTGGTGGCAGATAAGCTTACTTTACTTTTGAGAGAGGAATCATTGGAAGGCAAAAGAAAGTCTGGGAGCCATTATTAATTTTTTTGGAAACCAGTGAGTATCATGGGCTATCCATAAATTTATTGGAGTAATATAGGTAATAATAAGGTAATATAGATAATGTTGAGTTTAAGTCCCATCTTAGTTAGTATAAGGTAAAAGATAGGACAGAATTATAGATTTAAAGTTTGAAATGAATGATGAAGAGACAGATAGGCATACAATTATGGGTGCAAAGAAATTAGGACATCTTGCTTCTCACTCAATAAGTAAAGAGAAAGAAGTTATAGAATAAGTGCAACTTGTTTAGCTTTTCTAGAAGAGCACCAGTGATGAAGATAAGTGATTATGAAACTTAGGGCCTTTGCAGACTGCTAGAAATAGTGCAAATTGAGTCCACTTTAACTGCCCTGCTCAGTGCTAGGGAATCATGGGAATTGTATTTTTTTCTGAGACATTGAGCCTTCTCTGTCAGAGAGCTCTGGTCCACAATAAAATACAGTTCCCATGATTCCCTAGCACTCAGTCAGGGCAGTTAAAGTGGACTCAATGTGCACTATTTCTGACAGTCTGCAAAGGCCCTTACCTAGTCAGAGCTCAGGAAGTTTTTCTTTATTTAGCGTTATTATTGTATTAGTTTTTGTGTTAATTATTTAGGAATCTTCTTTATGTTTCTATGTTGTTTATGTCGATGTTGTTGATAATGTCTTTTTTGGGGGAGGGGGGTTCCCCAATAAGGGTGCATGACATCTTAGCCCTTGAAAGTGGGGAATATATGGATTGGGGGATTATATGTGGTTGCTGTGTATGTTTGTTGACAAGCATTTTGTAATTTTTGTAACTTTCTCTTTTAATTAATAAAAAATTATAAAAATTAAAAAAAACATCAACTAGCAGTTCGTCACTAGTATGTCTTTCCCTAAGAATTGGCAAAGACCAATGGAAATTAATGGCACAACTCAAAATGCAGTTCATCCTGAAGCACTAGTTGAAGGGAGCCCTTGTAAAGTAATTCCTTGGTCAGAAACTGGAGCAAGCCATCACTAAATCTATATTTATTTCTTTTCCTCTCTCTATCCCCACCTGGTATTTTCCCATTATGGAGAGTGTGTAGGGTATTATATCCATCTAAACTGACTGTGTTTGCACACTATGATTACTTCAGAGAAGACACAATTTGCTGCAAAAATTCAAAGGTTGTCATTCAGGATTAATCAGGGTTTCCTAACATGTAATACCCACGTACCTTTAACTAAACATAAATATGGATATCAATTTTTTTTCATCTCTGAATCTCTTTACAGCTGCAGAAAATGATCCTTAGTGTTACCCTTCTTTGCTATACATTAAAAAAAGACACCAAAGGGTGCAACATTGGTTTGAAACTAAAGATCTGACTGCTTAAATTGATAACACCTTTGTGATGCTTCCTTCCCCTAATGAAGGCCTTTCTTAACCCATACTGCCTACTGATCAGACCAAGCCAGAAGCCAGGTCAGATCAGTTCCAAATAATATCAGTTAATATGGACGAAGTCACACAAGATGCAATATAAATTGCATGCAGTGGTTTAAAATGAAATAGCACAGTGAAGGTGCTAGTCCTTCCTCCTCTTCTTGCTCTCCCTACAACTAATAATAATAATAGAGAAAATGCACACTCAAGAGAAGTATCTATATCTGTGTGAATTTCCCACAATTTGGTGTTACCCAGTAGTTTACTCCAAAAAAACCAAACAGCTAATGATCAAAACAATCTGAATTAAAATCCAAATTGGGTATGTGTGTTTTGGTTGAAACCTATCATCTTCAAGGCAGTAGGAAATACTCCCTCTCTTGAAGTGGTATTAACCACCTCTAAAGTCTAAATAGAAAGCCTAGGCCCAGATGATTTTAATGACTAGGAAGTAAAAGAATAAAAAAAGAAAGTGGTCTGCCTTCACATCTTTGAGCTATGCAAGCTAAAAGTAGCCATAATAACATAACATAACCATGTCCTGGTTGTATCTATCCTTGATAATTGTAAGATATGTTGTTTGCAAAACATGGGGCAAATTGAAACAAAAATCCACCAAACAGTGCTACCTTTATTAGCCAACCAAAATGCACAATATACTTGTTTCAAACTTTCAAAGCTCCACTGGCTGCTTCATCAGACAAGATGTTACAAACAGGAGAAAAAATGGAGATGTTAGTCAGATGCCTGCATTTTGACATTTCTGTCCTTAGTTAAGATGGTAAGTGGAGGGCATCTTTTGCAGGCTGGCCCCTCCTCCTTCTGTCCATGTGGCTATTGGGAGATTTGCAAAGACCAGGAAATTTAAAATCCATTTGCATTTCAATGAAGAACTTTCTCTTGCAATCCAATAATATTTATTTATTTATTTATTTATTTATTTATTTATTTATTTGTATCCCGCCCCTCTGCTGCAACCGGAGCAGCTTACAACATTAAAAATACCAAAAGATACAATACAAATTTCAAACCCTAAATCCCAGAACCCACCCACCCCTTAAAATAGTATTAAACCATAACACAGTTTAAAACATAGTTAAAATAAGTTGCAATGGCAGAAACAGACAGTGACAGCAGGAAATGGGAAAATAAAAAAAAAAGAGCTAACTCTTGTGGCCAGGATATCTAATCAGGAAAGGCTTGCCGGAAGAGATCCATCTTAACAGCTTTTTAAGGTAGTGATATGACAGATCTCGTCTGAATAGGCACTCTGGGAGGTAGCAGACAGCCTTGTTTTTGTTGGCTGCAGCAGATTCCTCCCAGAGGACCAGAGTGCGCAGGGTGGATTATATGGGAGGAGGCGGTCCCGAAGATAGGTTGGACCCAAGCCATTAAGGGCTTTAAAGGTAATAACCAATACCTTGTACTGTGCCCGGAAACTAATAGGCATCCAGTGAAGTGACTTTAAGACTGGTGTTATATAGTGTCTTATCGATATTCCCGAGACCAGCCTGGCTGCCATGTTCTGTACTAATTGGAGTTTCCAGACCAAACACGAGGGTAGCCCCATGTAGAGCACATTACAGAAATTGAGATGAGAGGTTACCAGTGGTCCCCAACTTCCAGGAAAGGGCACAACTGGAGTATCAGCTGAAGCTGATAACAGGCACTCCTAACCATCACATTTACCTGATTAATCATCTGGAGCGACAGATCCAGGAGCACCCCCAGACTGTGAAGACAGTCCTTAGAGGAGAGTGTGACCCCGTCCAGGACTGGAAGTTGTATCCCAATACCTAGTTTCGGGGCCGCTACCGTAAGTACCTCTGTTTTATCTGGGTTCAGTCTCAATCTGTTTTTCCTCATCCAGTCCCTTACTGCCTTAAGACATTCATTGAGAGGGGAGATGCCATCTGAAGTCAAAGCTGAAGACTGAGACATGGAGAAATATATCTGAGTGTTATCAGCATATTGATAATACCCCACCCCATGTCTCAAATATGCCTCATTCCTATGAGGTCACAGGCCTCTTTGTAGTCAGAGGACAATGGATTCCTCAAGGAGTCTTCTTGGGGAAAATTGGTTATAGCAGGCTTCTGCCTTGTCATCCTCTAAGCCCACTTGAAGGAGCCCTACTCAAAAGAACTGTGCAGGTACAATGGCATCTTTAGCACATGACATCTTTAGCCCATGACAAAGTATCTTTTTTCTTTGTTGTCATTACTGCCATAGATTGGGATCTAAAGCAGCCTCCAGATTCTGTGATTCTAGTTGCTGTGTTTGGTCATATGTATTGAATCCTCTGACACTTGCATTCCTGTTGTTGACCCAATCATTTCATTGTCCTCAGCCTTGAGAATGCATAGGTACACTAACATTTGGAAGCATACATATCAATAACTTTGGGATCTTATTCTAAGCAGAATTCAAGCCTTGTCTGAACTGCTGGCTAAAATACAAGAAACTTGGCAAGGGACACATGAAGCCATTAACCTGAATTACAATTTGTTCTTATTTCTGTGGCTAGCTACTGCAGCATAAAAACCAAATCTAATGAGATAATCATCTAACTGTGACAGTAAATTCATCATGGGTTCCCCACTCACTGATCACCTTTCACTGCTTGACTAATGAACATTCCCTCTAGAACAGTGATTCTTAAATTATCTGAGATAGGGGACTGGTGGATTTTTCTTTTCCTCCTTGGTGTGCCAGGAAGTGGCAACATTGTCTGCAACTATTTATTTCCTCACCACTACTTTGAGTAGTACTGCTGTGGAGTATGCCTTATCACATATGCTGGGCTCAGAGTAATTTGAAGAGGCCCAAAATCACATATGCTGGGCTCAGAGTAATTTGAAGAGGTCCATGGTTGTCAGGGAGGTAATGAAATCTTGAGGTACAAGACAAAGTGGCCTCAGTGTATATATTGATTGACAAAAACTCCTTGGGCATCTTAACATGATTGCAGGCAAGGAGTTTAAGGCAACAGAATGGAGGGTGCATTTTAGTCTGTTACCAATCCCAGGCGTAGATACCCAAAACTGGTAGTCTGTAGACAAGTTAAAATTGCTCTGCCTACTCCGCCTTCAAATCAAGCCCTTGTGGACTCACTGGGAGATTAAGCCATTGGTTTTCATTCACTAGATTTCCATTAGAAGCCAGGCTGGCATCCCTGATACTTTAATTATTTTTGAGCTTGACTTCAACTTTTTCCTACTTCAGCATGGCCAGAGAAAACAGTATATAAGAAAACTGGAAAATAGATGTCATGTGCTAAAGATCCAAACCATGTGTGTATTTGGCAGAAATATTTCTTTCAGTTATTCAACCATTATGCTGTATTAGGGCAGCAAGATTTGTCTTGTTTCTTCCTGGAATGCTCACAGGTTATTTGGCATTCCATTGAGCTATAAATTATGACCATATGTATACACCAAGGGAGTTTATTTAAAAGGAGGCAGAGGTGGTAAACCCACACATGCAACCCAACCTAAAAGAGAGACTTCTTTGTATGCTAGTCGGTTAAAGAAGCCCAGTTTGATTTCTTCACATTTGTTAAGAACACAACTCCAAGAATCTGCTTCAGTATTTCACTATGAAGGGAGCCATCATCCTTTTAATCCTTTTTATCAGTTTTATGGAAGGTTTAGAACAAAACCCAAGGGCAAGGAAAAAGATCAATGGTAAAGAGATTCATTTTCAGACTAAAGTTAATGATGCCTGCACAATGAATATGAGTGGAAATGGTGAAGTAAAGCTAAGAATAGAATGTAGGAATCGAGGAAAGACTTACTGGTGTGAATATACTGGAAAACCATCCCTTTGTCATCCTTTTAATAATAATCCAAGAATTTACTGGAATCAGATTGCCATGGAACTAAGGAAACGGAACAATGCCTGCTACTCTAATCTGGTTCTGAAGCCTACAGTGTGTCAGAAGACTTCTGAAGCTCACATGAAGCAGGTGGGTTCCAGCATAAGGACAAAGACAAATCCTGTCCAACAAGCAGATGCTGTCAACCATGTAAAGATGGTCCAGAAACCTCCCCTTTTGACAAAGCATGTTAAAGAAAGCCAAGCAGCTAAGGGTGCCATTAAAAAACCAGGAAAACCAAAATCATCTTCTTTACCTGTGGTGACTACCAACAACTACCAACAAGGTCAGGTATCTGAAAATGATTCTGAAGCCATGAAGTTAGCACGCAAGCATTGCTGGGAATCCCTGCATAACATCTGTTCTTACATCATCAGTATCTTTAAAGGCTGAGGAAGAACAGGTAAATCTGTCTCTTTTTATCATATTGTAGCTCTAGCAGGAGTACCTTGAAGTCTTCTTCCCAAGTATATAGCATTTGAACAAAGTTTGCAGGTTTTTCTTGTTACAATTACAGCTGAGATGGTACAATCAAACTAACAGAATAGTGTAGACAGTGGTCCTTTTTTTTCACATTGCTTATAATATTATAAGGGGTCAAGTGCTTTGGGAAACTTAACATTTGGGTGATGGGTTGGTTTTATAAAATGTATTTGGTAGCTATGAGAGATTAATATTATTGCTGATTGTTGTTCAGTTTTGTGGTGCAATAAGGACTGGAAAAAAATAGAGGTGGCATTTCCTTTTAACAGGAGTAATTTTTTTTCTTAACTAAAGCATCATTAAACATAATGAAAGGAATCCATACAGATTTTGGGGTGACATGCATATCTATTAAATTTACCCTTTCTCCAACGTAGATTATTAATAAACTAAAATTTGCTTAATCACTTGATAGTTACAGCTGTAAGACCTCAAGTAAATGAAAGATGTAATCTCTAAATGAATGTTTTAAAAAACAGTGTATAGGCAAGTGTGGTGGTAGTGATGTTCCCTGGACCAATTTTAGGGAATCATGGCTTCAAAGTTCTGCCATGAATTTCATATGACAGGTTTCTGTCAGTGGACACCATCCAGCTGAAGTAAAGGCCAGTCAGTTCAGAAGAATAAAGTAACATGGCTTTTCAGGAGAGGAAGACAAGCATTTAGATACATGACATGAGCCTGCAGTTGAAGTAACAGCCTGTGGAAAAACACTACTAAATCTGTGAGCTGACCTCAGTAGACTTCTTTGCAGGTTTGTTCAGGAAAAATGTGTCCTTTCCCATTAAAATATCTGGTTTTCTAAAGCATGAAATGAGTGCCCAAAAATAATAATAACACTTGCTGTGCATGTGCACACACAGAGACATACACACATGGATGTGTCTGCATTTCCCTATTACCAAGCATGTGAAAACATATATGTACAAGCTCAGTGGTTGCTAGGGACTGGAAGCATGAAACATGTCCCTGGCAATCAGAATTGAGGATACAGATGTCAACCTCATAAAATAGGCCAGCACCATGGTGGTGGGGTGGACACATACAGAAATTGTGTGGGCTCTGTAGGTTGACTGAATGCCTGCAATTCTCATAGCCACAAATTGCAGAATGCTAGCTAAGGTTACGTGTAGTAAAGCCACCTTTTAAGAATGCTGACTCTGCTGGAGCCAAATGATAGGTAGCACTCATAATAAATGTTTATAGTTTAGGAAGTATGTGTAGTTGAATCATGGTATGCTGGTATTGAGTATTCAAATTGTCTTTTAAATTTAAAGCTTTATAAATTTATTTATTTCTTGTTTTGCAGGGCAAAAGTCTTAACAGTCGGACAGTTCTCATCAGTGTACATTTTCACCCAGGTTTATGTATCTGCCATTGGCATTCCTTACTATTTTTACACAATAATCCAAAAGATTTCCAACTCTTAAATCAGCATAGCAAGTGATAATAGCCATATGTTATGTGTGTCATGCCAGTTTAACCACACTGTACTTAAAATTGTATGTATTGTGCCAGCATGTTACCGATTCACTGAAAAAGCAAAATGAGTGTTATTGCTTCCATTTGTATGATGAATTAAAATTTATGAAACATGCATTTGTGTTTCCTGAAATCATATGTAATAGGCTAATTGAATTCCCATTTCAGAAGAATCTGTTAACAGAAGTGGTAAGCAATATCAGAAATGTAGCTTGCAACAAGCTGCAAAGAGATGGACATAATTTAAGGTTCTGGTATAACTAGGCTAATAGTGTTGTTGCTGAGGCAAGCTTGTCATTGGTCCAAGGAAATGTATGTGTGTTAATGGGAATAATATCTGCTTCTATTGAAGGCATCAACTTTTAAGCAGCTGCTGTTATGCAGCTCCTTCCTCTACTGCAAATGCTGGTAAAGTTACATAGGCAGAGGTCATCATGGCTGCTACCCATATCACCTTTACTCTTTGGAAGCTGACCTTGAGCTTTGAAGAACATCACACAACATGTGATAAATAGAACTTGTGTCTACATGAGGTTTTTGGAAGGAATGCCAGCATAAATTGCTTCTTTAAAAATACGTATAAGTGAATAAGTACTGATTCTGGCTGCAAAAGCTGAAACTACAACCTTTAATCCTTTAAGATAGGACAGGACGAGACAAAATGCCACTTTTCAGATGTTCCTGAACTGAAACTTGCAAGATTCCTCACGATAAGCTATACTGGCTAGGGCAGATGAGATTTGCAGTTCAGCATCTATTGGGCTACACTATGCCCAGCTGTGCATCTAGATCCTAACATGTCTCTTTTGGCCGGATGGTGCTAATCAGCATAAGAATTTTTTTACATATATACACACAGAGAGACATTTAAAAAGAGGAAGGGAACTTTCCTACAGCTTCCAAAATTCTGTTCATTGGTCATGAATCATTATCGCAATGTTTCCATTCTTCCTTGTTTATTTGTTTTCAAAAGAAAAAAAATGTAGATAAAAATCTGCTATAAACTAGTGAATCAACAACAGCGCTGGATGAAATGATGACACATTTCCCCTCCCCACCTTCCAAACACAGAGCTTCACTCATTGTTATATTCTTGAATGGGTAATGTATCTAAATGGGAGAATAAGAATAAAAGACTTTCAAAAGCTTTTTTCCTCAACAGCTTGTTCAGGCATTGCACACTCAGGGCCATGACTTCCTTGGTTGCGTCTATCCAGCTGTAATGTGATCTTCATCTTTTCCCACTGTGTTACACTTTAATAAGCATTGTTTCCTTTTTCCAACAAATTATTTTGTCTTGTCCAAAGTACAATAGCTTCATTACATTTATTTTAAAAAATCAATTAAAATTCAGGATAATTTTGCTTCCAATATTTTCTGAACTCTGTCAACTGGAAAGCACAATAGTATGGAGCTGCTATGACTGTCTAACACTATTCTTTTTTAATATATTCAGTAAACCCACTGTTCTTTGCTATTGGATCTAGAAATCAACAAGCAGACAGCTTCTTGCACTCCTCTACAATTGCTTATGCAAAAGCACAAGCACTGCGATAATAATTTTACATAATAATGTGATAAGATAAACAGTTCTTATGCTTCTGCTTCCACAAACATTCTAAAAGTGAAAAACATTATTTAGATTTCATTTTTTTTCTCCTAGTAGGCTGTAGTTTAAACCAATGACATCTAGTCTCTGAGCAGAAGACTCTTCCACATGAGCAAAGGCCCTGCCTATGCATCTTATCCATTGCTTGTAGCATGTGCTTAACTCTGACTGATATGAAAAATACTTAAGTCATACATGTGTGACTCTGGCTAGGATCATGCCTTGTTTTTATAGCATATGACACAACATAGATTTGCTTTCTTCTTTCCTTTTTCCCAACTCCTATTCCCTGCTCCAAATAAACTTCCATCTGCTTTTCTTAATGAAGCTTGTTGACTTCATAATTTCCTCTCAGCAACATTCAGCTTCCTTTGGCTGTCTGACACAATGCATGTTCCTGACATTTTTCTCCTGTACAAATGTAGTTCCAAGGTATGAGAAGTTCTGGATACATAGTTTCCCTGTTGTCCTGTATATCACCTCTACTGCCTTATTAGAAAAGTATTTCTTTTGCTCCCACAGATTTAGGACTTTATAGCTCAGGCAAATAACCCAGCATCAGCCCAATGGGATGCAGCCAGGACATGTGATGCAGGCAGGAATTATTGCACTGTGAGTTGCCACCAATTCTGCCGGGCAACAGCACTTCAGGTCCCAGCTGTGCTCAGCTGGCCTGTTTTTGAAATCGAAAGCTCCCCAAGTTTTAAAAGTGGTCGGCTGAGCACGGCTGGGACCCAGGATGCTGTCACTCAGCAGAATCAGTGATTTACACTGCAATAATTCCTGCCTGCATCCTGCCTGTTCTGGCTGCATTCTGTTGGGCTGATGCTGGGTTATTTGCCTGAGCGATAAGGTCCTTAGTAACAGTAAACAAGTCAAAGGAATTGTAAGATTGCTCCATAGATTAAATATACATTTCTGCAAAAGGAAAACAAAGCTCTCTGAGAAATTTGACTGGAAAACGTATGCTGTGGAAATACTGTGGACCTTATATACTTGCAATTCCCACTGTACTACAGAAAACAAATGTGTTTATTAAGTAAATGCACTTGAGGTGTAGACTGCCAATACATTAAGTCTAAATGGACACTTCACACTAGTGGTGTACCTAGTACATTTGACACCCAGGACAGATCATTTTAACACTGTGTGGGAGGAGCAAAACCCATCTGTCAGTCAGCATCATTTGAAGAAATGCAGGTTGCTTTAATCTCAGTAGGTTGGAAACATAAATACAGTGGTACCTCTACTTACGAAATTAACCCATTCCAACAGCCATTTCGTGAGTAGAAAATTTCGTAAGTAGAAGCAAAGTTAACATTGAAAAGGCCTA
>CM034708.1:100689279-100709790 GCA_020142125.1 Phrynosoma platyrhinos
TAAGTCTCTTTTAAGGCTGTTGGTTTCCGACCACTGTTGTTGGCCTACAAGTGGGCTGGTTAAAGAGAAGGGCTATCTTCTTCAAAAACTGTACAGTAGTGAATGGGGCTTTTTAATATTCCTATAGGAAATACATGATGACTAATACTTAGCTTCATAACCAAATACAACTACAATGATCTCTTCTATCCGATTCATTCATGTCTTTAGTATTCATTTACCAGCCCCTCCCTGTTCTGATTTATCAAGGCGGTGTCTGGCAAGAAAAGGAAAGGAGTTGACACAACTCTTCCTTTTTTCAAACATTCATCTACTGTTGTAACTATGTTGTGTGTGGGATTTTTATTTTAGTTTTTTTAAAAAATAACAATCGCAAATCAGAGCTGGCATATTCCCAGAAGGTGTGTCTTGGTTAGCAAATAAGGCATGGAAGCATGCTACTGTGGAGTAATACCATTCTGAAGGCATGTAGGTGTGTCTCTGACTGTATAAATAAGCACAAAGTTTCAGTACTTTAAAAGAGACGGAAGTCACCTTGAATTTTATATTTGGATAGACTCAAAAAGCCAGCAAGAGGTATGTGTTGTAACTGTCTTTCACTTTATATCTTCAGTAGAAAGGTATTGTTTCAGAACTGAGAGAAGAGATTTCCTGTATGCCTGCTAATAGCCAAACCACACATTACTTGAAGTGTGTGCTTCTTTCTGCCAACATTTTTAACTGAAAAGCAGCCTTAGACATTGTAATGGTACAGATTAGGTGATGATTTGTCCTTTTCTTTTAATCTCTCTTTCCCATTAAACTTCTCCTTACTCAGGGGGTTGTCTTTACACAGCTGAATTGATACAGCAGCTTTTCCCTAGCAGCTTGTATAGGATGATTTTGAGTGGACAAGTGCCAGGAAGCAAAACAAAGTCAAGCAATCACTGCTACTTTTTCCTGCTCTTGGCTGCCATCTCTTTGGCTGCTTATCAGAAATCATCAAGGGAAAGAAATGTGCAGCTGTATGCAATGTGAACTTTGGCCCTAACTATTAAAGCTGTTAGTGCCATGCCATGACAGCAGTCAAGAAACGTAAGGACCACTGAGGACACATGGAGCCCAGTATATTTGTTCAGAAATAATCCTGTTGAGTTCAATGTGGCATAATCCCAAATAGATTTAAATAAAGCTTCAGGTTTACACAGTCTATCTGGAGTAGTTCTCTTGAAACCTGCAACTGAAGATTGTGGTGTCAGATTTTCACATTCAGCTGTGCACAAAAGTGGCAGGAAGGAGAAAGATACTTGCAGTCTTTCTATTTTGGATTTGACTGAGGGAGTCTTGCAAATGAGCCTACCTTGGCTTTTTGCTAGAAATAATGCTTTCACTAACTCATTTGAAAAGCATCTGTGGGATGGAGGGGGAATGATAGCAGTAATAATGAAAGTGTGTCAAGATGTGACACACTTTTGTAATTCTACACTAACTGCATTTCCAGATCATGTAATAATTGCCAGGTGTGGCATACTTAGCTGTAACCAGCAATGTTGTAACCTTATCTGATCACTGAATCTGTCCTGGTACACCAAACAGGTTCAGATTTCTAAAACAAATTATGGACAGGAAACAAATTTCAAGTGTGCACCTCTGCTTTTCAAACAAAGGTACATGTTAACTTATTTATCTTTGTGTTTAACATACTTGTAGTTCAGTCACATGGGTCTTACTCTCAAGTCAGCATGCATAGAAGTTGCAGCTTTTTGATGATATTCAGAGGTCTGTGTTGAAGAGAGTCAAGCAAGTAGCTGGACATTTCTGTCTGTAACTGGGTACCATAAGGGCCCTCATGTTTTAATGTTTCAATACATAGGAATTTGAAGTATAATTTGATGATTTTATGATTCAGTGATGGGCAGGGGGCATTTTTTCATAAGCAGAACCATGTGCGATGTGTAAGACCTCAGCTGGACATGACGGTTCCTGAAATATCTTCAGTCTTTGAATATGGATACCATTTTCTTTTTAAAATGAGCACAAAATAGTTGAAACCTGCAGATTTGTGCTCATCAAGTGAATAGTTCTAGTGAAGGAAACAAGGAGAGAGCTCTGAATGGTCCTTTGTATCATCCAAAGAGATGCTGCTCCAGCACATCTGCCTATCTTCAGTTCAGACTACAGAATGGAGTCAGACAGTTAGAATCCTGAGCTCTGCAGCTTTTACCAAAACATTCTTTCCATTTTAAATGTCAGGAGAAAGCATCATATGTGCTGTATAGATTGATTTATATTTCTTCCTGTCTTTCTTGTGAGATGTTTACAACACTATAAGTAGCTTATTAAGTAGTTTAAGCAGTGAGTTTCATAGTCATGCAGGGATTAAAATGTGGGCGTTCTCATAAAGCTGCAAATAATAATCTAGCATCCTAGAGAAAATGTGGTGCCTCTTTAGATGATGATGATGACATCGACAACGACCTAACTGTTTTATCCATTGCTTCAGGCCAGCATTTATTTATTTTTATTTAACATAATTTTCAGGCAGCCATTTAATGTGGTTCCTGTTTCACTTCCCATCTTTTTGGAATTCTTTAGCTGACGTTTCAGTCACTTAGGTCCAGTTAGAAATGAAACAAAATGGATGACAAGGAAGAATGGTGGAGGCTGGAGATGAAACAAATGGGCATTTTCATTCAAACACACTTTATATCATTTTAGCTGCAAGTAATGTTCCACCCAAAGGAAATCTGTAAACTGAAGCATCACTCCACCTAAGCTCTAATACTTGCTGTTGACTTTTTAGTGGAGGTTAGGAAATGATACTTAATTTACATCCTTATCAGATATGGATCCAGACGTGAGTCATTTCCAGCAGGAGATTAGAAACTGATGTCATCTTGATGTGAATTAAAGTATTTAACAAGCTCTTCAAACTGCCACATTTTTGTTCCATCTGAAATCTCAAAGACTACAACATAACATTCTTTTTCTGTTAACATTGTTTAAAGACTCAAGGCACTGAGATATGAATTGCATAAGACATAAACAGGCCATTTATCATGTGAATTTCTAAAAATCTTTATTGGAAATACATCATTATGGGATAACTCTAATATTGCCCTGGTAGCCATAGATTAGTGCAGTGCATTCTCTTCAGGAATGCCCTTCCATGGGAGGCTAGGCTGGCTCCCTCCCTGCTTTCCTTTTAATAGCAACCAAAGATGTTTTTATTCAAGCAGGTTTTTAATATGTAAATGATATATAATTTAATATATAATCAGGGAGGCTTTTATATGGGATGTGTGCTCTAGTTATGTTTTTAACTTTTGTATGTTTTAAGTCATTTTATACTATTTTTAGGTAGATGATTTTAATTGTTTTAAATATTTATTGTATTTTTTTTAATGATGTTATCTGTGAACAGCCTTGTATTCCTTTTGGGGAGAAAGGTGGCATAGGAATGAAATAAATAAATAACCCCCTCCCCTACTTCTCATGAACCAAAAACTGGATCCAGAGGGTTTCCCAGTCCCCCAGTACTGTTTTTAGTGCCCCAGTACTGCCATTTTTACCACAGTACCAAAGGGAGGTTCCACCTCACAATTCTGCTAGAATTCCCTGTTTCACTTGCAGGAGCCCACTATTGGGTCCTTCCCTATGTGAGAAACTGACGATCAGTTCTAAGATCTTTCTTTGTATCTCATGACAAATTATTCTGATCTCAATATATCTAAACAAAATGGAGTTGATTTTTACAAGTTACTTTTACATTTCCAAAACAGGCTTCAAGAAAACCAGAAAACATGAAATTTGGACATTTTGCTCTTCTCTTTGCCCTTATTACTATCTCTCAGTTGCTGCAAGCCAACTGTGAAAGACAGAAGGGGAGAAAAAAAGAAAGGCTGAACAGTGAAAAAAGTGGACCAGATAATCAGAATGGAAGAGGGGAGAAAACACGAGGGCAGAAAGGTTCTCTTAAAGGCAAGTTTACCACCAAGGAGAAGGCTGTGTGCACATGGACACTTAATGAAGCTGAGATGGCTACCTTAAAAATTGATTGCAAAAAAGAGGAAAGCACCTTCTCTTGTGAATTTTCTGGCAACCCTTCCACATGTCCATCGTATGCAGAAAATAAAAAGAATTTTTGGAAGCAAATCACAAGGTCTCTGAAGAAGAAGAAGAACATCTGTGATGACCCAAAGGGCATCCTAAAATCTAGAATTTGTAGTAAAGGTCCTCCAACTGCTCACCTTCGAATAGTAACCCAAACAAGAGAAGTATCAGAAAAACCGAAACAAGAGAAGCCCATTCACCCTGGAAGGGAGACCTCTTTGGTACCAACAACTCCTATTGCAACTGGACATCAGCCAGGGGAGTCATCCAGTGATTGTGTTGAAGATATTGATTATATTGATCAGAGAAAGGTGGCTGAAGAATACTGTTCAGAGACGTGGCTCTCTCTTTGCAACTTTTTCATTTCAATGATACAGGATAAAAAGTGCAAATAGAAATGTAATGAGGCTGACAAAATTTCCTTGAGTTACTACCATATCAGACAGTATACATATAATCCATTATAGGTTGCTGTCCAATACAGCTGGTCAACAAACAGTTTTCTTCAAAAGTTATCTGATGACAGAGTTGGAGAGATATTCCCCTCTTATCCCCCAAATAGACTGCAGACAAATCCCATGACTGTAACCATGAATCCCACCCATATACCTTTTACCTCCTTGTAATATTGGGGGAGGGAGTTAAATGATACCACCCAAGAGGGCAGATTTGACTGTGTGGCTGCTGGATGCTGACTTCTACATGATAATTTCTGTTTGTGTATCGAGAGGACATGGTCTTCTCAAACTTTTGGTTTTTCATGAAATCACTTCAGGCTACCAAAGATGCAGATATGACATATTTTATTTTCCTAGAGAGAAATTCATTTACATAGCATGTTATTCAAATGTTACCGTTGGATGTTACAAATCTCTCTGTAAAAATGTACATATCATCCCTTCTGGAATGTTACTCTCCCATCTCTCACATGTTTCTAACCAAAGTGCTGCTTTCAGTGCTATGTACTTTTCATACTTTTTACTTTAAGATTGTTTTAAATAAATAAAAGTATCTTTTAAAGTTTGTTCTTTAGGTGTGCTAAACAGTGCCTTCTACATGAGAATTGTGGTTACGTTGCCTATCATTCTACCATACTCCATTTCCAAATGTCTCTGTTTTGTTAAAATATGACTTGAATATGATCTTTGAAGTATGCTTACTCAGAAGTGAAACCTCTTCTGCATAATAAACCTTACACCTAGATCAGCCAAACAAATGGAATTCAGCGAAAGGCTCAGTTGTCATTGGTTATATAAAAAAAAATCCTATGGGAACAACAGGCAGCAATATTGCAAGGAAGGGCTATTTCCAATTCATACACAATGTTACATATTCATACATTAGAATGGACCAGATATCTCTCCTTTTGCCCACTGAAAATCTCTAATATTTAATAGCTGTGAAGCATTCCCACTGATAACACATTTGAATAATGCTCTATATGGGGGGGGGGGTCTACATGTGTGCATACATTTCATCTACAGTGCAGACTAACAGTATATGAGGTCTCAGTTTTACTCAGTGAAATCTGGGAATGTAAGATTCAGCTGTGTCCAAGGGCATTCATTGCATTTTTTCTTTTTTAAAATATATACTTTAAAATTAAAGCAACACAAGACTTTTCTTTTCTTTTTTTTTTTTTAAGTGGAAGGATAAGTGCCCTTGACATGCATGCTGAGTGCATAGTGTATGGGTTCACGTTTGGAACCCATTTACTATGAAGATTTTAAAAAACATACTTTTTTTTAGTTATATTTCACCTTTGTGCTTGAGCCAGAAATAAATATGTCTGGGCTGAAACCCTACAAGAAGCAGGCAGAGCATAATGCTCCATCAATGTAGTTCTGTATCTACCCCAGGTATTTTTTGGGATAGGTATAAAGGATTTCTCCCTGTCTCCACAGCTATCAAGCCCCAAAAGGGGAGGAGGATGCTTACCAGTAGGGAGGGGAGGAAGGAGGAATGAAGATGAAGAAACAATGGAGAAATATCTTGTCTCAACTCAGAGCAAGAAGGAAATGGGAATGCCTTGGTGGAGAGCACTCTCCTATCATTTCCCACTGGAGTTATATCAATTGAATTGCCTCTTTGCCTTCTACACTCCCCACCTGTAAGTATAGCAGCCTGTCTCAGGGCTTGACCTCTGTGTGTGTGTGGTGGTGAGGAGTTGTAGTAAGGGCTATACAACACCATCTTGCACTCCATCCAAACCAAAACATACATAAGCCACATTTACATGCACACATGTCACTAACAGGATTTTGGCCATTGTTTGAAATTCAGTATATTGTTAAAAGTGCATACTATTAAATGTGCTAATTCAGTTCACACAAAATCAATAACATCATGTATTATATCTTATCTGGTGATGGTGTGTGCCTTCAAGTCATTTCTGACATATAGAGACTCTAAAGTGACCCTTTAGGGTTTTCTTGGCTAAATTTCTTCAGAGGAGGTTTGCCATTGCCTTTCCTTGAGGCTAGGAGCACGTGACTTGCCCAAGATCACCCAGCGGGTTTTATGGCCAAGTTGGGATTCATGGGAATTGAACCCTGGTCATAGTCCAACACTCAAACCACTATGCCATGCTGGCTCTCTGTATCTTATCTGTGTAGTCCAATATAAGATATAGTTTTGCCTTGAATGCATTTTAGGAATAGTCTCTAATCTCCTACAGAAGGCTTCAGTCAAATATGAAAGAACCAACTTTATTTTATACACTATACAGTTTTGCCCAACCAGAAATCAGCTATTGAAACAGACTTTCACTTTGGAATATGCCCATTATGACTTAATAGATACCATAAGAAATAAATCATTGTCCTACAGTACTGATTGTCAAATACTCAAACCCTAATTATAACAGGTACTCTTTCATATTACACAATTATTCTATGGAATTTTGGGAGTTTAGTGAGGGGCATTTGAAATTATCAGTCAGAGAGTTCCTCTATCCTCACCAATCTACAAATCCCAGGATTCTCTACAATTAAATAGAATCACAGCACTGTAACAAAGATGGGCCTCTTTGGATATGGGAATAGTAATCTAATCCTTGCAATGGAAGGCATACCCTCCAACATTTCACAAATAAAAACCAGGACAAGTGTAACCAAGCAACACTTGTGTGTGGTCAAGATGACAAAAGGTATTAAGAAGAAAAAATACACAAACTAGGAGAGGTTGCAGCAGTTTGCTTTTTGTGTGAGCCTACTGATAAAGGCAAGATTCCACTCCTTCCTCTATTCTCTTCCCTAAGGAATTAAGTGGAGATTACTTGTGTAATTTGAACTCAATTTGTAGTAACTGAAGTAAGCTGAGGACAAAGGGAGAAAGTGGGAGGAGGAGAAAGAAATGGGGGCATTTTGGAAACATCTGAAAAAGTGGGACAATGGAGGATTTTTAGGCCTGTCCCTGCCAAACTGGCACAGTTGAAGAATAGGAGAAAGTCTGACAGTACATGAGAAATATGAATGTTAATGGGAGGAGAATGGAAGATGGGCTACTATGGAGATTATCACATGAGCCTCAATCCTGCCTTGCTCTTACCACAATCACGTTATTTAAAAAAAACCCAAAAACATACCAGTTTTGGAACTTTTAATACTGCACTTCTCTTCAATAGTGCAACTGGGTTTTTTGCACCATCAAGGGTTCCCATGCACTCTCTTCCTCTTTCCCCCTTAATCCCACCTCCCTGCTCCCATCTTCTCCTACCAAAGAAGGAATGACTGCCTCCTCATAATTAAGCAGTAATTTCTTCTCTGGCAGGCTGGAGTGGTGGCAAGGAGAAGCCTGTTTTGAGAAAAAAGCCAATACTTTCTTCTCTTCTCAGCACCAGAAGTAGAATGTCTATGGATGTTCGGAGACAGGGAGCAGGAGAGAAAGGAGTAACACACACTCGCACCACGTGGGATCATCAATCTCTAAATTACCCCAGGAATGACCTATCTCACATACTTCAATAATGGGTAAACAGTGTCATCAACAGCTATTCACAGGATTTTCCTGTTCATTAACAGTAGCGGCAGAAGCACAGATTGGCTACCTGATAGCTAGGTTGTGCAGTAGGATCGCACCATTACAATTAATATCTTGCTTCTGGTCCACTAAGAACAGGGCAGTAATCTCCAGTGACACCTCCTTCCCATCCATTAAGGTGAACTTTCCGGTACACGAAGAAACCTTGTTATAAAGTTGGGAGATATTTATCACTCCTTCAACAAACAACTAGATCTTTCTCATATATACCGTATTTGTTTTGCATGCTTATCTATGATAAATCAGCATGTAGAGAGATCTTGTGGCAATTTCTTTCTTTCAGTTAGTCTCAAAGGTGCTACAAGATCTCTTTACATACTGATTTTACAGACTTACATGGCTATATCTTTGAATTCTACCACTCTTGGATAGGATGTCATGGTGAATAATTTAATTATTAACCAATTGTAGTGTTTAAAAAACACGCAAGCTCAGCTCCCCTAAGGGATTTAAAAAGACTCTTTTGGACTTTGATGCAGTCCACACATTCCCATGCTGGGATACAGATTATTTCGCTGCTAAAAAAAAAAAGAAAGAAAGCACCCTAACAGTAGGTCATGTCACGGAATATGTAAGACTCCTTGTGTCTCAGTGAGGGCACACAATGAACACAAACGTTAATGTGACCACATAAAGTACCCATAGTGGTTAAATCCTTTATCCACCCTGTTCGCATATGAAGCAACATGTGGGGAGAATGTCCAGTTTTAGGGATTTGTTCCAATCTGCTGCCCTTGCAGCCTTTTTTCCACCCTGGCTCCAATACCAGGAGGAAGTGGGAACATGAAATCTAATGGAGAAATAAGGGAGAACCCATTTTCTCTCACTTACATGTCCTTTTACTTTTTACATGAGTGGGGAAGATGCATGAGTAAATATACTTGGCTCTCTTGATTTCATGGGTGATTATGAAAATAAACCGAGAAGTTTTGGGTCATTTTTGCATGCTGCTGACTTACTCACCTAGTTTTCTTTCCCCTTCCCTTTTCTCATGGAAACATTTTATACACTTCTATCCCTGTCACTGTCTCCTTCATTCATTTACCTGCCTGGCATTGATACAAGCTACACACCTATCTCATAATCCTATTACACAAGAACCTGCTGGGGATACAAGGAATGAGTCAACAGTTTCTTCCTCAGATTCACTCCCCTTTTCATTGAGGGCCAATGACTGACAACCTCCTGATATCGCCTCACCTGGGTCTGGCCAACCGTCGTGGCAGCTTAGTGATCAGTTGCTGTAGACATTTTACACATTCTTCTTCATCCCTACTAACACTTTATGTACTCAGATAACAAGCTCCACACCCTTGCCTTCATTAACCCCTTCTGACAGTGCCTGAGGCAGTGCAGTTCCTTACTTGCCGGATATTCTTCTTCTTCTGTTGGCCTCTTACTGTTTGTGGAACTATTTGCTTCCTCTGGGCTATCTCCTAGTGTGGCACTCCTTTGATTTACTTATAAGGCCATAGATCAGTCTCTGTTCTGAGAAACTCTGTTAAAACAAGAGGAAATGCAACATGCTTTCGCTTGCAGCACTTCCCACTCACCTCTCTAGGGACATGTTGCTATGCATCACTATATACCACATTCAAATCATTAATGTCACTTGGGACCAGCTCAGGACTTCATGGCTATCACCATCCCTAAAGTTGAGACCAAAACATCCTTTTAAACTGTTTGTACCTGGAATGTCTGAGTTGCAGAAACCATGCTGGCCAGGGAGTTTATGGGGGATGGGTAAGATATGATGTGGGAAGCCTTATCCCTGCCTGCCCTAGGGATGAATTCATGTGGAGGATTCTGGTGAACAATATGGCAGGGCAGGGCAGGTGCCAGTGATAGACAGGAACTCTCACTTTGTGGGATCCCAGAACAAATAGGCCCAGTGTCAGATCCATATGCATTGCTGTCATGATGATATGATGATGTAATGACGATATGATGTTAAGGTGATATGGTGATATAGCTTTATGCTAAATATGCTGCTTTATTGAGAGGGGAATGAGAATCATGTGGGAAGCCAAGCTTGGGAAACAACAGGAGGGTACAAATGGCCAGAGGTGACAAAGATTTGTGGTTTTATGACCCTGTTGTTCTTGCAAGCAGATCAGGGCTATAAACCAGGAATATTTTCCTTCCTTAAGTGCAATTGAATGATAATTCAGGAAAGGAAAGAGGAAACATGAAAAGTCACTTTGATCTGGTTCAAAGGCTGGGATTGTAGCCAGGGAGGAGGGCTGGATGATGGGAACTCTTAAGCATGATCCAGGGGAAAAACTTTTCAGTTCTGACACAAACCCTGGATAGAGAAACTTCTGTCTCAATTTCTGGAATAACATCTTTTGTTTTAATCATACTAAGATGTTCTCTTGGTTATCAGTTGACCTCTTTCCCTGAGATTTCAGGCCAGATTTGAAACCAGAAACCAGGCTCTTGAGATATCACAGGATTTGTATTTGTTATGTTACAGAGGTGGCACAGGCAAGCATTGGTAGGATCTTGGTCAACTTTCCATGGAAACTGTTTTTTTGGGCAATCTGAGTAAATGGGTCCAGCTTTTGGTTAAATGCAATTAATTGGTTAAATATGTCCAATTATTAGGGGGAGTGGGGAAGCAGAAATTATTTTAGGAGGCAGGGAAGGCCAAGCAATGAGAAGTGCCATGTAGCTGCAGTTGTTGCTGCCATTCTCAACCAGGTTTATCTCCCCACTTGGATTTATCTATGATACACAAGACACATTACAATTTTTTCCCCTGGCCTTATGTCACTGCTGCTGTTGCTGCTGATTGTGGAAGGCTCATAGCCAGAGAGGTTTTTCCCAGGCTCTGTGCAGCTGCCACTGCCAGGGTTTGGACAGCAAGGAAGTTAATGAGTCACAGTGCTGATGCTCCACTCCCTGGTTTGTCCCAAATTACAAGATGGACCAAGTGCATGTACCCACTGTCTATTTCTTTGCCTTTGGCTTTTTGGTGTACCAGTGTTGCACAAGCACAACACCTATCCAAGCACCTTTACAGTAAGCCAGAGAACCCTGGAGCTAGCTAGGAATGGGTGGAGATGAGTATTGCCATCTTGCACACAAACCCCATCATTCTCCTCTTCCAGTGTTGCTTGTCTTGCATTTGCCATATGGTCTGGGACCCAGCAAATTACAGCAATTTCCTGTGATTTTACCCGGCACCCTAAGACCTGGCAACCTTATTTCCTATCTGGCATCACATGAGAAAGATATGTTCTCAGCCAACATCACATGCCAGCATTACTGCAAAGACATGATCAGTGTACTGTAAAACAGAAGTAGTGTCAAGAGCCTTTTTGGCCCACTAAAATGCTTGTTGCAAACTGATACTTGCAATTTGTATAGTAGCCTAATATATAATATATAAACATAGCCTGGAAGGAGGAGGCAATTCTTTTTTTTTTAAATATATTTTATTTTCATATAATTAACAAATACCCAATAAAACAAACATACAGACAAACAAAACATACCAACATATTTATACACATGTATTCCTCATCTATTTTGCATTCAGAACTCCTTTTCTACTCTATACCTTCCTTACCTCCTTCTTCCCCCTCTTCTCATCTCCTTCCCTTCTCTCTTCTCCCTTTCTCTTCCTTCTCCTCCTCCATCTTCCTCTCCCCATCGATCTTGCCCCTTACTTCATTTCTTCATCTTCCCTTCCCTTAACTGTCCTCCTTAACCTCTCCTCCTCTATGATCTCCACCAAAGGAAGAGACAATTCTGAACATATGTAGGGGGTGGACATCTATAGGATTGCTTTGCTTTTTACCTGCTAGGGAAACAGCCGATCAGCCAAGGGAAATACCCAATGCTATTGCTGAAAACTTTTCAAAAGTTTATCTAATCATTATTTCCTCTTTGAATTGGCATGGTTATTTGTTTCTGGGCTCAAATATTTAATATAATCTATTAAGATTAAAGACATTTGCATGTTCACTTCTAGATCTGTAGATTGAAACCTCATGAGAAATGTTTCTCAGTTTTTCCCCCATAGGCATTGGGTAATCTAAATAATCTTTCATAGCCTTTTCTGGAAAAGCTCCATGAGGTACTAAGATATGCTCTCCCACATATCACAGACGAAAACTGGGACACATGAGGCAAAAGGTATTAATTAGGAAGAAAGCATAAATTAGGAGAGGCTGATTCATCATACGGGAATAGTCCTCTAATCTCTACATTGGAAGGCATACCCTTCAACATTTTGTAGATGAAAACCAGGAGACCTGTGGCCAAGCAACATCAGAGCACGATCAAGATGGCAAAATATATTAATGAGGAAGAAGAGTGCACAAACTGGAGAGGCTGTAGCAGTTTGTTTTTGCCAGAACCTACTGGGAAAGGCAAGGTTCCACCCCTTCTCCCCTTTCCCTCAACTATATTAATTTACTGGAAACGATATATGCACCTTGATCTCAGTTTGCACCAACTGAAATAATCTGAGGACAAAGGGGGGAAGTGGAAGGAGGATAGAGAAATAGGGACATTTTAAAAGCAGCTGAAAAAAGTAGGATGACAGAATATTAATTGGGGCTTCCCCTGTCAGATCAGAACAGTTGGGGGGGGGGTGATGAAAGAAGATGGCCAGGGGCAGAATCCATACCACATAGCAACTGACAGTACTGAAACTCTTTGGGTGAAATAGCCAGGCATTGGCAAGGGGAGTGCCAAACTGCCACTTAGTAATAGGTCTCACATAGAAGTTGTTTTTCAAAAGAAAATAGTGTCCTACCACAAGAGCTGAATGGACTGGTTTATAATCCTCCCAGGTTTTAGTCATATCATCTCACTGAGGTACCTGCAGTATAGAACGTGCCCACTCACTAGCCAGCCCTTGTTCAATTATACCTTCTCTTTGCAAAACAATTAACTTCTAATCTGCTTTTATCAAAACATATGGGTTTGCCTAAAGATTCTGCTTGTTGATGAATAGCCAGATTATCCTCTTATTAATGGGCCCCATAATAGAGTTTCATCCTGGACTATTTTCACTGCGTGAATAACCCCTGAGCAGGGGGAGAGGAGAGAAGTCTGGCCCTTTCCTCTAGGTTCATGCAAAACCAAACTGTTGCAGCCTCTCCAATTTGTGTGCTCTTCCTCATTAATATATTTTGCATCTTGATCGTGCTCTGATGTTGCTTGGCCACAGCTTTCCTGGTTTTCATCTACAAAATGTTGGAGGGTATGCCTTCCAATGTAGGAATTAGAGGACTATTCCCATATGACAAATCTTTTATCATGCAAAGGTGGGAACTGCATAGACTCCAAGGGCCCTTCTACTTACTCAGTTATAGCACTGTGGTTCCACTTGAAATGCCATGGCTAAATCCTGATGTTTGTACTTTGCTGAGGGGCTAGAGAAATCTACCTGAGAAATCTAAATTCCTCACCATAAACTACAAACTTCAGGATTCCATAGGAAGTGACCATGGCAATTAAAGGGAAATCATAGTGCTATAACTGCATACTATGAAAAGTTGTTGTGAGATTCCATTTTCCAGCATTTCTGGAATGCTGACTAGGCTCGTGGGACTTGCAGCCCAACAACATCTGGATGGTTGCATGACTCCCCACGTCCACCCCATTGGAAGCAAAAGGATTCAGCTGAAGCTCAGTTGGTGATAGTAAAGGTTTTGATCTTCTCCCATGGCTTGTTTTATCTCCTTCCTAGTATTTTGTGCTGTTTGAAACTTGGAAGTTATAAAAAGGTATGAAAGTTACAAGACAGAGTTCGTAGGGCTAATGCCACCTCACTACTTTTGACAGCACAGCCTTTGATCATAGACTATCTCTCACTAGTTATGATAAATGATATTGTTCTGGTTTTTCAAATTGTTTCAGAGCTCATCATAAAGTCAGCAGGTAGCCACATCAGCAGGACTTTGCTGTCCATGTTGGGAGCACCAACAAGTCCCTACACTATAACCCTGGAGTGAATGTGTTACTTTAGTTTATGGCTGGCAAAAAGATAGCAGCAATGTCAGGAGTCCTTGCTCTAACTTGGGTCTCTCATAATGTTTATTTTTGTGTTTTCTTGTTGTGTAGTGCTTAAAAGAGCATGCAACTCAATGAGAACATAACACTTCTGACGCTAATTGCAAACAGGCATGGGAAGAGTTCTGAGCAGACTACATATGGCAATAGCAATAGCAAGTACATTTCTATACTGCTTATCAGTGCACTTAAACACTCCTAAGCAGTGTACAATGTATAAGCCAATTGCCCTCAACAAGCTGGGTACTCATTTTAGCAACCTCAGAAGGATACCAGGCTGAACCAATCCTGAGCCCCTGGCTGGTATTGAACTCACAACCTTGTGGTTTGTGAATGAGTGGCTGCAGTACAGGCATTTAACAACTGCGCAACCAGGGCTCTTGCACAGATGAAAATTGGGACATATGTGGCCAAGGAATATCAGTGTGTACCCAAAATGGCAAAATGTTATCAGTGAGGAAGAACAAACAAGTTATAAGAGGCTTCAGAAGTTTACTTTTACCTTACAAGATTCCACCTCCCCCCAAGTTAATTGAGTGCAAACTTTGAACTCAATTTGCAGCAAGTGAAAAAAGATGGAGGCAAATGAGGGAAGCTGGAGGAAGAGAGATAATTTGCAGTAACATGAAGAAGCCATTAAAAAAGAGGCTGAGAAGAGGGCGAGGACCTTGTAGTCCTCCAGATGTTGTTAATTCCCTGTTCTAGCTGCTGGAGCCAGCACAGTCAATAACAAGAAATGCTGGAAGTTGTAGTTCAGTGACATCTGGATCCAGTGAAAGAGGACAAGTGAAGCATTTTGCTTCACAAGCACGATGTAGGATTTAAGACCCTATTTGGTTTTGGATTAGATTGAATCAAAATGAAACTATTTGTTATTCATTTTTATATTCTGCTTTACTTTTCTGCAAAGACATTTTTCTTTTATACCCCAACATCTTTTTACAAAACCAAATTGAAAATCAACATCTTCTCTTTCCTTTCCTCCCTGCTCTCTCCCTCTTACCCATAACCTGTACTCTAGTTTTCTCAGAACAAGTATGTATTTTATTTGTACTACATTTCACTCCTGTAGAATATAATTTCAATATCATTGGTAATAAAGTGAGTCTTGACTCGCTAAGTCAGAAGAAGGTATCATAGAGTGTGTGGGTCACATGAACCATTACTAATTTTAGCCCTGAGATGTTACGGGACCCTTCTCGGTTGGAAATTGGAGCCAAAAAAGTTCCAGGGATAGCAGTTTGAGCTCTCATAGGTTACAGTCCAGCTCAGGAAGAGGAGGACAGTATCATCTTTTTGCCTAGATGATGGACCCAGCACATTAGCTAACCTTTGCTGATCAAATCACACCAAATTTCCATTCTAAGTGCCAATTTATTTTCAATGTTATCCTGGCAACTGCTAGGGGTGGGTGGGCAACTGCCAATGGTTGGGGTTACCCTCAGAGATCAAGCCAAAAAAAGTTTAGAAATGCACTGTATGCCCTCTGGTGGGGTGGGCTAAATGTCACCATGCTCCTTTTCTCTGAGCTATGTTAGGCTCAATAGAAGCCTTTTTAAACCCAGAAAGTAAAATAGAAGGGAGAGGGCATGTTGAGATAAAAGTTTTGGGGCAATAAGGGACCCTTCAGTCCTGGAGGTCTGCATGTGGCCCATGGCCCATGCTTTGCCCTTCCTGATGTAATTCAGGCTAATAGAGCCATTCTTTTATGAAAGAAAATTTTTTATAACTGTTTTAGTAAAAATAATGGACTTTCCAACCATTGTTTGGGTGCTGTTGTTATGGTATGACTAGTAGAATTGAAATACAGAAGGATTGGTGGCCATTCAAATTGTTAGATTTCCTCGTATGATTGTAAATGTGTTGAGATGTTTAGTCAAGAAACGTCACTATGGTGTGATCCCTATTCAGGCTTCCTGTGAATGCAGTTCCCAGAACCCAACTTGTGTTAGTATAATCTTTTCTCCTTCACAAACATAAACAGACAAATGTTTTATAGCTACATCTAATGCTACTGTTTCCATAGAAGCATGTAAGCCACTTTAAACAGTACAATGACATGTCAATTGGCTCATTAAAATCA
This sequence comes from Phrynosoma platyrhinos, assembly GCA_020142125.1. NCBI lineage: Eukaryota > Metazoa > Chordata > Lepidosauria > Squamata > Phrynosomatidae > Phrynosoma > Phrynosoma platyrhinos. The sequence continues at coordinate 100,705,526 of CM034708.1, forward strand.
CCTCATATTCCATCTTCTAAGTGTGGCACTACATGGGAACAACAGATATTGCCTAGTGACAACTTTGTGTCCTAGCAATTTGCATCAGTGTCAGGGAAACGCACACTATGAAGTACATAGAAACCTTGCAAGCATAAAATAGGAAGGGACACATTTTCCAGCCTGGCCCCTTCTACTATTCCCCAACCTCCCATGCCAACATGGTACGCAGTATAAACATAACTTAATTCAAATAAAAGTGGTTTAAAAGCTCCACAGTATTGGCAAGTGCTTTGTAATAATTTTCAACCTAATCTCAATACATCTCCCCGGTTGATCTTTCCCCAATCAAATCATATTGGATATGTGGCTTCTTTTCCACCCAGAACAACTGAGCACATATACTACAATGTATGCTTTCACTAACTGCCTGTTACCATACATGTTTTGTCTATAATAATAGATCACTCTCATTCAAGAACTATGACACTACTAGGGTCAACTTATGCATCAACTAATTATGATTTATAACAGCATCACACATTTTAAAGGCTCTGATCTAAAACCAATAACAACAACCCCTTTGCTACAGTTAGTTATGGTTGAAACAGTTTTCAGTTTCCCTTTTCCAAAGCCATGTATACTCTTCTCTCTCTCTCTCTAATTACCCAGAAGTTATATGAATAGTGAGTAGTCATAGGAGGGTTCTCACTCTCACATGCCTTTCCCCAGATTAAAATGCTTTTGTTTGCCCAGGTTTTTTAACCCAGGATCTGTGATATTTTTATTTTCTTATTGTTTTCTATTCTGCACAATCATGCTGACCACATGATCACAGAGTAGTCTCTGACAACACTGGTTCTTCAACTTAATAATGGAGATGAGCACTGCCTCCTCCTTAACCTTGTCAATGGGGAATACCTTACCTACCTATTGCTTTTAGTGTAATTTAAACTGCCTGCTTCTTTTAGCATTGATATTATTCTTTCTGCCTGCATTAATATGTGTGCATGATGTTTTTCATTAATTATGTGAAATAATGCCTGGAAAATTGGAAACGACTTGGAGGCAACAACAACAAATGTTGAGATGTAAATACAGTAACAGCTCAATCCTGTACACATCTGTGAGTTCCATTGTATTTACTGAAGTTACACCCATGTATGTGGGTGTAGAATTACAGATTAAGTCATAGTGATATAAATGTGATGATATAAATGTATACATTAGCATTGATGAGTAATTAACACATATTAATATTGCCTTAAAATGCGACAACAGAGACCAGCTTGGATAATCTTGAAAAATGAATAGGTTGATTTAGGGTATAGTCAGCCCTCCGTATACATGGATTCTTTTATCCATGGATTCAACCATCCACAGCTTTTTTAAAAAATAAAAATAAATGTAATTCCAATAAGCAAACCTTGATTTTGCCATTTATATAAGGTACACCATTTTACTATGCCATTGTATTTAATGGGAATTGAGCATCCAGAGATTTTGGTATCCCCTGTAACCAAACCCCAGCAGATACCAAGTGCCCACTGTAGTTACATCTGCCAAGATATATTTACTATTGGAGCTAAGCATAGCTTCCCTGTACAAAGGCAGAGTATCTTTAATAACCAGGTGCTTAATAACCAGAATTGCCATTATCTTCAGACTGCCTTTCTGGGTTCATAGAAGACCAGCTGGATCTGTGGTTTAATCCAGCACAGCAATTCTTAAAATTCATGCACTCAGCTGGATGAAATCATCTTGGCAAAACTGTTCACTATCTGCATTTCTGGAGTGTTGTTGTTGTTGATAATAAATGGTCTTTTTGCTCTCCGATGTTTTAACAAAGTAAATGAAAATATTTTGTGTGAAATACATTTACTGTTTGGCATTCCTGCACCAGCTCTGCTAATGTAATGTCACTATTCATTGAATTACTGTCTATAAAAGGTTTCACCACTTTGAATTTGTCCAGCATTGTTTGATAGGTTAAAAAGGTGACTTTTAATTACATTAAGTGGTGCTACCCCAGATGTCAACAAACCTGAACTACTAAGAAATGAACACTCACTCCCATCCACAACATTGTGTGGCTTCTATGCACATTTTGTGGCACACCAATACCTATACATTTGCTTTGATGCAAGGGGAAACGGTGCCCGCTGCACATATTTTGGTGCAGATCACTATGCATTAGAAACCATGTATTTTAATGTGCTGCCTTTCAGTTTATTAGCTATAATGAATGGTAAAAGCCTAATTAGAAGAGCTGATCAAGCAAAACATCAAAGTGATACTGCTTTCCTTTGCTTGCTCAGTAGGAAAAGGGAGATTTGAATGGATACATGTCATATTAGTGATCTCAATGCGGAGCTCTGAATATCATAGGCATCCTGGCTTATGATGTATAATATAAGTTGTGAAACTTTCTTCATGATAACTTACTAGGATCCACTGTTTGTTTTAATTAACCAAATTAATACAGGCAGTCTAATTCATAACCAAAGTAGTAAACATTCAGAGGAAGAGGGAAAGACAGATACATTGGAAAAAGGTGTGTGTGTGTGTGTGTGTGTGTGTGTTTGTGTGTGTGTAAACTGAAGTTAAAACACAATACTAAAATAATAAACTAAAACAGTAAACACAAACTAATACACTAAACACTGACTAAAACACAAAAGGGCTCTGACCACCCCCATCCAAACTGTTTAGAGTTAAGAGAGTCAAGCAGTCATATTTAGGAATTAATGAGTGGTGGTTAAGAATTTAAATTAGCTAGGAGTGGAGTGTGTGAGTGTATGTGAGTGTGTGTGAACTGAGTTCTAAATATATTGTTATGGTCAACCTCTGTTAATGTTCTTGTATTTATCTGCTTTTGGCCTCCAGGCATGCTATATAATAGAAAACTTGGATTTAAACAAGGTCCCTGTGGTACTAGCAGTGAATAAAGAGGGGAGGTGCCAGGTGAGGTATATATCACATGGGGCAGTGGTGGCAAACCTATGTCACACATGCCAGAGGTGGCACTCAGAGCCCTCTCTGTGGGCACACATGCTGTTGCCCCAGCACAGAGTTCATTACTAGAAAGCCAGAGGGACGCGGCACTTTGCAATAAATAAGTGGGTTTGGGATTGTAGTTTGGACACTTGGTCTCTAAAAAGTTTGCCATACTGATATAGGAGTCAAATAGACCAGCTGCCCCAGCCCCAGCCACTCTCCATTTGCTATGGGACTGTGGTGACCAGACACACCTGCGGTCCTGAATGGGCAGCCAGCAAGTAGCACTCTTTTTTTGCACTCCTTTGGCTGGTGGCCCTGGGCCACCTTGGGTGGGAGCAGTTGGCTTTGGCCTGATCGAGGGCCATGCATCATCTATATGCCATGCTCCCAGACTGGCTCAAAGCCAGGACATTTGGCCCATATATTTTGGGCCATAGATAGGTTTAGGGAATCTAGGAGGTCCCCACAACTGGTGGCCACAGCAATAAGACAGCAGGTTCTTACACTGGTGGCAGAGGGGAAGACAAGTGAATGCCCTCACTCTTAGTAGTATGGGATTTGTGGAAGTCTTCATATTTGGTGGCAGCAAAGGTTTAGGTGGAGTCTCACACCTGGTGGAAAGGCAGTGAGTTAAGTGGTAAAACTCCAGTGTTGCATGCTTTTCATGTTGCTTGTAATAAAAATCAATGATGGTGTTCCCAAATGGCAGTATTTCTCCAGTTTGATGTTGGCAGACTTTGTGTATATTGTTCATGATACCATGAACTGAGTAGGAAAATCCACATATTTTCTTGATGCAATAACATTACGTTTTTCTTTTCCCTCTCCTTTATTTTCTTGGATTGCTATGTTTAGCCCACTGATAAAATTGCATCAACTCTATTATGTATTTATTCAATTGATTGTTAAAAAAAGTAGGCCAGAATCCTGTTGGGGTGTTGTGCCTTTGTAAGTGGACTTATGTTTGCAGGAATTAGATTTGTGCAACATCTATATCGAATAAAGGGCTGCTACTAAATAGCAGAACTAGCAAAGGACCAATGCTCATCAGTCCCAATGCAGTCACATTGGTCTGATGAGTATCAGGCACCAATGCACCTTGGAAACTCTTGCTGGTATCCCAATATGCATCTTTGCAATTCAATAACTGGGTTTCTTCATAACTCTGCAATGTAGCTAGGTATACACAATGTTACATTACATGAAAAGTCATAACTCACTGCCTTTCCACCAGGTGTGAGGCAGTTAGGCCACTCTTAAAAAAGCCTTCCCTGGATCCCCTGGAC
>CM034708.1:100728576-100744825 GCA_020142125.1 Phrynosoma platyrhinos
CCCCCCCCCCCCAAAAAAAAACCCAGGCTTACCTTGTTACATGGGACAGAATGTCTTGCCAAGTCCATCAGGGGCTGATAATCTTCCTCAGTCATGCTGCATGGGTTCTTGTACATAAATGCATTTTCCAATAGTTCCCAAATTTTGAGACAGTCTTTATCTCTGTAGAAAAACCCAAAGCAGGGTTTTAGAAACCCACTGTTACATCTAAATTATATGAGTTAGCACTTGAATACAATAAAAGCATCTGTGCTTAGGCTTTATGCAAGTTTGAGAACCTGCTCTTCTCTCTTGTACATAGCCTCTATGATACTATACCACTGTTCAAGAGGATTACTCGCAGTAGTACTTTGTGAGAATGCACGTTCACACACACATACACACATAGACAAGACAGCAGCTCTGAGTCAAGTTATCCCCCTTTGAAAAGTACCAATAACTCTTACTAACATTCAAATATCATGTTGTACATTTCTCTGCCCCTTGCTTAGTATCACTGCGCACAACTAATGGGACTGAGAAACACACAACGTGATGCAAACATTAAAGTATTAAACATTGGGATGTCTTCTTATGTTTGCCATCAGACACATGTGTAAACCACACTCAATGCAAAGCTTTATTTTGACATTAGTATATGGCAGCTTCAAGTCATACAATAAAACATGTCATACATGTTTGAATTAGATCCTACGAAGAACATGAAATGATGGTAGGTGGCCTGATATGACAGTCTTAATCTCAAACCACACATGACTGTGTTTGATCCATTTGGCCAAAAACAGATCTGTCCAAACCACATATGGAATAGAGGAGCTGGCTTTTAAAAGGAAAATGGACATGCAAAAGTTCAGCTCCTATAATATGTTGGACTGAGAGAGAAATGCTTGAGGTAAGGGACAACATGAAGGTATGCAGCAGATGGATGGAGGAGGGTTCAGTTTCCTTCACCTGTACCTCAACACTTTTCATTTTTTGCCTTGAATAAATAAAAATAAAATGCAGGCTACTCTGTGTAGTCAGACAGTGGTATGTGTAATGATAGATGAATCTCTAAATTTCAGTTTCACTCAGTTTCTCATCTTTCTAACCTTAAGTGTTGTGGATTTTTAAAGGAATTACAAAAGAAAATTCATACATACTTTGTGTGCACATGTCTTAATATACATATTTTGGCACATGAAACTTTGCCTAATATGTGCATTTTTGCAAGCTGTATATCCTAACAGGAATTTTTGTTTATTTGTTTTCTAGGGAAATTTGCATTCTTGTTTCCTTTTTTAAATCCTTTTTAAAAAACCCAACAACAATGGAGAACTTCATCATAAAATTTGGGAATGTGTGAATACTGAGTTTAAATATGTTTCAGTTCACACATTTGTCTGCACTAGTATTAGATATGTTCTCATTAAAATGCAAAACTTCAGCTCATCCATAAAGTGAAGTAAAGGTATAGGTACAGGGAAGGGGGGATGAAGGACCTTGTCCCCTCTGTCACCCAATGAAATCGTCCTTCAGTCCCTAAATGTATAGCACTGCAATAATGTAAAACTTTAGTGGATTTTTTAGAAGCAGACATTAGTCATCCAAAGAAAAGGGGCAACAAAGTCATCAAAGGGAAAAAAACAGAAAATACAGTGGGCACTTCAAAACCACAGGGTCTGAATCCATGATTTCAAGTGACCAAGGATTGTCACACCCCATATTATTAAATGGCAGTGACGTTATGAATGTGCGTGCTTCAGCATGTCCGCATTTACGTCACTGCAATTTAATAATATGGACTGTGATCATCCACGTTTTTTCCTATTCGGAGGGAGGGAAGCAAAATGGAACCCCTGTAGATCCAAATGACCTACTGTATGAGTTCTAGGTGTGAATTATTTTCCGTGTCTCTTTTTCTGCAAAACTAAAAATCTATAGATTTCCAAATCTGTTTAGAGCTTGAATTATTTTCTCTGTATCATAACTTAGTGTAAAATGAAATACTGCCGCCATGTGGAAGAAAAAAAGAAACCCAAAAGGTGTTCGCTAAAAACTTAAGTTAAAACAGAACTTTTGGTTGCATGGATAACAGAGGAAAGTGTTTATATAATTTTCATTGTTTTAATGAAAACCATGGTTCATTATAGCTTGGAGAAACCTATGAAAACATCTCCTTCATTGCACTATCTAGGGAACTAGGCTGTGAATTTCTTGTCCCAGGAGATCTATTTAGATCCCTCCCTGGTGAAGTTGCTTGATCCAGCCAACCTTTAGCCTGTGATGAATGGTCCATGCCTGCTCACACAGTTAAGTCTCCTTACATGTGTTAATCTTTGCACAGATAATCACACTTAGCCACTTCTTCTGTTATGTGTCAGACTTTTTCTCCCAGTGTCCCCACAGACAGTTCATATTTCCACACCAAAGAGATGGGATTTCTGCAAGTTCATGGATCCAGTGACTTGTTTGCCATCTCTTGCCATCTCTAAGGCTGCATCTGCACTGCAGAAATAATGCAGTTTGACACTACTTTAATGGCCATGCTATGGAATTTGTAGTACTGTGAGCTATTTAGCCTCCTCTGACAGAGGTCTGGTGCCACAACAAACTAAAATCCCAGAATCCCGTAGCATTGAGCCATGGCAATTAAAGTGTGGTCAAACGACATTATTTCTGCAGTGCAGATGCACAAGAGATGGTAATTTGGTTTCAAGATTGCACAGAGAGAGAAACACCTGGTTGAGACATATGGCAGAATGTGACACCTGGGCATATGCACTCCCCAGTTTTTATTACTTTTTGCTTTTGGAGAATCAGAGGTGATTTAAAATCTTCATTTTTTTATTTAAAAGCAATTGTGGTTTAGAGCTGCACCTAAATAGTGGTACAGACAGATTGCCAATTTGCCAATAAGCTCAGTGGCTAGCTATCTTGGCTAGCAGGAAGAGTTGGGTTCCTCTGAGATGCTCTCATTATTGTGTATTATTGATACAAGCCCTGAGTATGCCATCACATTTATATACCATAAAAAAGATTTCACCCCATATCACTGCCTCCTATGAATATTAGCAGCTCTAAATATTGCAAGAAATTAATTACAAATATAGAAGCAACCCAACTTAAATTCATGTCATACTAAATATATTTGGGTTTCCTGGATGGCAAACACTATTTTCTGCTACAAAACTTCATGCTGCAAATTTTGTTTAATATTGTGGTTATATTCAAAAAGATAGCCATGTTACATGGGAAAGCTTGTGTTAGAAATTTCTTCTTCCCAGATAGCTTCAAAGGTGTTACCAGATTCCTTTCTGTTTATTTATTTGACATTGTACAACTCTTGCAACAACAAATAAATAAAAAAGATAATAGATAAAAACAAATGTAATAACATACTGGGGTGGGGGAAATAGAAATTCTGAACTGGTGAATGAGGAAGGCGTTTGGAAAATAAAGTACAAAATATAGAATTGGGTAACAATAAATAATAAAGAAACTGTAAAACCATCAGCAACCATAATGAAATAAAATGGATGGTAAGGCTATGAGAAATTAAATAATAACAATAATAATGTGAAATAAGTAAAGACAGCAAAGGAAAGCAAGCAAGAAAAAAAAGTACTTCCTTTGCTTACTCCCCACTCCTTGTTTTTTGCTTGCTCATCTCAGATGTGGCTTCCAAATAGTTGCTCAAAATAAAAATATCCCTCAGTCTCTCAGAAGTTTTCTGGCCCAACTTTAAACACCCCAAACTGTGGAAATAGGTCAGTTGTTAATTTTTTTTTGGGGGGGGGACATATTTGCAGTGTAAGAGAAGCAGAAACATCAAACTCAAAAAAGATGAACTGTAGTTTACATTGTGAAGGGAAAGTAAATGGTTATTTTAAACAGTTTGGAATATTTCCAAACTTTTGATTTTTCCCTTTTTCCCTTTTTCTTTTTATAAATGCACTGAAAGTTTGAATGTTCTTTGAATTCAGAAAGAGGGTATTCTTTCAAGCTTTCCAACTTATTTCTAAAACTTCTTGCCAATTTCAGTGGTTTTGAAAAGGTGGCTTTTCAAAGGCTCTTTGTAAGCTTTGTTTGCCTTTAGTTTACAACTGCATACAAAGCCCCAGACACAAATTATCTGTTTCATGCCCAGAATGCTTCTGATGAAGCTAAATTCAGAGTTGGCAAATTTACTGCTAAAGATTTGTTTTAAAATGAAGTAGGTATTGACACAGAAATTGACATATGAGGTAATGACAATGACATAGGAACTAAATGATTCCTAAGAGAGCACACAAAGTTCAATCCAGAATACTTCAGAACACGCTCCATACTGTATGAAAATTCATGTAATTGTTGCTGACCAAAATGGGATTCTGAATAATAACAATTGCAAGGGATCCTGCATTTTGAAACTTTGTCCCACTGTAACATTGAATGGCTGTCAGAGGCAAAGTCTTTGATGATCTTGTGCAAGATCCACTACACTGCATCAGAATTATGAAAAACTATGGAGATGGGAACTCTTACTAGAACTGTAGTAATCTTTCATTATTTGTTTTGGATATTTTGGCTGGCCAACAAAGTCTTCTGCAGACTTTGTATTTTGTTTTAATTTGCTATTACTTCTGTGCAGTTTGCTGCTGTAAACAGGTGCTGTGACTTCCTTGCCTTCTGGGGGAAAAATCCTAGTGAGATTCGTTCCAATTACAAAATAATAATAATAATAATAACTGATCGATTCTCTCAATAGAGAAAGGGTCATTCAGACGTTGTTGTTTGCTGTAGCAGACATAGCTGATTTCTGCTACAGTTATTTTAATTTATTTATTTGTCATTTATTATATTGTCATTATTGTAGTTTGTATTTTTAAGCATGTTTTTAAATTTTATTGTTTAATTGTATTTTGGGGGAGGTGGGCTATTGGGGGATGGGATTGTAAGCCGCTCCAGTTGTATTTTACAGAGAGGTGGGATACCAATAATTGTTGTTGTTGTTGTTGTTGTTGTTATTTATTGTGACAATGTAAATCATCTCACTCATGTATTCCAAGCTTGTTATTCACACTATGGAACTGCATCGAGTACATCTTTGCAAGTCTGGTTGCCCACGCATGCAAGCATTTGAATAAAGGTGGAGTCAACTATGTGAATGAATTCCGAACACGTTAAAGGCATGCAGACTTTTATCCTGGGTCTATTCTCATTGGTTATTCACACTACTAATGATACAGATCTTTTTTAAAAACTCAAGTAAAACAGAATATCAATTATCCCGGATTAAGTGGGGTTTTTCCGCAGCCCCCCCCTCCAAACTTAATCAGGTGGATTCAGGATGTGTGTGAACAACGGAGATTCACCCTGGATTCATCCTGAATTATTTGAACTGTTTGAATAACCCCTTTGCCAAAATGCTCACTGAGAAAAAACAAACAGAAACACACCTATACATGGAGACCAAGTTCCCAACTATCAGTCCTTTGTAAATCAGAGCTTTGCTTTTTAAGTGTGGGATTTTAATGGATAGTACTTGCCTTGTGCCTTATCACAGTACATCACTTAAATAAAAGCCTATATCTGACTTCAGTGGCTTCCTGATGAGGGTGTTGCTGTTCATGGTGCTACAATCTTGCCTCATTCACTTAATTTTTTGGCAGGTTCTAGATCAGTCCTTAAGTTATCTGATGTGAGACAGTGGCAATTTTGTTTTGTAATGGCTCTTGTCTATAGTCTGGTGTACAGCAATGGTGGAGGGGAGATCAAGCCATTTCCTACCTCCAAATAAAAATTCCACCCCCATTTTCCTTCAGTCCCCAAATTTGTATCAATGCAGAGAGTGAGATGGGAAATTGTTCCTACCCAAAACTATTATATTTGCTGTGCTTAGAATCCCTTAACTTTGCCTGATCATTTTCTTTGGATACTTGAACTGTATTTCTAAAAACTCAACTGAAGTTTGACATTACTTCAGTGCTACAAATTTGGGGACTAAAGGAAAATTTAATGGAACAATATATTCATATCCACCAAACACATCATGTATCTGAAGAAGTGTGGTTCTGGATTTATATCACTTTGACATTTAAACACCCTAATTTAGCTTGCTAGATAAGCTCACTGAAGGCTTAAGGTTTAAGTGATGGACTATGACTCTGGAGACCAGAGTTCGAATCCTGGCTCGGCCATGGAAACCCACTGGGTGATCTTGGGCAAGTCACACTCTCTCAACCTCAGAGGATGGCAATGGCATTGGCAACCCCCCTTGTAATGCTGCTGAATTTAAGCATAAATAATAATTGAAACAATGGCATATTCATATAGCTCTGGAAGTGAATGACGCAATGGGATTTTTCACCACATCTATGTCAATTGTAGTGTCTAGAAATGCTTCAGATTAAATTATGAAATGTCATATAAAGACAAAGAAGACAGAGGAGGAAAAAAGGAGCTTGGCCAAGAATTTTATGACTTCAGATATGCTTAGTTTTTGCAGTAAAATCAGAAACTAGAACAAAGGAGTCTTTTCCCCTTTACAAACCCTGCTTTTGAATCTCTCAGGGGTAGGTGGTATTGATCTTCCCTTTAAAATCAAGTAAAGCAAGACAGCAAAAGGACTAAGACTAGGGCCTAGGGCTCTGTAGTGGTTCTTCTGATCACTTGCTGGTGACTGCAAGTATCAATACTAAGCCTCAAGAGAAAACAAATGAAGGTTAAGATTTGGGGGTATTGAGTAAGTGAATAATTTAAAAATAGAACAAACGCACACTTCATTATACTGATGTTCAGAAAGCTCTGGCTTTCAAGATCTTCAGAGAGAATAGTACTTTTGTGTTCTGATTACATACGTAAACAGTTACAGAACTGGGAAGTTTTCATGCTGGATTTAAGAAGTCTCAATAGGTAGGGGAAAATTATTAATTATTTCTATAAAATATGTAATGATAATCATTACATATTTTCAATTCTTCAAAAACACTTTTTTGAATTCTTCTTTTAATTCTTAGAGCAATCTTTAAGGTAGATCAATATTAAGAGTATCTCCATAATGCATTGTCAGGCAGTGAAAAGTTGTCTAAGGACGTTTTCACACGGGGCTTAAGGCAGATGCAATCCTACCTCCGTCCGGCCCCAGTCCGGCTCCTTTGCAAAGTTTTCACACGACGCCGCAGCAAGCCCCGCCCCATCCAGTGCCATCCCCGGCGCAATCCTGCGTCAGTCCGGGTCCTTGCTCCGCGTGTTCACACGACGTCGCAGCAAGCCCAGCCCCGCCCCGCCCCATCCAGTGCCATTCCCAGTGCATTTCTGCATCATCCCCGTTCTTTTCAATTCCTTTTTTTAAAAGGAATTGAGTTGCCGCTGCCGGAAGCTATCAAGAGCCATTCCGGAATGATGCTGCTTTCACAGGTCTGAAGCTGCAGGATCCATTCTGGAATGGCTCTTGATTGCTTCCAGGCGGCTTTGAGACCCCAAGTGTGAAAACGTCCTTAGATAAGGACACCTAAGGATAAATCCTTCTTATGCCAGTGACCCAAAGAAGGAAAGGTTATTATGGTTATAAAGATCTTTCCCATTCCTGTGTAACCACATCATACCTCCCTCCTCCCTGCCTTCAACTTTTGCCTGACTGACAATGTTCTTATTATAGGAGATTATCACATTGACTTTTCAGCCCGATCCGTACACGAGCCGTGATTGGGCTGGAATGGGGCAAAACGGTTTTATCACACACAAAACTGCTGCTGCATTGCTGGCCAAGCATCACCCGTCCCTGACCTGCGTTCTGCTGGCTGATAAAATAATCTCCATAGAGGCAAGATTCAAACTGGGGATTTCCTGAGTCATAGGGCCTTTACATACTGCCAGAAATAATCCAGTTTGGGACCACTTTAACTGCCCTGGCTCAATGCTAGGGAATCATAGGAACTGTAGGTTTTTCTGAGGCATTGAGCCTTGTCTGTCAGAGAGCTCTGGTGCCACAATAAACTACAGTTCCCATGATTCCTTAGAAGTGAGCCAGGGCAGTTGTGGTCTCAATCTGCATTATTTCTGGCAGTCTGTATAGTCCCATAGTTTACTCATTTATTGCTACAGAAATAAAACAAGAAAATAACCCCCAAACCCCCACCCTTTCAACCCACCCTCCCTTCGATATAAAATTACAACAATAAAATCCCTCTAACTAAAAAACAATTAAAAACAGTTAATAACAGTGGCAATGTCATGAGGAGCTAGATCAAATGGGCAGTTAGTTCAGATCAGGACAGAGGTGAGTCTGGGAAGGGCCGCCGGAAGAGAATAGTTTTTATCGCTTTTTAAAAACCTCAAGGGATGCAACCTGGTGAGTCTCCTCCAGCAGGTCATTCCAAATTTTAGTTTGGAATTCAAAACAGTCAGTTGAACCCAAACTAACAGTGGAAACCAATACACACAAATGCCAAATGCCAACATACTAACAGAACACATAAAAGCCTTCTGTACTGAAAAAGGCAAGCATTTTGCTTAAAAAAAGAGAGAGTTCCATAATGGGGAAGTCACCACTGAGAGGGCATTAATCAGGATTGTTGTTGTTGCTGTTGTTTGCCTTCAAGTTGTTTCCAAATTGTTTATGGCAATTCTAAGGTGACCCTATCATGTGGTTTTCTTGGCAAATTTCTTCAGAGGGGACTTCCAAGCCATCTTCTGAAGCTGAGAGACTTGCCCAAAATCACCCAGCGGGTTTCATTGCTCAGTGGCGATTTGCACACCAGTCTCTGAAGTCATAGTCCAACATTCAAACCACTATTCCCTTCAACTGGGATAAGAGATAAGATGACAATCTGTGCATCCAACTTTTTCAGCTTCCTACCCAGAGCCTCCAGATATTCTGAAGGCTGTGCCTTGCAGTATCATTGGTTCCCACCTGGATCAAAAGGAAGGGATAACAGTTAGTAGGCTTGACAAATCTTGTCAGCCTCACTGTCATATCATGGATTTTTGGCTCAGCACCTCCTGAGACATCTTGTCAAGCTCACAGCCACTACACACCTCCTCCAAGGCTTAGCAGCAACTATTCCCTATGCTGATTCTAACAACGTCTGGAGCACTTTCCCTGAGGGCTGTCCCTGCTGCTCTCCCTCATCATCCCTGATAAGGGAGAGAGCTTCAAATCGGTTCTGTAGCTGCAAGCTTGTGTCACATTCTTCTGACTGTCTATGTCCTGTGTATAGGAACTGACCTCCTCCCAGAAGCTTGAAATAACTTGAAACACTTGGCCACCTGACTGTATTTCAAATGGCCTAAAAATACCCATTAAAATCCAGCATGTAATTCCCCTGAGAGTCTCATTCCCCCTTTCCCTCTGTCATCCTGCATGATAAATACAGCAATAACATTTGGTTTCTTGGCCCATTATTTGTGTGTGGTGTTGAATTACAGGTATCACAACCAGTCAAGAACAATCAAGCACCCTTGTGAGCAGGATTTAGGAAAGCACAGTTTGCTTTGGGGAAGCTTTATGTGTTTCATTTATGAGCACCACCACTTTCCTTGCCTTTAATTTCCCAAGGAAAGTTTCTGGGCCTTAGGTCTAGGTGCAGAGATTTTGGGACTGTCTAGTTGGAATGCTGGCAAAAGGCTAGACTGCTTTTGGTATGAGCAGTAATATACTTTATTTATTTATTTATTTATTTATTTATTTATGGGATTTATTTCTCCCAAAATGGGATTGAAGGGGGCTTACAATAATTGAAAAAGATAAAACTAAAATATTAATTATACAAGTTAAAATATAATTAAATAATAACAATACTAAAACATAAGTTAAAAATAGCTTAGTTAAAAACAATTTAAAATAAAAACCATTAAATTGTTAAAACCGCAACCACACTACATAAGTAAAATTCACCCACCAAGTGCCTGCCTAAACAAAAATATCTTCAGCTGCTGGTGAAAAGAGAGCAGCAACCTGACCTCCTGTGGAAGGGAGTTCCACAGAGTCATAGAGAAGGCTCTTTCATGAGTCCTCACCAACTACACCTGTGAAGGTGGTGGAACTGTGATACATATGTATCCTACTGTGAAGAGTATTTATGTTAAACTCCTTATCTTTAGCACTTAACCCTCCTTGGCTCCAAAAAATGTTGATCATGCTCTCTTATCATTTTTATGGTAATGGACCAACATTCATTCCACATTGTTTGCATGACTATTCATCCCCATGTGTGATGAATAGGGGAAGAAATAAACATCTTCCAACCCTGCAATGCACCCTTTCGAACTTGATTTTGAGAGTCAGCTTTGGTATCTAATCTCATATCTGATTTTATGTTCATTCATGGAAAGAGATTCCACCAGAATGACATGATCAGGTTGTAAGAAATGCAAGTATGGTGAAGAAAATCTTTTAAGCCACAATGGGAGAAAGATTTTGCATTCATGATTAAACAAGGCAAATGCTTGCAGTCTAGCACATGCTCACACAGTAATTACTAATGCTTGGAATGCCACTATGAAACAAATTACATTTTTTTTTAAATATGGATATACTCCTAGATCATAACAAAGGATAAATAAGGGCCTTTACAGACTGCCAGAAATAATGCAGCTTGAGACCACTTTAGTGCTAGGGAATCATGGGAATTGTAGTTTATTGTGGCACCAGAGCTCTATGACAGAAGGCTCAATGTCTCAGAAAAAAATTACATTGAGCCAAGACAGTTAAAGTGGCCTCAAGCTGTATTATTTCTGACAGTCTGTAAACACCCTAAGTTAGCTTCTTTGAAACCACACAGCCTCAGCAGTCAAAAGTACTTCACCAAGTAAGCTGAAATATCAACTCAAGCTACGGTACTTTTACAATAGAATATCACTGAATATATTATGTAGGAGAATTTGTAAAGAATATGGCAAAAGTGCTTCTAACTTTATATTCAAACAACATAAAATCCAAAAGACTAGTGAGGCAAATGAAGTGGGCTGTAATTCTTGAAAGCTTAGGCAAATAAAAAAAATTACACTTCAAGGTGGCACAAGACTCTGTTGTTTCAAATGTTATGTCACAGCAGAAGATGACACTAAAGAAAACAAGCCCTTGCACTTTTCTTCCCCATTTTTTTCCCCATTTATCCACTTCTGTGGCTCCCCCCACACTGCTGCCAAATTTTATGCCACATTGCTGGCAAAATATCCAATAACTCCTTTGAAAACAAGGCACATAAAGAGTTTGTACATTACTTTAAAACAGAATCACACTCCTGGATGGCTCCTGGCACTGTGATTCTTCTTTCAAATAAGGTGTGCATTTCCCAAGTATTTCAGAGTATTGTTATCATGAAGCAGCAAATTTGGTAGAATGGCAGCAGCCAAGTGTGCTCTCTGATGGGTTTCCAATATAATCATCTACAGAAACCTGATAGATGCCAATGTACTACTGAATAAATCTGCAAGTTTTGCAACACATGGGACATCTGCCATGGTCAGAAGAAAGGTAGGTCTCATCATACTCTTGAAAAGTGACTCCAAATTTCCTGAGGGTTTCCTTGTTTATTACATCATCAATCACTGTGATGGTAAATACTTTAGGTATGATAACATGCTTGGAAATGGTCATTTCTATCCTGCATGAATAGGACGATGTACCATCAGGGAAGTAATTGAATCAAAAAGCTGGGCTGGGAAGGCATGCCTACTGATATCTCTTTTCTACCATGCTGTGTGAAGTTGTTATGAGCCAGCAATGGCTTCAATAGATTTGTGAAACTATCACAGCCTATCAGTGCCTTTTTAAAATTAGAGATAAGCCTTATTCCTAACTTCAGTGGAAGGAGCATAAAGAATGGAGAGAGTTCCCAATTGATTCACTGATGTAATCAGCAGCAGGAAACTCTCACTTGGCACTCAAAGAGAAAGATAAGATTAATTCTGATCTTAACACAATTTTCTGCTTCCAGAACACATTAAACATGAACTGTCAAAGTTTCTATATCCAGGTATTCTATCAAGAGACTTGAAACTTTCCCCATCTCAGGAATAAGTATGTCCTTGGACAAAGCGTGAATAATCAAACATTTGAATCTTAGAGTTAAATGCTGAAAGATTTTATGGTAGATTGGAAGATTTAGGGAGGATGAGATCCTTCTTTGACTTCTGTAAACCCATTTATGATTTATGTGATCAGTGATGGCTGTCAGATTCCCCAAATGGTAGCTAGAGAAACCATCTACTCATGGCTACAGAAGCATCTGATGTAGAAAAAGAATCAGTGAAACTTCAAGATGATCAAACTCAAAAGACAATGTATGAACCAGCAGTAGGATTTTGGTAACAAGTGTCAGGAATAAAGTATCTCCTACTAAATAAAATCCTACACAATAAAGGTAAACATTTTACCTTTTTACTAAACAGGGTATCATTTATTTCAGTTTTTGGCACAACATACTATTCTAAGAGCCTTTGCAGACTGCCAGAAATAATGCAGATTGAGGCCACTTTAACTGCCCTGGCTCAGTGCTAAGAAATCATGGGAACTGTAGTTTATTGTGGCACCAGAGCTCTCTGACAGATACCGTAAGTCTCAATGGGGGGGTTGCAGACTGCCAGAAATAGTGCAAATTGAGTCCACTTTTAGGGTTAGGGTTAGTGCTAGGGAATCATGGGAATTTTTTCTGACACATTGAGCCTTCTCTGTCAGAGAGCTCTGGTGCCATGATAAAATACAGTTCCCATGATTCCCTAGCACTAACCCTAACCCTAAAAGTGGACTCAATTTGCACTATTTTTGGCAGTCTACAACCCCCCAATGTCTCAGAAAAAGATACAATTCCCATGATTCTCTAGCACTGAGCCAGGGCAGTTAAAGTGGACTCAATTTGCACTATTTTTGGCAGTCTGCAAAGGCAGTAAATCTTTGGACTCCTTAATGTATTTTGTAAAGCCTAAACCCTGTAATGGTTTACAAAAATAATGGCCACAGAGAAGTTACAGAAATTCAATCTAGACAATAAGGAAATTGAAATAATTTAGGATTTCCTTGGCTCAAACATTCATCAGAACAGGGATTGTAGAAGAAGAAAACTAGGGACGTTATCACACGTGGGCCAGAAAGCGAAAATAAAGTGGAAATGAGGCATTCTGAAAATAAACGGAAAATAAACCTTAATTCTGCAAACGTAATTACCTTAATTGTGAATTTACAGTAAATGCATTGAACGTCCACACACAAGCGAAAAAAGCCCGTAAATGTACTAGAAATGAGCTTCTTGCACATGCGCAGATAGAGGAATGCTCGCTGGAACCATGGCAACAGCAGGGAAATGCTCCCAAATGTGCATTTGGTTATCACATTACAGTAAATGTGAATTTACCTTAATTGCGCATTTGCATTTCCTCCAAACAACTGAATTTCAAAGGATCGCAGTTAACACCAGTTTCTGTCCAGTTTCTGTCCACTTTGTGTGCGACGTCGTGTGAAAACACGGGGCACTAATCCAGTTTCTGTTTGGGTTTTGTGTAGATTAACCAGCAGATTTGCCCCCATGTGATAACGTCCTAGGATTGGGGAGGGCAGCCATGAAAGAACTAGACAAAATCTTGAAGTGCAAAGATAGGAAACTGAACACCATAGTTAGGATTGTCCAAACCATTGTATTTTCCATCACCATGTATGGATATGAGAACTGGAAAATAAAGAAAACCAATAGAAAGAAAATCAGTTCATTTGAGATGTCGTGCTAGAGAGGAGTGCTAAGGGTACTGTGGATGGCCGAAACAAACAAAGAAATGAGTCTTAGAACAGATCAAATCGGAACTCTCCCTGGAAGCTAAGAGGACTAAATTGAGGCTGTCATGCTTCAGACACATCATGAGAAGGCAGTACTCACTACAAAAGAAAATAATACTAGGAAAGTTGGAGATTAGTAGGAAGAGAGATCAACCGCAAACCAGATTGAAAGACTCAATCAAGGAGGCCACAGCCCTGAGCCCACAGGTCCTGAGGACCGAGGGGCTTGGAGGTGTCTCATTCATGGGTTTGCCACGAGTTGAAGTCAACTCAAAAGCAACTGACAACAAACCTTGTAACATGTTTAATATCCACATATGAATTAGGTCCCACATATTGCCATCAGGTTTAGAGGTTCTAAAATCACTGCCTTTGAACAATCTGCTAATTTTCATGTACCAGAGACAGAGAACAAAGAATACTCAGAGGTGGTTTTGCCAATTCCTTCTTCTGAAATACGGCCTACACTACCTGGTATTTGTTAGCAGTCTCCCATCCAGGTACTAACCAGGGCTGGCCCTCCTTGACTTCCATTATCAGATGGGACCTGGTGTCAAATATGACATATTTGGTTGACTACAGAGTACAGTCAGATGGCTACAGGCTAAATACCGTACATCCATGCAAGAGACTGAACTCCAATTCTATAGGAAAAAGAACATGCCTACCATATTAATGGTAGCAAATCCACTAATCCCATTTTCCCCCTTGTCCCAGTATTGATGACCTTCCTGAAGTCTGAAAAAATCCAGCTGCTTCAAAACTGAGGGTTGGTAAGTATCCAGTGTGCCTGAGAAAAAAGTAGATAGTTTCCACAAACCACATTTCTAGATGTCAAAGATTATGCAGTCCATATGCAAGTAATAATGTGCTGTACACTAGGTCATACTTGATGAGTGCATGAACACTTTCTCTGTGCATACAAGGAAATACACAGATGTGCCAAATCCAAAGTGGCTAAAACATTGATCCTGAGAAAGGCAGCAAATGGTGGGTGCATGTTTTTTCTAGGAAGGACTTCACAGAGCAAGTGTCAAACATTTCTTGTATGCGAAGTCGTAGGCTTTCATGGCCGGCATCCATAGTTTTTTGTGGGTTTTTCGGGCTGTGTGGCCATGAAACTCTTCTAGAACATGGCCACACAGCCTGAAAAACCCACAAAAAATAGTTCTTGTATGACTTATCTACTGCATATTCATCTATCCCTCAGAGGCACCTTTAGCATTACAATTGATAAGGTTTTTAGAATACTTTTGCAATACACTGATAAGACCCAGTACCATAAACACTTGTTATCCATTTTTTACATCATGCCTCCAAGCAAAAGTTATCAGTTTTGCAAATCAATTGCCTAACCTAGACAGAATCAGACACATATTTTAACATTTATTTGGAATTTTCAACACTTTTTCTCTAGCCCTAATGTAAAAGTCTAAAGCTATGACCCTAAATTTCCACTAATGGTTTTGTTTCTGAGTATACATACAGGAAACTGTGGTTCAAGGGGATGAAAATCCTATGATTACTTAATTGAGAGTGGGACAAACTGGACTCACTAGGACTTACTTTTGAGTGAATATGCATAGGAATATGTTGCGAGTTCTAAACCAAGAACAGAAAATTCCCAATTAAAATCCATGACTCAGTAGATGACCTTGAGCAAGCCAAGGTCCACAGGATCATACCGCTCTCCCCTCTCATCCACTTGCAATGAGGAGAAAACAATGACAGTCTTGTTGTAAAGACAATTAAACTATTACACATCAAACATTTCAAACCCTCTGTAGCACTTAGTATTATTTAACAATTGCATCCCTTTCCCATTTGGTCTCCATCACAGACACAGTGAGAGAGACTTAATATTCTATCTTCCCTTTCACTTACAATTCCTGCTTCCATTTCTTAACACTGCATTTTGTTTGGTAATTCTTCTGCCTCAACAGGGGATACAGTAAGCCAGACATTTGTCATCTAGAGCTTTTCCCATCAGTGATTGCTGGGAAAAGCTAGATTTTGTTCAGACGCACCAAGAAATATGACATAGCAGCTTTTCAGGAAAAAAAAGTTGACCACCGTACTTACTGGATGTATTGCAGGAATGTGGACAGTAGGCAGCCTAATACAGGGGCTGTACTACTACTTTTCATAAATGACTTCAAAAGAAAGACAGAAAGAAGAAAAGAATAGCTTAACATCTCTCTCTCTCTTTCCGGCTGTATCCTTACTGCAGAATAATCCAGTTTGATACCGCTTTAACCCAATGCAGGGGTTGTTCTACTACTTTGCACAAATGACTTGAAAAGACAGACAGAGAGACAGACAGAAATTGGCTTATCACCTCTCTCTATCTCTCTCTGGCTGCATCTGCACTACAGTAATAATCCAGTTTGATACCACTTTAGACCAGTACAGGGATTGTTCTACTGCATTTCACAAATGACTTGAAAAGACAGACAGAAAGAAGGAAGGTAGTTGGCTTACCATCTCTCTCTCTCATTCTCTCTCTCTCTCTCTCTC
>CM034708.1:100751440-100763341 GCA_020142125.1 Phrynosoma platyrhinos
TTGTGTGGATTAACCAGCAGATTTGCCCCGTGTGATAATGTCCTATGTATAACTGTGGCCAAGTCAGACCTTCCAAGGAATATGCACAAGTAGCACACGAGTTTCAACTGTGCAAATGCACTCTGGGCTAGCACAAAAACATATGAGTATCCAGGGTCAGG
Source organism: Phrynosoma platyrhinos (assembly GCA_020142125.1). Classification (NCBI taxonomy): domain Eukaryota; kingdom Metazoa; phylum Chordata; class Lepidosauria; order Squamata; family Phrynosomatidae; genus Phrynosoma; species Phrynosoma platyrhinos. Next base: position 100,751,602 of record CM034708.1, read on the forward strand.
GCTGAATCCAGGAGTATACCAAAGCTCTTCCCCAGTAGCTTCTTGAGTGCCTTTCAAGCTGAGAATCTATGGAGTTTATCATACAGGACGAATCCCATGCAGAAACTAATTTAAAGTGAAAACAACCTGCTTTTTTGGGTTGTTTTTCACATGACGTTTGGGGTTAAACCTGCAATTGTTTTTCAGACATTTGCATGAAAGAGAAATAACGCGAAAATAACCAGAATGGAGAGCCGACAAAACCCACTCCTTTTTACTTTCGAGAACTTCCAAAAGTAAAAAGGAGCCGGTTTTGGTGACTTTCTTTTTGGGTTAATGTTGTGTTATTTCTCTTTTACACAACTACATTTGAAAAACAACCTGCTTTTGCGAGGATTTTTCGGATTTTTAAATCCTGTTTCTGTATGGGATTTAAGAAATTTGCCTCCATATAATAAGGTTTTCTCTCATGTTTCATTTTGGATTATCTCATCATAGGGCTTTAAAGTTAAAAGACATTCAAAAGGGGTTTGCTATGGTGTCACTGCCATTGTTTCTGTAGATCTTCCACCAGTGTCACTTCCCAGTACTACTTCTGCCTTGTAGTTTGTCATGTTTAGGGCCTTTACAGACTGCCAGAAATAGTGCAAAGTGAGTCCACTTTAACTGTCCTGGCTCAGTGCTAAGGAATCATGGGAACTGTAGTTTATTGTGGCACCAGAGCTCTGTGGCAGAGAAGGCTCAATGTCCCAGAAAAAAAAAATCCCATGATTCCCTAGCACTGAGCCAGGACAGTTAAAGTGGCCTCAATTTTCACTATTTCTGCTCAGCAAAAGCCTGCCTGATGTGGGACACCCTGCCAACAGCAATGCTGCCATCAGCATGGCCTCTGGCTTCATAGGAGCATGCAGCACCACTGACCTGGAAAGGTAGTGCCATGGTGGGAGTTTTGGTGAGAGAATTAAAAATGTCCTGTTTTCAGATCTTTTTATAGGAACCAAGGAACCTATGGGTGTGGGTACCAATGCATGGAACAGTGCATTTTCTGTTTTCAGATGCATGGAAAATACATTTTCTGCAAGGAAGCAGAACATTGTGACTTGGCTGATACTAAAACCCAGGATGGGAAAGAGTAATTTCATTGGGAAGGCTGAGGACTAGTTAGGTCTGCTGCACACCCAACCACCCTCCAAAGTCTGACTGGAAGACAAGGCTTTTTTCTTTAGGGTTGCCTAGGCTATGGAACATCCTCCCACAGAGATCTGTATTATGGCTCCCACGCTGCTGCATTCTAACATTGCTTGGAAACTGTGTTTTGTCAGGATTTTGGCTTAGAGTGATATTTTGTTTCTCTGGTTTGCTGCTAAAATTTGGTTGCCATAATGCTCTGTTGTTGTGGTTGTTTTGAGTAAAATAAAATATTGCGCTGTGCATTGAGCTGCTGCCTAATATAGATGTGATGTTGACTTGCAAGAGTGGCAATTTGAAATATGGATCTGAAATATGGATTTGAAATATTTTTTCCAGATTGGTTCATTGGGTACCTCTATTCTGAAAATTTCAGTAACTCCCCTCCATACTAAAAAATAAAGATGGAGTAGAAGTGTACAGAAAAATTCTGTGGATTGCTTTTTCTTTGAAAGATGTCTCAGATTGTTCAGGGTGTTCTGTAAAATAAAACAGAATTTGGCATGCACAAGAGCCTTTCATAAACCTGAGTAGAATAGAAGGAATAAGTATGTACTAAAACAGGGTGCAAGTAGGGAATTGCCTCCAAATATTGCTGGATTTGTAACTCCCACAGTTTATAACCATTGGCTATGCTGTGTAAGGTTGATGGAAGTGCAACATTGTAAAACAGGCCAATATTTTGTTCTAAATCAATAATAATAATAATAATAAATTTTATTTATAGCCCGCCCCTCTGCACAGCAGTCGAGGCGGGTTACAACATGTAAAACAAACAAGTTAAAAGCATCCCCCCTCCCATAGAATTAAACCAAGAAGAATTAAAACAAAACAATGAAGTTAAAACAATAAGCTAATAACAAAGGATCAAGAAGTGCTCTGTGTGTGTGATGGATACTGAGGCTGTTCAACACTACACAGAGACAAACTACCACATAATTGCTAGATTTAGAAAAAATTGACTATAGTACTCAGGTCAAATAAAATATTATACAATAGTTGCTAATATATTTGGAGTATTTCAGATTATACAATGGGATACAATTCTTGTTTACAAGCAGCAGATAAAATGAAATACGTTTTACAACAGTTGACATACAGGCAACACTTTATTGTGAAACATTTTTGGCCAATGATGCAATACATTTGTTTTTGCTTTTTAAGTTCACCTTTGGATTGCTAAATGCACATTCGATTTGTATATCTAATACTGCAAGAGTTTGAATCCACCACCACCTTTACTGCCCTGGCTCCCTCCTGTTGCATTCTGGGGTTTGTAGTTCAATGAGGCCTAAGAGCTCTCTGGCTGAGAATTTTAACTGCCTTTCCCTTTAAACTGCAAATCCCAGAATGCAACAGGACAGAGGCAGCCAGAGCAGCAAAAGTGGAATAGCAGCACTATAAGAGTGGAGTGTAGTAATCTAGTGAGAGAAATCAGGTCGTAGCATAAACTTTGGTGGACTACTTCCTCAGATGCAGTAGACTTAGGATGCATCTGCACTGCAGAAATAATTCAGTTTGACACCATTTTAATTGCCATGGCTCAGTGCTAGTAGATTTCTGGGAACTGTAGTCAGGTGGCCACTAGGGGTCTCTGAGAGAGAAGGCTCAATATCTCACAGAACTACAAATCCCAGGGTGCCATAGCCTTGAGCCACGGCAGTTAAAGTGGTATCGAATTGATTTAGTTCTGCAGTGCGGATGCAGCCTCAGTCTGTGGAGTTTGTCACATGGGGACAAATTGCAAAAATCCAGTGCAAAAACGGGATTTAAAAACCAGAAGGAAAAAAAAAACCACAAAAGTGAGAGCTTATGCTACAACAGGGGTAGGCAACCTGTCCCCTTTAAGGGCCGAGGGACTTCAGCTCCCAGAAGCCTCAGCCATGTTGGCCAATAGTCCCATGTTGGCCAATAGCTCCTGGGATTCTGGGAGCTGAAGTCCCTTGGCCCTTAAAGGGGACAGGTTGCCTACCCCTGTGCTACAACCTTCATTCTCTCAGTCTCAAGGTGCAGAATGGTATTTGGGACCGCTTTCACTGCCCTATCTCAATGCTAGGGAAACCTGGGAATTGTAGCTTGTTGTGGCCCCAGAGCTCTCCCACAGAAAAGGCTCAATGTCTCCCAGAACTACAGTTCCCAGAATTCCCTACCATGGAGCCAAGACAGTTAAAGTGGTGTCATTGATCTGCAGCGTAGATGCATTCCTTTTCAGATTGGTTATGATAATAAGACATAAGCTTTCGTGGTTTATTATTGCAGGGTTGATAGACATGTTGATTTCAACCCGGAGCCTTGTAGCTCCAGCCTCTTTGAGGGGAGGCCACTTTCTCTCAGGGCCTGAACAGACTACCAGAAATAATGCAGTTTGAGACTAGTTTAACTGCCCTGGCTCGATGCTAGGGAATCATGGGAATTGTAATTTTTTTCTGAGACATTGAGCCTTCTTTGTCAGAGAGCTCTGGTGCCACAATAGATTACAGTTCCCATGATTCCCTAGCACTGAGCCAGGACAGTTAAAGTTGCCTCAAACTGCATTATTTCTGACAGTCCTCAAGATATCGAGGCGTATTAAAACAAATGACAGCATTTGCCCATAGGGAAACATTGGAGATGTTTCCTATGTTTCCCTATGGGCAAGTAATTCCCACTATTTCTCTGAGCTAGGGCCGTTAAAGCGGTCTCAAAGGGGATTATTTCCACAGTGCGGGTGCGGCCCAAGGTCGGCTCTCATTCGTCCCTGGGAATAAGGTGGTTAAAAATAAGTGAGAGACTCGGAAACTGCCTCTTCCACCTTCTCTTAACTATTTGGCTCTATGCTCAACACGTGACCCAGGGAGGCCCCTCTGTCGTCGGCGCGTGCGTGCGTGCGTGGGCCCCCGTCGCCCGGCCGTTGAGTGGCAGTTGCGCGGCGCGTGCGCAGAAGCGGCCGTGGCTGCCGTCGTTTGACCCGCGGTCGTCGAGCGAGCGAGCGAGCTGAGAGAGCAAGCGTGCGTCTCTCTCTCTATGGGGGAGAGAAGATGGCTCCCTTCCCTGAGGAGGTGGATGTTTTCACGGCCCCGCACTGGCGGATGAAGCAGCTCGTCGGGCTTTATTGCGACAAGGTACCGAGGCCAGTCTTAGGCGGACCCTCCCTGAGGCACAACCCCCCGGCCCCTGCGGGCTCTGGCGCGGCTGAGGCGCGCGTGCGGGCGCGCGCGCGCGCTGTGGTGAGGGGCGCGAGGGGAGTCACTGCGCAGGCGCCAATGCCTCGCGCCCCCAACGGCACCCGTCTCGCGCTCCCTCTCCTCTTTCTCCCCTCAGAGCCTCCCCTCAGTTTCCAACATAAACGCGGCCCTCCCTCTCTTTCCCTCTTAGGGAGCCACTCCGGCCTCAGGTGATGTCCAGACCGGTCCTCCTTTCCCAGGACATGTCCTACACTTTAGCCTTCTTGTCCAGAGCACTCTTTTAACAGGGAAGGCTAAATGTCTCACAAAACTACAGTTCCCAGAATTCCCTAGTCCTCCATTTTGAGCAGCATGGGTTTACGTTTCTACGAGCGTTTTTAGCTTCCTTTTCTTTTTCTTTTTTACCATAATAGAGTTCTTTTTTGCTTCTTTGTGTGAGAAATTGAAATCCAAGAGAATAAATAAAGCTAATAATAATAATAATAATTCCCAGTGATGAAATACAATGCTTTTTTTCAGATTTTAAAAATTGTAAAAAAATGGGGGGGGGGGCAAGGAACCAGTCTAATTAACCATTTGTAAGCTGCTCTGAGTGCCTTTGTAGCTTTAGAGTGGGGTATAAATACTCCAAATAAATAAACATTATGTGTCACACCAGACCAGAGGGATCAGGTATAACTAAGCTGAGGAACTGGCAGATTATTTCTAACTGTTCTAAGATCCTTTGTGGCTGAAGAGCAGGGTAGAAATACTCCAAATAAATTCATAAATAAATTTTGTGTGTCACACCAGACCAGCGGGATCAGGTATAACTAAATTGAGGAACTGGCAGATTATTTCCAAAACACGCCAGACTGATGCATCAGATAGCCCACAAAAATTTCAGCATGTATTATATACAACTTGTATTCTTATTGCAAAGTGTCTCTCTAAAGTTGGGAATACTTTGCAAATTATGTGATATACAGTAGTTGTATTTATGCCTCCCAAAAACTCATGTCCTACCTTTTTTCTGAAATGCCCTACATTTTGTGGTGCCTTCTCCTCCTTTGCAGTGAGGAGACATCTGGCTACCCTGTTCTTGTCCCGTCACCCCCTCACCTCCATTGTAGTACTTAGGCAATGCCATCTCCCCCCCCCCTCGACTTCAGACTCCTTCCCAAAATCTGTCCCCTCAGCCGAGGCCCTGACAACATCTTTTCTTGCTGAAAACTGGAGACCATCTGACCCTAAGCTTGTGAAGTTGGGGTTATTCAACCAAGAGGGCTCTGTCCTGCATCACATTTTGGATTGTAGGGGGGCTATTTCTCTCTTTCCTCCCTCTTTTTCAGTGCTGTAACCCAGTGTGGCATAGTGGTTTGAGTGTTGGACTGTAACTCTGGAGACGAGGGTTCGATTCCCAGCTCAGTTATGAAACCCACTGGGTGACCTTGGATAAGTCACTCTTTCTCAGCCTCAGAGGAAGGCAGTGGCAAACCTCCTCTGAACAAATCCTGCCAAGACAACCCTGTGAAGGGTCTCTTTAGGGTTGCCATAAGCCAGAAATAACTTGGAGGTTTACAACAACAACACGAAAATAACTGGGAGGGAGGGAGGACACCAAGCGCAAGAACGAAAGGGGAGGCGGAGCAGATGGACAGATAATTAATTGCACAACCTGTTTGGCAAACTCCAGTTCTTCCTGTTGTGGATGACATTTTTGGCTTGTCTTGGAAAGGACTGGTTTAGTATCACTCCTGAAAAAAAAAATCCAGTACTTCAAAAGCAGTGAGCAATAAATTGGGTACTTTGTGTGTGCGTCTTTGAAGAAACATTTTTTTTTCCATTACTGTGGTAAACTTTCTTGCACATTAATGACTGGTGTTCTTCATTGCTTTTTTAATACTGTATACAGTATGAACATGTACTGTATATAAAGCCAGCATAGTGTAGTGATTTGAGTGTTGGACTATGGCTCTGGAGACTAGGGTTCGAATTTCCATTCAGCTGTGTAAACCCACTGGGCAAGTTACACTCTCTCAGCCACAGACAAGGCAAACACCCTCTGAACCGACAACCAGATTCAGTCAGGGGTTTCCTGTTAGTAAATTACAATAGTAATTTGTTGACATTACTGTGCAGAAAAGTGTTTGAAAATCTGCTGAGGATGTAACCCTTCAGTTCTGTATATATTTTGCTTAGAGCTAATAATACCCAGTGAGTGCAATGGTGCTTTTCTCCGAAAGCAATGGTGCTTTTCTCTGATAGAATTTCAGCCTTGTCTAATAGTGCAGTATCTTGATAAGAAAGTAAAACATTTGCATTTGTCAGCTTTATTTCAGCTGGAAGTTATATGTGCTTTCCTTGCAGTCCTGATCATTGCTGCAGTAAAAGAACTACTCATTAGAAAATTTGCATGCTTTTGTCTTTTTACAGGAGTGGGAATTGTGGACCATCTGGTTGCATCTCACAACAGCCCTAGTCTGTGTAGCCAATGACAAGTAATGCTGGGAGCTATAGTTCAGCAACATCTGTGTGGCTGCACATTTCCCACCTCTACTTTATGGTAAAAGCATGGTTGGAAAGAAACCAATTTTAAAAATAAATCCTTAATCCTATATTTTTCAGGAGTTTAAACTGGGATTTTTTGTTTGGTTGTTTGAACCAGTTTTCCCCCCTTGATCATGAAACCCACTAGGTAAATCACATGCTCTCAGCCTCAGGGAAATGTAGTGGCAAATTTTCTCTGAAATCTTGCCAAGAAACCTCATGATGGGTTTGCCTTAGAGTCGCCGTAAGTCAGAAATGACTTGAAGGAACAAATTAGCAGCAGCAACACCACCACCAATAGAGGAATAAATCACAATATAAAGTAGCAAAATGGAGTTCACATGTTATGGCCGCTAGCTTAAATTATAATTGTTCTAAAAAAAGGCTTTTAAAAAGCAAATTTTTGGGGGCTGAGCTTCTGTTAATTGAAGAATTTGTTTCTGAAGGGCATTTCTTGAATTATAAAATAAAATAATTAAAAAGAAGCAACTGACACTGGATATTGGTCTAACAATGAACAATTGCCAATAAACTTGAAGTTAAAATGTTTAAATTCATGGAAGAGGGTTGGAGAATAATACGCCATACAGCTGTTATGTTTATTTCTATCCCTCTTTTCCCCAGTTTGGGACTCAAAGTGTCTTTCAACAAATTAAAAACATATTATTAAAATCCACAAGATACAAAAGTTAAAACAAAATTAAAAATAAAAAAAATTAAAATCAGATTTCGAAACATAAATCTTTAAACATGCGCAAACATGACAACCAGCAATATACAGCACATTTTTTTGGTGGGATGGGCCTTATATAGTCAGTCAATCATCAAATGCCTGTCTAAACAGAAAAGTCTTGTCTGCAAAACCAAAGTAGGGAGAGTGCCAGTCTGAGAAGGGCGTTCTAGACTTGGGCACTGGGAAGGCTCTCTCCTGTGTTCCCACTAGATGTATCCAAGGGTGGTAGGACATAGAAGGACCTCCTGAGCAGATCTCAAAGCATAGGCTGATTCATAAGGGAAAATAGGGTTCTTCAAATAACCTGGACATTATCTGTGTAGGGCTTTGGAGGTCAAAACCAGCACTTTGAATCATTTCTGAAAACAGACTGGCAGCCAGTGAAGCTACTGCAAAAAGGGAGTTGCATGCTTCCTATAGCCAGCCCAGTTAATCTGGCTGCAGCACTTTGGACCCATTGAAATTTCCGAACACTCTTCAAAGGCAACCCCATGACAGTAATCCAACCATGATGAAACTAAAACGTTTATTACTGTGGCCAGATCTGATGTCTCAGGGAGCCTCAAACAAGCTTTAACTGTGGAAATGCACTCCTAGCTACTGCTGAAACCTTAGAGTTGAATCCAGGAGCATACCCAAGTTGCAGATCTTCATCTATGAGGGAGCGCAATCCCATCTAGCACAGTCTAAATCCCTATTTCCCGACCTAACTTTGGACTGAGCAGAAGCACTTTCATTTTGGCTGGATTAAGTTTCAGTTTGTTCTCCCTCATTCAGTTCATTACTGATGACAGGCACCGGTTTAGGACCAAAGAAGCTTCCTCGGCTTGTGGTGGACAGTAGTAATGGAGTTGGGTGTCATCCACATACTATTGGCACCAAATCCGCAAACTCAGGCCAACATTTTCCAGCAGTTCCATGTAGATCTTAAATATCAGGAACAGAACTGAATCCTGAGGGATGGCACATGCCAATGACAACGGTTGAGCAAGAGTTCCTCAGCACCACCTTCTGAATTCAACCCTTCAGGAAGGAATGGAGTCACTGGAAAACAGTGCCTACAAGTCCCATCTCAGCAAGTTGACCCAGAAAGATATTGTTAATGATATCAAACCCTGCTGAGAGGTTCAGACAGGGACACACTCCTCCTGTCTAGCTCCCAGAGTAAAATGGATGTAGTTAATCCATCTCATCCCAAAATCCCTGGAGCTGGGAAGCTACCACACACCCTAGAACCTTGCTCATATATGGAATGTTAGAAACTGGCTGATAATTATTCAGAATGGGAGGTTTAGGGAGGGCTTTTAAATAAAGATTTTATAAAGAGCCTCATTCAGGCAAGCTGGAACTCTGTCTAGTTTTAGTGAGGTGTTAACCACTCCCTTTTGTCGTGTACCAATCAGCTCTGTTCCAAGGACTCAGGCAATAGTCTTGGAGCCTTTGCAGACTGCCAGAATTAGTGCAAATTGAGTCCACTTTAAGGGTTAGGGTTAGTGCTAGGGAATCATGGGAATTGTTTTGTTTTTTTTCTGAGACATTGAGCCTTCTCTGTCAGAGAGCTCTAGTGCCACAATAAAATACAGTTTTATTGCTTATCTTAATCAGGTAGTGAAAGATTGAGCTTCTGATACATTAGGTGTAAATGTAGCTCTTTTTACGCTGCTATAATGTTACACTATGAGTTGTCCCACTCTGCTAATTTTTCAGATGATCAGAGAGAGACACCAGTGCAACATTTGATGATAAAGAGGTGTTGGAGGAATATTAACTTTCAAGCACAGTGGAATAGAATTAGCCCAACAGATTTGGCATGTTGCTGAAGAAGTTAATATGAATGGGTCCCTTTTTTCTTTTGGAAAGAGTGGACCTTAATTGTGATGATACTTTTTAGTATATAGAATGTTTAAATAGTGTTTAAATATATTGGCAAGGAATGATAAAAAATAAGGATATGTGCCTCTTGCTCTTAATTGAATTCCATCTTTCAGACCTGCAATACTGCTATCGCTTTTACTTTGTTTAAAAACAAACAACCTGTTACTTCGAATATCATAAATCCCTTCCACCAATTTTTGGTTTCTCTTTTCTCAGTGTGACAACAACTGCTACTTTTAGTATAACTATTATTTTTATCCTCTTAAAATAATGATTTTAAACTGCTTTTAAATTGAGTGTGCTCACAGATGCTCCCATCAGCATAAGGAAGAGAGGTGTTTCACAGGTTCCTCCTTCCTGAGCTCTGAAAACGTACTCTAGAAAGCAGTGGGACCCTCTAAATTGTTTTAAGAGGGGTTGCAGTAGGAGGAGAATTGGTGAAACTTGACTGCCGCCCCCCCCCCTTTTTTTTTTTTTTTTTTGGTCTAACCTATGTATGGAAGGAACCACCACACTAGCTGACACATCTGGTCTGGTCTGCATTTGGAGGCTATGCAGCTAACATATGGATGGAAGGTCTCTAAATAGGGTAAGGGAAGACTCTTGCTGGTGCCGGTCAAAGTTAACAGTATTTTGCTAGCTGGACCATAGTATGACTTGGTATAAAGTAGTTTTCTGTATTGTATTCCTAACATTTATGGGTAACTAGTTAGGATTCAAGCCTTTAAGTAGTAGCTTCTCCTTTTCAGGAGACTTAAAACAAAAGCTAAGTTACCTGGTCAATGTGGTGAACAGGCAAAGTCTAGGGATGACAAAGGACAGGTTTTTTTCCCTTTTAAAAAGAAGTTTTGTATATATTGAGTCACAGCATGATAAAACTGCTGGGTATAAATGCTATTTAAATCCTGCAAACCAATAATATACTAGTTAGAAGAGCAGGGTAGTCAAGCAGTTACCATATATACTCAACTATAAGTCGACTTCATGTATAAATCAAGGGCAGGTTTTTGGGGCCAAAATTATGGATTGTGAAATGACCCATGGATAAGTTGAGGGTAAAACTTAGGGACATGTAACAAAGGATGTAAACAATGAAACAAAGGGATATGATGCCAAAGAACTTAAAAATTTCCAGCAAAGCTAATGTTTCTTTTAGCTGCTCCAGGACAGTCTAAGCTGTTGCGTTTTGCCACTCTTCTTTTTGATAAGAATTAAAGTACAGTACTAAGTTGACCTGTGGATAAGTCAACCCAGGTTTTTGGGCTCAATTTTTGGACTAAAATTTTTAGACTTATGAGTATATACAGTAATATTTCTTATGCTCCAGCTCCTTTTATCATTTGTTGCTGCCGGTAGCAGTGGTACTGTAAACTTAATTTTGTTTTACTATATTTTCTTTCCTTCAAGTCCTTTGAAAGCCTATAATTAGTGTCTTATAGGGCTTACACAGTTACTATTCAAGAACATGCCACTTAATCTCTGAAATCTCAAATAATCCTAAATTTGGAAAAGCTTTGGTATTCTGGCTCTCTTTGTCACTTTGGTGATGAAATCATTAATTGGATCTTTTATTAAGTTGTTGTGCAGAGATATTTAAACATAGGGGAGTGTACTTATTAAAATTATTTCTCTAGACTTTGTATAAGAGTCCTAGGATGGCACTGATGATAAAGTCAGAATATTGCTTTTAGCACAGCCTCTCATGAGGATCAGAAACACTGTAGTTTGGGGGAAGCGAGTTGCCTTATTTGCAGAATGAATTTTTTCCCTAGTATATCCTGATATTTGATATAGTATACCAAAAGGCTGTGTTCTATAAATTTATTCAGTCTCTGATCTCCTAATGGTTATTAAAAATTTGTTGCTGGGTCTAGGCTGAATTATAACCAACATAGGGATGAAGAAATGTACCATATTCCTGCATGCCTTGAAAATAGGGAACTATTATAATGATTGGGAGGTTCTTGTATTTTGCATGTTCTGTTCCTGACTAGAGTACAGATAAAACTAAAATATCAGTTTCTAGATCTTAGTAAAGCCTGTCAGACTTCTTAATGGCTACGTGTGTATGTCAAGTGAAATTACCTTTGAACGCCTAGTCAGGGAAACTGGTTAATTGTGATAAAGTTGTCATTTTCTCTTACTGAATGTAAGTATACAACAAATGACACGAATAGGAGCACATGGACAAGTGTTTTCTTTTGTCTTAAGATCTAATTTTTAACATTTACAGTGGTACCTCTACTTACGAATGCTTCTACTAACGAAAAAT
>CM034708.1:100768761-100785097 GCA_020142125.1 Phrynosoma platyrhinos
CCCAATTCTCAGCTGGCTCTTCTCGAAGGGTGGGTTGGGGTGAGAGAGTCAGTGGCACTGGAAAAAGAATAGAAGGAGGAAGAATAGGAGGAGGAGGAGGAAAAAGGAGAGGAGGGGGTGAGGGTCTCCCTTTGTAGGCACCATGTATATGTCCCTGAATTGCCTTTGCACATGCTCCGGCTCTTGACTGTAGCCCAGGAAACTGCAGCTGCTGCAACCCCCTCTTTCCCCTCTGACATGGGTTCCCGAAAAAGGATCATCGTGGTGATTGGGGATCACTTCCTCCCCTGCCAGGTCTCCTGGGAAGAGGAGGCTTGGGAGTCCCCCCAGAGCATCTGCCAGGCCTCTTCCCTGCTTCCTGGCCCAGCATTTCCCTCCTGCGGCCAGGACCATGTAGCCGAGGCACCCAGGCAGCAGCAGGTAACACTTGATGGCCACCGTCTTCATCCCCCCTCCTCCTCTTCTTTCTTGTCACCTCATGATTGGAGGGACCTTCTCTTCTCCCCAGGGATCCTGCTGAGCTGGTCCCACATCTTCCTTTGGGACTTGAACATCCGTGGATTTTGGTATCCATGTGGAGGTCTGGAACAGATCCCCTGCAGATGCTGAGGTCCCATTGTATTAGATACATTTAGATGTCTGCCATAATATATAGTTCTGGTTGTAGACCTTTATTTCTATGTAGCAGAGTTACATGGAAACATGGTAGGATGCTTCTGCTAATCCTCACATGTTTGAAAAATGTAGAAGTGTTGTTACAGCAAAAATTTTGCCCCAGCTTACCCAGATTAGAAAATTATGATTGATGAATATGCAGATATAGAAAGATTAGAACCTGTTTTGTAGGAGTATTCTCTTAGAGAAAAATAGGCTAGTATGATCATTTTTATTTGTGTGGTGAAACCAGTAAACAAGATCAGTGGACATGTCTGATTTAATTAGTTATTAATCTCCATACTTTTCTTCCTTATGTATATATTCTGTTACTTGCATGTATAGTGTATGTGCTGACAGTATAAGGTTGGGAAAAAGTTAAGAATATGATGGGATGGGTGGATTGTTCAAGAATTGATAACTGTTGTGCATCTTAGGTTTTCCAGCCAATGTTGATGGAATATTTTACTTATGAAGAATTAAAGGACATCAAAAAGAAAGTAATTGCACAACATTGTTCTCAGAAAGAAACTGCAACAGAAATACGTAGAGGTATTAGTCTCTGGAATCAAGCAGAGGAACTCCAGAAAGCTTTCAAATATTCTGTGGATGAAAAAGCAGATCAAGGTAAACCATTTTGATACCAAGCTTTCAGATGCTTGTGGTCTTGCTTCTTTGAAAATATTGTTAACATATTGCAATGGTGAATAGGGTTATTTCAAACAATGCTAAGGGATTTGGGTATGTTTGTTCTTTGTCTTCTCAATAATCTTTAAATAATAAATAAATATGGCCACAGATCTCTTCATAAACTTTCTTCCCACTTCAGATTGTGCAGTTTTTATTCCAAATACTTTAAATAATAAATCCAAATACACTTTTCACTTCTTGATGGAAGGTAGTAGCTTTGTTATGCAGTACAGGAAAGATAATAGTCCATTACAGGAATACATGGGAGGCTAAAGCAGTTAGTAATTCAGTACCATTAGGTCTTCCAGTTGTATAAACCAGTATCAATTGAGTTTGAGATAGCTTTTAAACCAATTTTGGCTGTAGAAATGCTTTTGAAAATGGATACTAGGAGCTGGTACCTTAACCCAGAGTGAGATGTGTAAATGTTCACAGATTTAAAAACAAAACAAAAATGTTCTGGTAGTATGTCCTTTTGCCACAGTTCCAGTGGGGGATATATATACGCCGGAAAATATGGTGTGTATATACACACACACACACACACACACACACACACACACACACACCGTATTTTCCGGCGTATAAGACGACCCGGCGTATAAGACGACCCCCCATTTTTCCAGTCAAAATATAGAATTTTAGCACCTCTATCCTCCTTATCCTTATACCCGGCATATAAGACGACCTCCCCACTTTAAAAACAGATTTTGCAGGTTAAAAAGTAGTCTTATATGCAGGAAAATAAGGTATGCTTTTTAATAGACAAACTAGTCAAACCACTTATGAATGGATTCCCATATATTTCAGAAGCTGAAGAAACAGGGCAAGCCAGCAGTATTATTCATCTTCCTTCTGAAGTGATGCTGACTATTTTCAGTTACCTTGATCCTCAAGATTTGTGTCGATGTAGTCAAGTGAATACCAAATGGTCTCAGATGGCGAAGACTGGATTTCTCTGGAAGCATCTTTACCCTGTTCACTGGGCCAGAGGTGAGTGGCAGCAATGACTCATTCTTGAGAATCTTACATTACCATCCATTTTTATGTAAATGAAGGTAATTGGGAAGGGGAGAATATTTGTCTTCTAAGGTAACACAGTATATCTGTAAATATCATATATTCCATGTATTATTAGGTGCTGCATTACTATTAATTCATTTGATCAAAATATATGATCATTCACTTTGCATCTCTTGGATGAACATTTTTTTCAATCAGTAATTACCACTTTTATTTTTTGAAAGTTCTTGGTGATTGGTTCCTCATAGGTTGTGGCTCTTGTCTTTTTGTAAGTGATTTTTTGGTGTCTGCCAGTGTCCAGAAATTGGATAGAAATTTGCAAATTTCACAAAAGGAATAGCATGGAAAGCATGAGGGTTGCATACCATAGGTTTAGATTATGCTTCTATTATTTGGTTGCAGTCCCATTTACAACTAATTAGATGGCACTCATGTTTAGAAAATGCATCATTTTCAGTCTACCCTGCATATAGTAGATACACACTAGAGTACAGTGAGACAATACCTTTCTTGAATGAGGAAAGAGATTCTTGCCTCTTTGCTTGCTGTGCAACCTTAATCTCTTGATGACAAAATGTAATCCTCTAAAATTCCATGGAAGAGAGGATTACAAGCTAATGCAGCTGGGAATGCATTAACTGACCATAGTCTGCAGAAGACTGAACCAGCAGAAATTGTTCTATCCTGGAAGGGATATTGTAGTACTACAAGTCTGTATGTGCAGATTTTTCAGTCCTTAGCAGTTAAAGATGGGAAGCTCTGCGGTTCATACTGCTTTTCTTTTTTCTTTTTTTATAAATGTTTCATTTCTTTTCTTTATAAACCGTCTGCTCATTCATGTTTGTAGCTAATTCCAAAGCTATTTTTTAATAAGTGCTCTGTCCTTGTCTGATCAGGAGACTGGTCCAGTGGCCCACCAGGTGATCTTGATACGGAGCCTGATGAGGAATGGGTGAAGAACAGAAAAGATGAAAGTCGTGCTTTTCAGGAATGGGATGAAGATGCAGATATAGATGAGTCTGGTAAACTAAAGTATAACGTTTAGTTGTCTTCAAAAGTTTGTCCCGTTCAAAACCAGCTTTTATATCTGGTGGACCAGTTTGTTGAACTTAAGGATTGTGGTTTGTTTTCTCAGTCCATTATCCAGATATAGCATGATCTGCTTTATCATAGGTGTTAAAAAAACCACAGTCTCCAAAGTTTCCATATATATTTGAACCAACATGTTTCTTCAGGGAAAAAATGTGTCATGAGATTTAACTGTTATGTCCAAACAAAATAAAAGGTATAGGTGAAAATTAAAGGCCACTGAAAATCATTGATAGACTAATTCTAGCATTGAATTACACAATACAGTTACGCTTTGGTTTACCTCCAACAAAGTTTAACTGTCTTCCCTTGGGCACCTCTATTATTGCCGCTGCTTATAGAATCACTTGGCCCATATTAGTTCAGTTTCATATTGGGGTAGATCTGATTCAGAACTCCTTGAACCATATTGATTCTCTTTATGACCAAGGAAACTCGTCACTCTTCCAGCTTATTGTATTTGTGGTGGTGTTTTGCCCTCCTGTTTACAATTAAAAAGATATATGTGTCCTTTCTCATGAGAGCCACCATAGTGTAGTAGTTTGAACATTGGACTATGACTCTGGAGAGCAGGCTTAGATTCCCCACTCAGCCATGGAAACTCACTGGAAACCCACTGGGTGACCCTGGGTGAGTCACACTCTCTCAGCTCCAGAAAGCCCCATGATAGTGTTGCCTTAGGGTTGCCATAAGTTGGAAATGACTTTTAAGGCACACAGGAACAGTCCTTTCTCACACATTCCCTAAGAATCATCACTTGAAAGATAATAATTGCAGCTTTGAAACTACCAGGCTTGCCTGGTAGTATATTTGGATCCATTCATTGTTACTAATGGAGTCCATGAAACAATTAGTTTTTTGGAAAATAGAATATCTTCATGGAAAAATTTCAACTCAACACCTGGTTGGTTATCTTTGTTGCCATAACCTCCAGTCTGGACTACTGCCATGTACACATTTTGTTCTAGTTGGCAGTTCTATTACTTTAACTTCCAATCCTCTTCTAAGCACAATTCAAAATCCTGATGTTTATATGGTCTAACCTGAATATATGCTACCTGAGCCAGTGTGAGATTGCCCATTGCTAAACCATTGCTGGCAGCTGTATTCAGAGGTCCCATATTATCTGAAATGAGGTAGTTGATAGTTTTTATTTGAACTTTTGCACAACAGAGGAGTAGCTGTTCTTTGCTTGCTCATTTAAACCTTCCAGAATGACCCGAGTTAGTTGGCAAAACTGTGTAGATTGCTGTAACTTTTTTAGTTATTGGGTTACAAACAGTCACCAGTGTCTATTCAGAGTAAAAAGTATTATGCATTAAAATCCAGTTACTAATTTCAACTAGAATAGATCTGTTGAACCAGTGACATTTTACGTGTTTTCTCATTCAGTGGGTCTACAATAGCTGTGTTCAGCAGTTGAGTCTAGGTGCAGAGACTGTATATTATAGTTGCATTGTTTCAGTGGCTGGAACTAGATTAGAACCTTGGGAAAGATGCCTAAATCTGAATTCTTGTTGTCTGGATAGCACAACAAATTGCAGTTGAGGAAAAGTAGAAGGAAATTCTCAAAACCTTGGCTGCACAGTAGGAGAGAAAGCTTGACTGAATAACTCCAAAATATACTTCAGTTTGTTCCTGCTTGTCTGCCTCATGTTAAATGGTAGTGCAGGAACGGGGGTTACGTGTCCCTCTAGATATTGTTGTATTGCAGCTTCCACCAGCTTTAGCCAGCATAACCAATAATGAGGACCCTCCCAGAAAATGTAGCCATTTTACATCTAAAGTTTGATCCTTTCAGCCAAAACACTACATTTGTTAGATTTTAGCATATTTAGATCTTTGTTAATATGAACATTGTCTAATCACGCTTGTATTTTTAAAATCTAGTTATGGTATATGAGTTGGATCACTGTAAATATGTATGCTTGTTTTGCTCTTGAATTTGTCTTCTGATTTCTTTATAGAGGAAAATGCAGAAGAATCACTCTCTATCAGCATTATTCAGAAAGAGAAAGACTTACTCCAAGGTTTAATTCATCATGTTCTGCCACGTGTAGGCAACTCAGTGAAAACAATTGTGCTGGCTTATAGCTCAGCCATATCTAACAAAATGGTACAGTATACACAATGAGTGAGTCTGTGCAATCTGTAAAGACTGATACTGTATGAGATGTATTTATTTTAAAATGTGTGCTGTTTGCCTTTCATGGCTGGCAATCAAGATAGAATAAAAAAAATAAAGATATCAATATAGAATGCTAAAATAAGTGTATAAAGCTTGGCTCCTTTTTGTGGTGCAGCCTTTTTAAACTTAATTTTCTTTTCAAATAATAGGTCAGGCACATCTTAGAACTTTGTCCTAACTTGGAGTATCTTGATCTTACTCAAACTGATATTTCTGATTCTGCCTTTGAAAGGTTGGTAATTTCATTTCTTTTGTCTGCATGTGTGTTTCTTTTTTGGATAGTGGGTAGGATACTTTACAAATAGTACATTACTGTAGCAAGTAGAACATTGATAATTAACTTGGTTAAATTGCTCATGGGAGAAAATCTTAGTTCAGGCAGTCGGTCGAGATCATAGTTTGCCTGCAGATCAGAGCAAACAAAAATGCTGTTGTTAAGGGTGGCTGTGAAATGTTAACATTCAGTACTCTGAATAGCATCATTGTGCCTATGCTCCTCTGGCCCCAAGCTTCTGGCTTGTGTTTCGCTGGACTGTATGTTTATGGAGCAGAGTTGCACTACTTAGGCATGATAAGTAATAAGTAGTATCTGCAATGATTATTTGGCGTTTATGCTTTACTGAAATGGTGTGGGAACATCCACATTCTTAACATAATAGTCGCGCAAAAATCTATGTGGATGTTAAACTTGAAATTCAGACATTGTATTGATTGTATTTTTCTGATAATATATTTAGTACTCAATAACAAGAGTGTCAGTTGTGAAAGAGCTTTAAAAATGATCAGTAGGACAAAACCATGTCCATTTTGATGGGCAGCTTGTTTATTTGGTCCATAAAGAGAATACAGCCAATGAAAAAGAGAATATGCCTTTGATGCTGGCATATGGGAAAGATGTTACTTAAAAAAGAATGGGTATCATGTGCCCACCCCCGCTGTTGGACCGTAGGTCTTGTCACACATTGTCTGTACAGCGAGAGATGGGGACTGACAGGAGTTACCCAACAATACCTGGCAGACCACATGTTGCTCATCTCCAACCTAAAACTCCATACAGGAAAACTGCTAAAAATAGAAGTCCCAATGTTGCAAGCGTAGTAATTTTGCCTTTAGGTATGCTTTTTCCTGTGATGGGGCCTCACCAGAATTACATTTGAACCAGACTACTGTGATGTCAAGAAATGTTTAGACATGACTCTTAGTTTGTTAATGCAACCCTGTTTTCCTCTATAATTAACATTAGTGTTTTCAGGTTTGGATAGTGAACATACATAAATTTGGAATATGTTGACTTTAGTGTAAAAATCTGAACACGTTGCCTGGTATGGAAGCTAAATACTATTTAATAAAGATGTTAATGTTTGTTTCAGTTGGTCTTGGGTTGGTTGCTGCCAGAATCTCCGACACCTTGATCTCTCTGGATGTGAAAGAATTACAGATGTGGCTGTAAGAAAGATTTCCAGAGCCTTGGGGATTCTGTCCCCTGAAGCAGGATCTCAGAAAAGTTGCCGAAACAAGAATGGAAAAACTGTATGGAAAAGCAGCAACATTACCTTGCAGGCCAACAAAAAGGACTGTGGCTTGTGTGATATTACAAATGACAATGAGATTAAAGGAGAAGGAAATGAAAGCCATTGGAGTTCATCTGTCAGATCAGAGAGCTTCAACTCTGCCTATATTTGGATGTTAGACGCGGAAGATCTGGCAGATATTGAAGATGCTGCAGAATGGAAACACAGAAATATTGAGGGAGTTTGTGTGGTAGAACCAGCCTCTAGCTTTACTTGTTCTGCAACATGCTGCAGCAAAGACATTTTTGGGTTAAGGACTAGGATCTGCTGGCAGCAACATTGCGCTTCTGCTGCTCTGACCTACTGTGGTCACTCGTTTTGTTGTGCAGGAACAGCATTAAGAACTATTCAGGCACTCCCAGGATCCTCTGCACTGTCTAAACATGCACAAAGGACTAGTAAGCTGTCAGAGGAGAAAGACTTGGCACACTTTAGGAGTGCAAAATCAGAGCAGGAGACAGCACGAGTTCTTCAGTTCCTCAGTCTATCAGGATGTTATCAGATAACAGACAATGGTCTCAGGTGTGTAGCCCCTTTTGAAATGCCTCCTGTAACCTGTCAGTGTCATCTTTTTTTTTTTAAAAAAACCCAACAAATCCAGTCACAAAATCTGTTCCAGCAGTTCTTTTGTTAACTTGCCATTCCAGCAATACCAAAATCAATTTATGATTTCAGGTGGCAAAAGGCTTTGTGCAATGTAGTGATGTTTCATTCTGAGTAGTTCAAATGGTGTAGTTATCAGAACAAAAGGTTTTTGATTACTACCTTGCTCTTGACATAGTCTTAAAGTACTTTTCATTTCTGCTCCTAGGATGTTGACTCTGGGAGGTGGGCTCCCTCATCTAGAACACCTCAATCTCTCTGGTTGCCTGACTGTAACTGGTGCAGGCTTGCAAGAATTGGTTTCGGTGTGCCCTTCTCTAAATCACGAACACTTTTACTACTGTGACAACATTAACGGTAATGTCTTTTGAATAAAATGTTATTCTAATCTTGTGGGGCTTCGTATATGACCTTTGGAATACTCAGACTTCAAAGTCTTTTCCTTTATGTAGCTGCAGTCCTCTTGCACCATTACATGCCTTCAATTGTCAGAGCTGAATGTATTTTAATCAGATATTTTAATATGCTGCCTTTTCCCTTAAAATTTCTCCTTTTATTTAAAATCTATTTTTGTACTTATTTTGTTGCACAGTTGAATACTTGGGGTGAGTATGTGTTTCACCCCATATCTTTTCTTATCTTGATGTATGCAGAGAAAAAGAAATTAATACATCAATTACATGTGTAATGTAACATGTGTATGCACCTTCCAAGTCGTCTGTCAACTTACGGCAACTCCTTGAATTTCATAGTGTTTTCATAGTCAAGGAATCCTTTGAAGTGGTTTTGCCAGTTCCTTCCTCTGAAATATAGCCTACAGCACCTGGTATTCATTGGTGGTCTCCCATCCAAGTACTAACCAGGGCTGACCCTTCTTTGATTCTAAGATGAGATGGCCTCTGGTGCTTTGAGGGCAGTGATTCCCAAACTTCAGTCTTCCAGGTGTTTTGGACTTGAGCTCCCTGACTGTTGGTCAAGCTGGCTGGGGCTTCTGGGAGTGGAAGTTCAAAACACCTGGAAGACAAAAGTTTGGGAACCACTACTTTAGGGTATTTAAGTGTACCTGACTTGAAACAGGAAAGCTGTATCATGGAAAGTTTCCTTTCTCCAGGTTTAAAAGATTTTATGTTCTAACATAAAAGCCAGATATGAACTGAATGTGTTGGTTTAGCGTGACAATATATATAGAAGTCATGTTAGTGTACAAAGCTGAAATCCTTTTAAGTCTAGTCCTGTAGCTGGACCTACAGACTAAAATCCTCTTAGTGTACATGGTTTTGATGATCAGGATGTTGCTTCCAACAAAACATATGGTGCTTCTTTTCTCAGGAGTGGAGCTATGGTCTTATTTGTGCTGTGTCTCTCAGTCAAGTAAACCATTATACCCCTCTAAATCTGTTGTTAAGCATATTTTGAGATGAAACACTTGAATCCTCCTAATGCTTCTGAACACTTATGTACAGTTAGCCCTCCACACTCATGAGGGTTGGGGCACAGGACCCCTGCAAAAGTGAATATCTCTAGGCATCCCCAAACCTTAGATTCAGTCTACAGTTGGCCATGTAATAGCCCCCTGCCCCCCAGCATCCATGTAGGTGGGTGAGTGAGCTAAGTGAATCTGGCTGGCTGATAATGGAGCCTCCATCCTCTCCCCCTGCTAACTAAGTACAAACTATTGCACTTTGAACTCAGTTTGCAGCAATTGAAGGACAAAGGGAGAAAATGGGAAAAGGAGAGAGAAACTGGGACATTTAGAATACAATTGAAAAAGTGAGACAACAGTGGATTAATCAGGAGTGTCTATAGCAAATTGGGGCAGTGACAGACTGACCTTTGTTCACTAGAAAATAATGGAAATTCAGTCCAACCCTTTTTAGTCCATGTCTTTACTAGCTCAACATTTGCTGTTTATTCATTGCAACTCAGCCTTGATATTGGTGACTTTCTCGTCTGTCAGAAACAAGAACCTCTTTTTAAAGGTTGCTTGTGTATCACTTGGTAACTAAAGGAGTTCACATCTTTTTTTGCATTTGAAAAAAGACTTTCCTCAAATACACTTACCGTATATACTCGTGTACAAATCAACCTCATGTATAAGTTGAAGGAAAGTTTCAGGGTCAAAATCCTGGATATGACTCGTGGATAAGTTGAGGGTAAAACTTAGGGGGCTATAATGAAGGATGGATAGGGGGAAATACCACTTTCCTCCCTCCTTCTCCTTCTCCAGACCCCTCCTGACCACCAAACACCAATTCCCAGGTGCTAGAGGAGAGGTTTCAACATTGGATTGAGAAGGGAAGCAAGTGGATTTAAAGGCAGAGCTTTTCCTATAGGAACCAAGGTCTTGCAAAATGGACAAGAGAGAGAGAGAAAGGCAAGTGGATTTAAAGGCAGAGGTTTTTTCCCTTAGGAAGCAAGGTCTTGCAAAACAGACTGGGGAGGAAGAATTGGTGTTAAATGGAGATTGAGGCATCAGGTTTGCTTGCTTTAGGACCTTTCTAAGCATTACTGGTGCATTGACCCATATATAAGTCAACCCAGGATTTCAGGGTCAATTTTGGGGCATACATTTCTCAACTTATAGTTGAGTATATATGGTAGTATTCAGAGAGTTTCTTTACATCAAGATGTAGGTATATGTGTATTACAGTGACTGTGGTATGTGTATATCCCTTCAGACCTGAGCTAATCTTTGTGAAGGAGTAACATTTAACTATGCTATGCCGTAGTGAATAAAAAAAAAATCTGCTTAAATGTTATGAAAAACACAATGCAGAATTTAATAACTGGTAATTGTTTTTTCATAGATTCTTAGAATGCAGGATGCCAGATGGCAGTATGGCAGTGTTTTGGCATACTGATTCCATATATTTCACACAGGAGGAGTTTAATTTTTCAGTCTTCAGTTGTTAAGAACTTGAACATTTTAAAAGATTTTCCAGAAGGAATCTCTGTTGTTGCTCAGCATACCCCAATACTTCATATCCAAATAGTTCAGTTCAACTTTACCATTGGTAATAATTTTTGTAGTTTTGCTATTAGCTGTGTAGTTCTGCTTATAACTTTTTTCTTCTTAGTCTCACAATAGTCATGCGAGATAGGAAATTTTGCTTTTGGTGTTACAGGAAAGAATTAATATATATTGAATCCCCTTAGGAGGGGAACTCTCCGCCCTTGTCTAGCTCTCCTGCCCTGCTGCAAAAGCACTCCATGTCGTAGCACACCCAGTACACAGCTGGGTTGTTCTTCTGGGATTTTTTGCTAGTCACAAGAAGTAACTACAGTCGGCCCTCTGTTTTCACGGGGCGTCCGTTTGGGAACCGCAAAAATGGAGATTCAGCAATATTCAAGCCCCATAAGCTTGAAATGGGGCACGCTCCCAGAGGTGCACCCCATTGATTTTGACGGAGGTCACCCCTCCGTGAATATGCAAAAATGTGGACTTTAAGTCCGTGAGAAAGGAGGAGTGACTGTAATTCTATTTTACAGAAGAATAATGCATATTGGCCTAAGATAACCTAATTTCTGGTGGTATATATTTATTTTGGCATTTTTTAAGGTAGAAAAGGATGTAGGACAGGTGTGTGTATACCTATAAGTATTGGTTGGATTTCAGAGGTGATTACATGAATTTGTGTGCCATGTGCAAACACTAATTTAGGCTGAAAACAGATTGTCAGGCATGTATCTTGAAAATGTGCTGATCCTAATCAATATTTTGGCTGTTAATTTTATTAGCAAAATTGAACATGATGGTTATCTTAATATTTTGCTTAATTTGTCTTATTTTGGAAGCAGGTTCTGCATACCCTGTGTTGGTATCCTGAATGTTGACATATTGCTTCTCCTGTTTTCATACATCTCAATAGTACCTACCAAAAGTTTTTGATATGATCCAAGGTGGCTTTACAACTGGGGTTGGCAACCTTTTTGAGCCGGGGGGCTGGATCGGAGTTCCTTAGAACATTGGAGGGCCAGAGTAAAAAAAAAGTCACACTTTCTCAGCCTCAGAGGGTAGCAATGGCAAATCCCTCTGAAGAAACCTGCCAAGAAAACCTCATGATAGCTTCGCCTTCAAGTCGAAACGACTTGAAGGCATGCATACAACAACAACAACCCCAAGTTAAATTTTAAGCCAGGGCTTACCTGTGCCCAGAGCCAGAAGTGACGCTGCACCTTGTAGCAGAGCCCAGTGAAGGGGCCCCAGGGAGGCCCAGAGCAGCCGTGTGGGGCCCCCAGGAGGGCCCTGGCAAAGCCGCTGGGCCCCAGTGCGCAAGCGTGCATGACTCCGGGTGCCATTTTGTTTTCCAAAATGGTACCCGGAGTCTTGTGCGACCGTTCCCATCGCGGGACAGGACGGGAAAGGTTGCGTGAGACTCCGGGTGCCATTTTGGAACACAAAATGGCGCCCCAGAGTCGCATGCGTGCAAGAAAGGCAGCGGCGGCAGTGGCGGCAGGACTGGGCTGGCCTTGGGGGCCAGGTTGGGCCCCCGGGCCGTAGGTTGCCTACCCCTGCTTTACAACATAGTTCAAAACAAAGTACAGCAGCATTTATCAACCTTCTATCCATGAAGCAACCCTTGAAATAATTGTCAGATCTCAGGGAACCCTGCATAAAAATTATTACATCTACAACTTCGGGGCGGGGGGGATTTCCCTCCCAATCATGATGTCTTGCAGAATTCCTAGCAACCTCTCACTGATTGAGAAACTCTAAACTACAAGCATACCTAATTTAAGAAAGCCTCTGACAAAGAAGCTTTTTATGCTCACCTAGTCTTCCTTTTCCTTCTTGTCCTCTGTAGATTTTTTAAAGCTATGTTTTCATTGGGAGGATGCTGAAGGAAGTCTGGCACAGCAGCCATTCTGTGGATGATAATTCAGAGACTGGGAGCAGCCACTCAGAAGGCTGTCTCTTGTGTCTTTACAGGCCTGTAACAGTGATGGGACTGAGTGATCCTGAAGATCACAAGACTCAGCCAGGCTTATATAGGGAGATACCATTTTTCAGATAGTCTGGACATAAGCTGCATAGGGCTTTATAGATCATAACCAACGCTTAAATGATACCTGTGTTTTGCCACAGAAAGACAATAAAATCAAAAACTACAAAGTCACTGTAATTGGGAGCCAATGTTGAATTAGTCATTTGGCTATGCTGTCGCTTGTTAATTTATGACAGACAATGGATTGTGTGGCTTCTGCTAACTTTTTGTGTGCAGTCAGTTAGTGTACTACACAGATGTTCTCAGGGAGTGGCTCCTGAGCATCTGGCTTAACTAGATGTTGCACAAGGAATCTGTAATTGTATAGACAGTTCAATGTAATGTTGCTGACTTTCAAATCCAGATTTTTGTTTTCAATAGCAGAAATACATGGTATTTGCATGCATTTCTCTTTAGGCTTTTACCAAGTAGTGCTTTAGAAGTACTATTTCAATCTGTTGTGAGAGAATTTGATCTTATGGTCTTGGGATCCTAAGATAAGTTAACAGAACAGAACTTTATCCTCTTTTGTCTATGAAGCCTCAGAAGAGCTAGGGAGCCTTCTAATCAATTTGGGATAGGCCACGAGTGACTGCTGGGGAAGGAAGAACTTACATAAGGGGCCCCTAGTCCTATACCACATTGTTATGAAGTAGCTCTGAACATCTGAACAAACCTCTGGGTATGTACCAGTGGCTGTAGGAAAGGAAAAGAAAAGAGGATTAGAAACTTTATGTTTGTTTAGATTAGGATTTAAACCTTTGTTTTCAGTTTTTAAAAATTATGAAATTGGGTATGAACATCTACTGCCCTCCAGATTGTTGAATTATAATTCCCATTAGTGCTAGCCAAATAGATAATTGCGAGGGATCATGGAAGCTTTAGTCCAGCAACATTGGGTTGATCACAGTTGCCAGCTTCATTGTAATGTTCACAACCATTTTGTTCCATCTCAGTGACTTTGCCCAATCTTTTGTTCCCATTTTCTAATAGGAAACACCCCACACTCTTTTCCTGTGAGGGAAATTTAATTTAAGGGTGTGGATTCATTGTTCACTGCCTGGAATGCTTAGCGTCTTTCCTTTCCTTTCCTTTCCTTTCCTTTCCTTTCCTTTCCTTTCCTTTCCTTTCCTTTCCTTTCCTTTCCCCTCCCTTCCCTTCCTTTTTTTTTGGGGGGGGGGGCTATAACATTGTTCACTGTCTTTCTGTAAGCTGTTGATTTGTCAAACTGACTTCTGCTCTTCCACCATCTGTGCTTGTAACTGGTAAAATTAATCTTATGCACATTGGTGAAATAGTCTAATATGTTTTGTCATTGGATTTCCATTAACCCCAATGAGTTAGTGACTTTTCACATACAATTGTTGCCCAAAGAAGGTGGAATTCAAGGTTGGTGTCTTAAGCTGTTCTTTAATTCTAAAAATACATGTCACACACAGATATTTATAAAGTAGAAATGATGAATTTAACACTCCAAGTATGCTACTTTTACTTTGAAGTCACATGATACTTGGTCAACTTTCTACTTTCATAAAAAGTTGGTATGGGAGGTAAGGGCACAAGTTTCATCCATTCAGTCTCTGCATTTGTGAAGTGCCCTCTGCTCTTGTTGTCCAAGCACATATCTCTTCCAGTTGTGATTGATTAAATGCTTTCTCTTAAGTGCTTACAGTTACGTTTCCCAGTTATTAAAAGATGAAGAAGCATATGCTTTCCCACAGAAAAGCATGCAGTCTGGATCCAGGATGGTAGCTTGCTTACAGGCTTCAGATGCAGTATGTCTTTTCTCATAACTATATAATTGAACCCACTGGGCGCAGTAATTTGCCTCTCTAAAAATTTGATGAGTCTACCTACTTGATTTCAGACAGTGTCAGGACAATATATATTAAGTCTTTACCCCCAAAAAAAGGGGAAGGGGGAGAGCACAGCACATAAGGCCCTAAGATCGGTAGAATAAAATGAAGCTACAATCAAGACAACCTAGATTACATACTGACAAAAACTGGGAAAAATAAGGTGTGCACCTGATACCGGGATCACATTGAAAGTGATTTAAGGGGTTCCTCCCCTCCTGCATTGGACTGCCACAACTGAATATTACTTCTTGCCCATTCACACCTCCATAATTTCAAATGACAAAGGATATGGAAGCAGACCGTAGATGATATTTAGAGAGTTTTGCTGGTTGATAGGGCAGAAAATGACCCTTCATGTGTCCTGGTCCCAAGCTCTCTAGAGCAGGGGTAGGCAACCTTTCCCCTTTAAGGGCCGAGGGACTTCAGCTCCCAGAAGCCTCAGCCATGTTGACCAATAGTCCCATGTTGGCCAATAGCTCCTGGGATTCTGGGAGCTGAAGTCCCTCAGCTCTTAAAGGGGAAAGGTTGCCTACCTCTGCTCTAGAGGCTTATACAGTCAGCCCTCCTTATCCACAGATTTTTTTATCTATGGATTTAAGCATCTGTGGTTTGAAAATATTTTTTAAAAAGTATAAATTCCAAATAGCAAACACCATTTTGCTATGCTATTATATTTAATGGGACTTGAGCATCCATGGATCCATGGGGGATCCAAGCAGATAACAAAGGCCCACTATCACCAGCATTTTGAATTGTGGCTGGAAACACAGATCTTAATGATAGCTAATTATATTAATATGTTTCTTGGCTCCTGTATGCCCCTTTAAAAATTGTTCTACCCTTTCCCTTTCTCTGTTACTCTTATGTGGCTACATGGATAGGAGTTGACAAATCGCAGTGTGTCCTTCTTATCAGCTGTGTTTTGTCATTTATATGCCCCCCCCCCCGCGCCATGTATCTGGTAGTGCCTCACTCCCCTTACCTTGCTCTCCTGTTGCCACTACTGAAAAGCCCTTTTTTGCCACGTCTGACATGGAAATGGCATTTGGCTGTGCCCAGGTGCCCCATTTCAATGTCAGATGTGGCAACGGGTTTACTCACTAGCAGCAATGGGAGAGTAAAACATGGGGCATACAGGAGCCATCTAGTCAGCTGGGGCTTGCTGTGGAATTTCCTGGGAACTCTGTGGCAAACCAGGGGTCAATTTGACCCACTTTAAGCCCTGTTTATCTGGGATTGGGATGGATTTGCATCCAGTCTGCCAGGATTCAGCCTGATCCTGGCTGGGGCATTGGCCTGAGTCATCTGAAGGGGATGATGCGAGGCTGGGAGGAACACAGGCCTTTTGGCTAGTGTGGACTGCCCCTGTGATATTTTTTGTTAAGAGAGTTAATGAGGATAAAATCACTTACCAGCATCTTCCTTGGCTTAGACTGCAGATTTGTAAAGTGATGTCTCCAGAGCATGATTTTACTATGTTTTCTGTGGTAAATTTCATTCACTGCAGCCTGAGGAAGCAGGAGGTGATATGAAAAGTCACTGAGAGATCCAGAAATGGTTTCTTCTGGATATTCTGTCTTTGGGGATTGAAGGCATGATGTTTCTTGTATCATGATTCTAATTCCGGAAGGTAATGATGGCCTTCTCCCTGACATTTTCTTTAGGGTGTTTTTT
>CM034708.1:100785124-100812261 GCA_020142125.1 Phrynosoma platyrhinos
GGGGGGAGACAGACCAGGCATATATCTCTTAATTTCACATGCTTTTATCTTTGGGATTTTGAAATCTTATTTTATTACCATCCTAAGAGCTGTGGAAGGTTTACTATGCGTTGATTTTGTTTTGTCAGCTGCCATTGTAGTTTTATAGTGAAGGGTAATGTAAATTAATGTACACATTGATTCAGTATGTGCATTAAAACCTTCTGTCTACAGGGCTGCTTTTTTCAATCTATTGCCATTGTTATATCCATGTACGTTCCTCTCCCCGTCTTTCTGGATCAGACAAATGCTTGTTCAGTTCTTAATTTTTTAAAAAACAAAACCAAAGTACTCCAAGAAAGATAGTAGCCCCTCTGATCAGAGTAGCAGACTTTGCTACTGTGGTATGTGTGATTTAGTTGTTTCTATTTTTTTCCTCATTTTTGTATTGATATTAGAAAAAGTCTCCTTCAATTGTTTCCCATGCTTTGCTACAAAATATTTGTCTTGTAGCATCAAAGAATAATGTTGCCATGTCCCAGATTTTCTTAATTTGGTAACATTGTAATTGAAATATGATCAAGACAAGAGCTGTAACTCACTGTTTGTTTATTACTGATTTATTTGAAACATTCTTACCCTGATCTTGTCATAAGTCCTGATCATTTACACTGATCTTGTCCAGAACAGCTAGAGATAAATAAAACTCAAGGCATCCTGTATGCTCTTATTTATAGTGCTTTATCAGAAATACTCAACTTTCCCTTTGACTTTTCCAGTTTTTGTTACATTACAACCTGGAATTTAAATAGATTTGTCCTTGTTGCCATTTGATGTAATATATCTTGTACTAGATCTTGTAGAGGTACCACACTCAGCACGGTGAAGGTGCAAAATATATTTCATTGTGGCACTAAAGTTAAATACTGCCCCCCCTCCCCATAAAAAACTGATTGTTATATCTGCATATGTGGAATAGGAGTTGGTAGCACAAAGGGGAGGAAGGCAGTAAATGTGCAGTGTGGTTGGTTGAATTTGACAGTGGGTGGAGAGCATGCACAGAACAAAGGCAGAACAAGTAGAGAAATATAAGGAAAAGCACTGAAGGTTTCTGGTGTGCCTTCCAGTACTTTACCTTCACCTTCTCTGTCAGCAGAAATTTCAATTATTGTTAGGTGATTATGCCAAGTATAACTTGTGGTCATTGCCTTTTTGTGACTCTGCCCCTACAGTGTTGTTTTGTGACCAGTGAGCCTTACTAATTATCAGACTTCTGAAGTGGTCTTGAGGCTAGAAAGCTTGAGAATCCTGCATTATAGTCTTCATTTGGGAATGAATCAGCCACCACATCAAAACAGATTTGAGGGTAATCAATAGGAGACAAAGTTCTTAATGTGAAAGTACGTTTTTTGTACTCTTTGGATGCACAAGTGTTCTACAGTGAAGGAAGCTTAGCTATGGTTTAATTTTCTTACCTATTGAAATGCCATGTGAAGGTGAGCAGTTTAATGAGGTCTACCTAGTGGTGGCTGGTGTTTCCCCTCTTGGTAAGGTGACAAAGCCATTCTCAATTTTAGTCCAAACTTTACCAGCTGCCATTGAGTTAATGCTGCAGCAGTAACTATTTTACATGCCAGGTAACTCATTTGTAGTGTTTTAGGTTATGCAGTAACATTCTCTAGAGGGAATGGAGGAATATTGTTTTTAAGAGATAGAAGATAATGGAAGCAGTTCAGAAAAAGGACAGATAATAGATGAGGGTGAGAAAACTAAACTGCTTTGCCTTCAGAAAAAAAGCAGCACACCGCATAGGGTACATTGTCTGAGTCCGCCCCTTTAGGTTGTGGAATAACATTCTGTGCACCACACAAGTACTCACCAGAATATCCCGTGCTGCTGAGGACCCCATTCACTACAGTCATAATACATGATTGATGAATTCATTTTGACCAATGGTGTTTATCATGGCCCCATTAATCTGAAGCTGTTGGTACAACCACATGAGGGTTGAAAGCTGAATGTTACTATTGTAGTAAAACCTGATTCATGCCAATTGGTTTCTAATTCTTACAAATGCAACAAAACTTTTAACGGAAATGACTAGTCTGTGTATTTGTGTGTCTCTGGAATGACTAGTGTCGCAGATGAATCCAGTCCCTTTTTCTTCCTTTCACATTTTCACCTTTCACATTTTTCTTCCTTTCACATTTGTTCTGTCTTTACGCAGGTCCTCACGCTGAAACCGCCAGTGGATGCCAGAACTTGCAGTGTGGTTTCCGTGCCTGCTGCCGCTCTGGTGAATGACCTGACTACTTACCTTCTTCAATCTACTTCATTTAGCTGAGCAGGCTTCCTCTCATGCACTTTACTTACAGCCCGCATCTTGTGTTAACAGTTCCCTTTTTGGAGTACGATAAGTAGGTCCTTTTTGCTCCATAATTCAGGGTCCTATAAGCAAACTGTGTAGTGTCATGCCATTTTCACAGTGTTTCACTCTGATTTGGAAGGTGAGGGGTTTCTTTGTGCTGTGGAAAACTTCTCAAATTGTTTTGACACTTCTCCCCCAATGTTTGGCACTTAACTTGATTTGTGTTTTTTGTGCTAAGCCAATAACATTTTTTAAAGCTCATGCTTAAATATAAACATTACAGTGAATGTGAAATACATCTGAGTAACAATATATATTGTTCAGTAGTGTTTTCTCCTCTGAACCTTCTAATCCCAGAGTTGTCCTACTACAGAATTAAGGAGATACCTTCTGTCTTATCACTGACTTCACATTTTTTTAGGCTTGAAAAAAGACAGTAAATGAAACATTCCCATCAGCGTCAAAGTTTGTAGTCTGATATGTTAACACAGCAGGCCAATGACTGTTTGCCACATCATTTTGTGGACTTCACAGAGTAACAGCTTAATCGTAGTTGCATAGCAACCACAATCCCCTATATCTTCTATATAGAGCCACTAAGGATGCTGGATTCTGAAAGGGATTTTTCAAGACGTGATTTCTCTGCCATAAGAGCAAATGTAATAAATAAATAAATGCGGCTTTAAGGAATTCCCTTGTGACAGTCTGTTCATTTAAACAAGAGAAAAGTACTGGTTAATTGGAATGTTGGCCATAGTCCCATGTTGGCCAATAGCTCCTGGGATTCTGGCAGCTGAAGTCCCTTGGCCCTTAAAAGTGGAAAGGTTGCCTACCCCTGATCTAGTAGTTGTGTTATGGTGATTGACATAAAACAGTTGGTCCTCTGTAACCACAGATTCTGCATCCTTGGATTCGGCCAACCACGATTTGAAAATATTCACACACACAATTCCAAAAAGTAAAGCCTTATTTTTACATTTTATATAAGGGATGCCATTTTACTTCATCATTGTATATAATGGGACTTCAGCATTCACAGATTTTGGTATCTCATGAGGTGTCCTGGAACCAAACCTCAGCAGACACCAAGGGTACTTTGTATTGTGTACTTTCAGAACTTTTACACAACAAGTACATTTTTTAAAAAAAAAAAAATCCCGTACTAAACTAAGATGGCAGAAATGTTTTGCTGATTACTTTATTTGAAAAAGAATGTTTTTGCTAAAATACCAAAACCCCTTTTTCTGTTATAGCTATTTGTGCTTGAGTAAAATATTTTTCATCTGATATAGATGATTCTACTCATCTTATTTCTTATATTGGCCCTGGGTTTCTTTAATCAGAAAATAATAGAGAAAGTATGTTTTAATGTGCCATTACAGTCTTCTTAGAATAAACACACCAGACTGTGAACATTAAGAAAACTGGTTGGAATTTGCAATCAAAACCATGGCAACCTAGTTTAATATTCTATATTTAATGTATAAAAATACAAAGGCTTCTATGTTTAAAATACAAAATGACTTGCATTCAAATATTAGAAACAGAAATATTCCTGCTTCAATCTCTGTCCCAAAAACTTCCATGCATCTTACCTTCTATCTGTTACGAACCAATGAAGCAACATAAATCCACACTGAAAGAACATTTTTAGGGTAAGCATGAACATATACTGCTAATGCAAACTCTACACTGGGAATATCAGTGTTGTGAACTCCAGTGCTGTATACTGCTTCTATTAAAGGTGTAACTTCTGAAAATGGCATGTGGATAGGAAATCCTGACACCTGCAATTAAAAAAAAAGGATTATTATAGTATTGATGTAATATTGAGAAATACATGACCAAGTTGTGGTGTGGGTGGGAGTTAAGCAATTAATAGTGTGCTAAATTCTGCAAATGCTCTCTAACCACACTTCCCTCCAGTCTTAGCCAGCATAGCTAATGATGAATGGTGGGTGTTATAGTTCAACAGCTTTTTAGGGCCACATGTTCCCGATACTGCATGTATAGTTGATCTCTGGCTAAATAGTGGTCCTGTAACTACCTCTGTTTATACTAAGAAAAAAAATAAGTTGAAAATAACTGCTGTAGGCAATAGGAGTTAAAACTATTAAATTGTCGCTCCAGTTCACTGGTGGCATAGTGATAACATGTGGCTTGTTTCTGATTCAGAAAGATGAATGTCATTTTATAGCATACTGCCTCTTCATTCAGTTGGCCAATGAAAGGATCCCAGGTTTGCAGTAGCAGACATTATACATATTTTAGTGATGGTACCATGTATATTCTATAATTAGGTATATTTCAATAAGATACACCTAATGTTTATTTTCTTGGCCCACAGCATCACCTGCTGCTAATATGAAATTTGCTATCTGATGCTGGAAAAAGTACTTAAAACATGTTAGTGAGGAAGGGAAGTTTCCTTGTACTGTGTTTGCAGCATTCTAACTGTATAACAGCTTCAACATACTCTTGGTGCAGAAACATGGAAAATAACATAATTTTAGTTAATTTCAAATACAGGAGTCCCTCGATATTTACGGTTTTGGGTGGGGATTCAATTATTCGCAAGTCCCTAGCTGTGCGTGTGTGCACACCTCCCTCTCCGTCCCTCTCAGGCTTTTCCCCTGTGAGTGAAGGAAAAGCCGAGGGTGGAGGGAACAGTTGGGAGAGTGCGCACACAACGCTAGGGACTTGGGAATAATTGAGCTCTCTGAAGCCTTGAGGAAGTAGCCAGGGCACCCTCTGTGCTCCGATCCCAAGGTTTAAGAAGGGTATGAGAAGAGCTCATAAGGGACCCCTTTCAAACCTTGTGATCGAAGGAGGAAGTGGCCAGGGCACGCTCCCCTGACCTTCCAGCACCTCAGACAGCTTGCTAGAGCTGTTTGAGGCTTTGGAAGGGAGATGCGCGTGCTCACTAGCCCTTGCCATTATTCAAAAATGTTTCACATTCGCAAGGGGCCTCTGCCCCTAACTCCTGCAAATCTAGAGGGACAACTGTAGTTGTAGTTCTTTGAGAAATCAAAGCAACAGCAGGAGTTATGATACAGTTGAGAAATCCTAACCTAAATGCAATTGCTAGTCACATTTAAGGTAGTTCCATTGAATCAATGTCAACACATATATCCCATTGATGCAGTGGGTCAGACATGCAGCCAAATTTAGGCCAGGGTGGGAACTTCAGCCATCTGGATGTTGTTGGACTCCTGCTTCCACTATTCCTCACCGCTGGCTATGCTAGCTAGGGCTGAGGGGACTGCAGTTGAACACATTCAGATGTCCACATAATTTCCACCTAATTTAGTCCAATGTGTGGTACCAAAGTTAGACAACTGTCTCTAAAAGCTGTAAAACTGCAAAAATTAAGGCAAAAGAGCTTTTGAGAAAAGTCTGAAGCAGTACCAGAGGGTGACACTTTAAAAAAAACCCTCAAGCCATTGGCTAGTAGTCCCTATCTCACAGCATTGCGGCTCTCCTATGCAATTTGTCATTGTAGATTCAACAGTGACAGAAGGAATTATTGCAGACAATTCATTGCTGTCTTAAGAAACCATAACAGGGGGAAACGTGTGGCCCTACACAGGTTTCCCTTATGTGTTCCTCTGCTCACCTCCCTCTCCTTTGGGATATTTGATCAATTATCATCTGTTGAATGGCTGCCTTCATGTAGCAGCCAGAATAGGAAGTAAGTGATACCAATACAGTATTGTATTGCAACTTTGTCTTTCCACTATTTACCTTTTGTGGCAATCCTATCTTCCTGATGCAAGTGCTCAGTACTTTTACTCTTTGTATGCTGTTGCCTAAGTATTTCCATAATTCATAGTTTCACTGTAATTAGTGTTGTACTAGCTGCTTTGCCATCATATGTGCAAGTCCTAGTATAAAGCTCAGCAGTGGCACTTATACATATGGTGATCCCATGACTTTGATAGGTTTTTCTTAGGCAAGCAATACTCGGGTGATTTTGTCAGTTTCTTTCTCTGAAACAGTCTACAACACCTGGTATTCATTAGCGGCCTCCCATCCAGGGCTGACCCACCTTAGCTTCTAAGATCAGACAAGATCTGGTGCTTTTAGAACATTTAGGTGACTTACAGAGCAATAATAAGACCAGGAGGCCAAGACTGATTTGGCTTTCCCTCATATTAATTTTTCCAAAAGAAAAAGTCTTGTTTCCAGCAGGAGCTGTCTCTGGTCTGAGAGCTTTGTCTCAGAATAGTTAAATGAAGCACATGAGCCACTGGTGGTTACCGGACATCTGAAATCTTAACTCCAAATCACAAAACTCAAGGCAATTGTCAAAACAGTCCACAAGAAAGTCACCAATTCCAGCATAAACTGGAATGGAGAAATTAATTATCTAAGTGGACCAAACTGACCAGAAGTTTAATAGAAATATCCACTGTGCTGAATGGAAAGGTGCCATTGTGAAAGGATGTGGGAACCTTTTTGAACCAGATCTATAATCCCACTGTTGGTTTAGTGTTTCAAGAATCAAGTTATGCAATTTTATCTAGTTCCCCAAGGAAAAGAAATTAATATAGTACCCTGTAATCTCCCAGCTGTTTCTGTAATTCTGCCTGATGGTCATCTTCCACATCTTTGCCCTGATTTTTTTCCAGCAGTGGCAAGAAGTGCCGAAGAGTGGAGGTACAGTATCTGTTCCAACGTGTCAAGTATCTTGGGCGCCATTCCATGATCTTTTCTTTCAATATCTTCTCAAGCCTAAATTTAAATAAAAACAGTTTTAAAAAGTTGCATTTGAAATTTGAAGCTGGCACATTGCAACACAAAGTACTCAAAATGTAACAAACTTGATTGAATTATTTGACACTGACTTTTGCCTATAGCATTTGGCTTACAAAGAGTGTTGGAAATACAGTTGACCCTCTGTATCAATGGGTTTGGCATCTACCGACTGAACCATCCACAGCTTGATATTTTTAATGCCAAAAAGCAAACCTTAATTTTGCCATTTTATATAAGGGACACCATTTCACTGCCCATCTGTATATAATGAAACTTTAGCATCCACAGATTTTTATATCTGGAATACAAAATCCTGGAACCAAACCTCAGCAGATACCTAGGGCCCACTGTAATTGGCTGGAATTCTAATGGTTAGTTTCAATATGAAGAAACCCATTGAATTGACTGTGAATAGTGAGTGAACACAAAGTTAAATCCAAAGGATTCAATGGCTCTACTCTGGTCAGAACAAACAATAGGATTTAGAACATTAAACATTTAAATTCCAGAACTACAGCCAGTTTTAAAATACCACAAATTATCAAATTTTAGTAACTTTAATAATTTTAATAACTCCACAGCATGCCAACATAGTGAATAATCTTTCATAGGAAATAGATGGCAAACAGAGATAAACCTGAGTGGAGAAGGAGCAGGCCTTATTTGATGAAATGCTCCACCATACAGAAAATCCATGAATATGGGATTATTTAAGATTCCCCCCTACAATGTAAGGTGGTATAGATAAAGATAATCTACTGTTAGTGAGACTCAAATGGAATGCAAAGAAATTGTAAATGTGCTAATATATAAAATATTCAAAATATATAACAACTCAAAGATTCAAAAGCCAATTGTCATCGATACAGACCATGGTTAATATAGTTTCAAAACAACAACAACAGATGAGATTACCTGCCCTGTAGATCTAATGCAGCTGCCTTGTCTGTACGTTGGTAGAATAGTTCTTCTGGCTGATAAAATATGAAGACAGAAGATGTAACCTGGTGTTGAGTATGAAATATACAGTCTTGCTGAAATACATTATAGTGGTTAAACTATCACGATACTGTTTTTTCAGGACTGACAGAATACAGGTATATTTATTCTGTGTGAAACGTATTCTGGCTCTGTGAATTTGACCAATATAAGGAGCTTTGGGCTTTATTAACTGAATATAACAGAGGAAGAGCATTCTTGTTCAGGGTTAAATGAGAGGATGACTATCCACATTGTTTGCAAGATCATTTTTTTTTTTCAGCCCTGAGGAATTCAAGGAGCAATACTATAGTGCGGGTCTTTAAAGGTGGCAACCAACACCAATTGTCCGGAAATTAACTGGCAGCCTGTGGAGTGATTTTAATATTTGTGTAATATGATCAATATGTAATCTGAATCAAGGGAAGCTAACCAAGGAGTGCACCTGCACTGCAGAGTTAATGCAGTTTGTCCCTGCTTTAACTTTCATGGGTCAGTGCTATGGAATCCTGGGATACATAGTTTTTTGAGATATTTAGCCTCTGACAGAGAGCTCTGGTACCACAACAAACTACAAATCTCAGGATTCCAGAGAATGGAGCCATGGCAGCTAAAGCAGTGTCAAACTGCATTATTTCTGCAGTGTGCCAGCAGCCATAGTAAACAAAGAAATTGAACTTTTTTGTTATTAACTCCCTTTGAGTTGACTTCAACCCATGGCGATCCTATGAATGAGAGACCTCCAAGTCACCCTATCCTCAGCTGCCCTGGTCAGCTCCTGCAGATCCATGGCCATAGTTTCTTTGGTTGAGCCTATCCATCCAGAATGTGGTCTTCCTCTTTTCCCATTGCCCTTCACTTTACCAAGCATTATAGTCTTTCCTACGGAGTCCTTTCTTCTCATGAAATGGCCAAAATATAACAACCTCAGTTTAGTCATCTTTGGTTCCTGGGAGAGTTTAGGCTTGATCACTAGGGCACATCCATTGGCCTTTTTAGCAATCCATGCTATTCTCAGAACTCTTCAGCCCCACATCTCAAATTAGTTGATTTTCTTCCTCTCAGCTTTCTTCACTGTCTCAGCTTTCACTCTCTCCCTCTCAGAGGAAGGCAATGGCAAACCTGAACAAATCTTGCCAAAACGCCTTAGCGTCGCCGTAAGTTGGAAATGACTTGAAGGTACAGAACAAACAAAAACGAACAAGAACTATCTTTACACTTTGTCCATCCGCAAGCCGTTGTCATGCCACCTGCCCAGATGGCTGGTAGCCTGAGAATGCTCCTGCGGCACAGCGTTTATACATACTGCACTGAAGAAACGGTTAAAAAAAGCCGCCATGGTGGCAAGGGTGGCTTTTTGCTGCTTCTTTTTGAGCTGGCAAACTACCATGGCATACGGTTGCTGCAGCTCCAATCTGGCGCATAAAGGGGTGGCGTTAAGCTGCCCTTTTATGGCCATCTGTTGAGCCCTATGGTTTTGTCTTGTTCCTTTATAATGATGCTTCTAAATCCTAGTCTTCTGATTTCTTGACTGCAGTCTCCACTCTGACTGATAACTGAGCCCAAATATGGAAAATCATGAACTATTTCAATGTCTTCATTGTCTAGTTTAAAACTATGGAAGATACTTTATGGAAAGTATAGAACATTATGATTCTATGATTCTTATTTTAAAATGGAACATACAAACCTGATACTTGGGGTAAGTGAGTGAAAATGGATAGGAACAGGACATTTTGATTCAGATAATTACACAATGTTTTACTCAGAAACGAAAAGAAGAGAAATGGGGTGGCATTAATAGTGAGAAGAGATACAACAAAAACAGTTTTGAGATGTGGTGCTGGAGAAAAGTTCTGCAGATACTGTGGACTTCCAAATATATATATATACATATATATATCAAACGAATGGTTCCTAGCACAAATCAAGCCTGAACTCTTCCTAGAAGTCAAGATAACTAAACTGAGACTATTGCACTTTGGCCATGTCATGAGAAGGCATGCCTCACTAGAAAAGACAATAATAGTAAGGTAGAAGGAAGCAGGAAAAAGAGGAAGATTGCATTCCAAATGGATAAGGAAGCCACGGCTCTGAGTCTGCAAGACCTGAATAGAACTGCTGAAGATAAGAGTGTCTTGTAGATCTTTCATTCATAGGATTTCCATAAGTTGAGGTTAACTTTGGAGCAGTTAATACACTCGTGCATCACTCCTAGATGTATCCACAACCAATCTGAACTGAGGTACAGAACCAAAGGACAGTGCATAGCAGTACAGTGCATAGCAGTAGTGCAGCTTTGAGGTTACCGGTGTTAGCACAACCATCTCTAGATCCTCCAGTTCTAGGAAGGGGTGTAGATGATAACATGTGGAACTGTAGATCATACAATGAATCGTCATTCAGCATGTGTCAGCTGCATTTATTAAAAACCTGGCAGTGTATGTGTGATAGCTTGAAGTTTTATATTGTTTAAGAAGAAAGTAGCTTCACAAAAATCAAAAAGCAGCTGCAAAATTATCTCAATATACTTCACAATCCTAGATTTAAGAATTCTTATGGAAGACTCTTCTATACCATTTTCACAAATGAAACACAAATGTGTTCTATAGAGTAAAATATAATCATTAAAACAACCCATTCCATAGAGTAGAGAAAAAAATCATGCCAATTGTCCATTTCCTTTTATACTAGACATGTCCTATACATTCTATGACTGTGCTTCACATTCACCTGTGTGCTGTAATAAGTCTGCAGTGTTATTTGACATACTGAGAAATCCCATTATGTCGTAAATTGAAAGATTAAATTTCTACTCTACAATAAAGATCTTGCTGTACTTAGAAATGCCACAACTTTTCTATTGGCTTTATTAAAGACATGGGGTTGGCCACTGCCAATAAACAAGGAGACAGAACAGAAAGACTGGAGTACCAGATATGAAGTAGACTCAAATGGAACAGAATTAACTATGTATTCTCATAAATGACCGGCACATAAGTAATATTCAAACTCAAGAAGGTTACAATACTTTTAATGTTATTTTAATGTCACATCTATTGCTATGTATTAATTATGTTTATATTGTACCTATACTTTTTTGTTAACTGTCTTGTTATTGCAAAAGAAGAAGGAATGGAGTCCTGACTAGTTCCTTTTGCTGGATAACACAATAAAGAGACACGGATGCATGCACCTATTTTCACTAAACCAAGTAACTCTGCTTTTTCCTAAGACTGCAAAGTAAAAGTTCAGTTCAGGTATCTGTCTCAAATTCTCTTCCTCAAGAAGATCAAAACAACAGAAAGAGAGAGGAAAGACTACAGATTTTATTTCTGTGCTAGAAAACACTTAAATAAAATTTCTTTTACCTGCACACTAGAGAGGCCAGGAAATGGTAAACTTCTTGAAAAAAAGGGTTTCCAGAATTTGGATTTTGTGACATCAAAGTTTATTCTCAGTGGGGAATCATACTGTTGAATATTGAACCAAACCTAGGACAGTATAAATTGTTAATTAATATCTCTTAATAGCAAACCAGTACTAAGTTTCCACTCTGTTTGGCTTGAAGTACTTGGTCTTTGAGGCTGAAAAAGTTGTTTCTCTGAACCACCATGTCCAGACTCATCCAAGGCCCTTGCACTAATTTGCTGGATTTTGTGTGGTTTTGGACATTGTCTCTGATCAACTTAACTATCTATCATGCTCCCAAAACTTTCATTCATCACTTGGCCCCTTGGACTCACAGAGCTAGTTCTTGTGTTTTCGGAATGCTGGTCCATATCCTTATATTTCCTCTTTTTTCATGGTATTAGAAATACTCATAGAACCACCTCTGTTTGCATATGTAAACATATGTGAATGCAAAACCTTCATCACTCTAATCTGGATGCTGAAATGTGGTAGATTACAGCAGTCCTAACCTAAAGCAGCTGTCTAGCTGACCCTGATTTATATATGCCTCACCGTTCAAATGCAGGTCTCTGGAAGAATTGCTGATTTCCTTGAATACTGTGCAAAAATAGCAAGCTTCAAATATTCTACATAAGCTATGCATTTTATTTACCACAGGAATGTATATTGTATTCAGCTGATAATGAGAATTAAAGTGGTGGCAGGAGGGAAGTAATTTTAAAAATTGTGACCTACATTGTTGTGACATGACATACCCAACCTTAAAAGGAATTTAATAGCAGATTCACATGGACATTATGTCATCTTGTGAAGGTAGAGACTCTCTCTCTCTCTCTGTGTGAGAGAAAGAGAGAGAGAGAGAAGATACAGCTTTAATTTGCTTTATAGGAACCTTTTATTACTGACAAAATTAGCAAGCAGGAGGAGTAAGGGCACTATATTATAAACTGGGATTCCATAGGATTTACAAGCTTGCTGGCTTTTCCAGGATTTCTATAAAAAGCTTGTTCAAGCAGGAACGTCTGGCTACAGACTGAAAACTTGCTTTGTGTGTAAAAGGTCACCAATTCAGATCCTTTCTTCTTCCGTAGATATGGCCAGTATAGGAAAATATCTGCCTATGACCTAAATTGTCTGCTTAAATGAACTACTGGTTGGAGTCATGGGTTCTACAACGCAGCTTCATGGGTTCATAAGATAAAAGACAGATACATGAATATGTATACTTACATTGTCACAGGAAATTAAGCAGCCGACACTTTGTAATGGGCAGAAAGCATCGTATTGTCCATAGAAACGGCCACAACTGGGATTCCAGATCACATACTGATTTTGTTCCCAAGTTAGTACATACGCTGTTGGTCCCTAGGGAGAATTTGTTTTAAAGTCTGTTAGAAAATAATTTGTACAGTGCAGAATATATTTAAATCTTACATGCATTTTAAAAAAAAATTATCAACTAGCCAGAGACAGATGTAGACATACGTAATCTTGTATGCCACATAAACTTAAGCAGTTTTCCCCATAGTAATCCCTGTGAAGCACACATGTAATGGACAATATCTGCAGTTCCTATCAAGCACAGATATTATTCTAGTTAAAGCACTAAACGGGATAAATTACTGCCCCATTGCACCAATAGAGTTCTGTGAAAGTGTAAATGAAACACATTTTATAACCAACAGAAATTGGCACAACAGAAAGATGTGGTGTCACAAATTTTGTATCAAGTGACTGAGCATTAATGAGATCATTCTAATAAGATTCTTATTCACAGACTGAAATTTTTACACTGCTGTGTAAGGGCCTGAAAACAAGAACATTCCAACAGGACTCTGCTTCACAAAGAACAGTGAATCCTTATTTACTGTACATTTGAGGTAGATCTACATGAGAATGAAGGGAACATACATGTGCTGGTATTCAAATACCACTGTACAGCAGGTCTTGTGACACAAAACTGTTTTATTTTATTTATTTTATATTTATATAATATATATATATATATATATATATATATATATATGCATAAAATAAAATAAAAAATATTTTATTTACTACTGTATTAATTACTACTGTCAGGTCTTAATTAAAGGTAAACTAGGTCCCCTGATATGCATTAATCAGCGCGCTTGCAGAAAGCGTGGAATGAGTCCTTCTTGAATCTTCATTTGCAAAGAAAAGCCAGAGGTTATCTCCTTTCTAGATCTACCAGAACCTCATTAGAAATTTGGGCTAAATTGAAGGATTGGTTTGATATTCTGTTTCACAGACTACTCTAGTCTTTTTGCTTTAATTTGTGGTGGTTTTAATGCTAGAATAGTCAGCAACTATTTGATGATGGGAAATGTCTCAGGGGATTTTTAGTTTTAACTATTACTCAGACTTTGCAAGATACGTTAATGAGTTTGATTAAGATTTTATTTCTTATGAGCTAAAATATCAGTTCATCTGACTTAATGATACCCCACTCAAAAGGTACTTTACATACACAATTGATATAGGAGCCAATGTGGTTGGTTATATTTTATGGCCAGGCACTTTTATTCAAGTGTGATTTTATTTAATGTGAAGACCAAGACACTACCAGCCAGACAATATCACAACTGAAACATTTGCTGCATAATTTGTTAGGTATATTTTAAAATGTTATCCTAAAATATTTTGCCAGCACAATAAAATCTAACCATTGTGATTCAACAAACTGTGAAGGAATTTTATTTTCTAATGCATGTGCAAGTTTGCTTAAACATCAATAGGAAGCAACTTACCTCAGGAATAGCATTTCCAATTACAAGCCAGGCTTTTTTGCCAAGAGCAAGAAAATAATTACATAAGAGCACAGCATGTTCTTCTTCATCTCCGGCCAAAAGATCAAGAAATTGCTAGCAAAGGCAAGTAAACTTGTATTAGCAGTATCATTAATATAATTAATATAATAAATTTTTATTATATATATATCTTATTATGATGATGATACAATCTCTGCTTTCAGTTGGAGGAGTTCAGCTTATTAACTAGATGGCATGACACTAAATGCCAAGATGAAAGGGGAAATGTATGTTTTCATTATAATGTTTTTCTTTTGTAATTCTATTGCATTTTTAAAAAATTACTGTTGGACACATTGAATAGTGTGTAAGCATCAGGAATCTGCAACACACATTTCTGTAGGAGGTGGTGGTTTCTATAATGCTTATTAATATATGTAATGATAATGGAAAGTATGTGTGTGAGAGGCTGGCTCTGCCCTAGGTCCAAGACTATGAAACCTAAATACCTGAAACATGTATGAAACATTAAGACAAATTTCAGGCCTTTCACTTACATCTGAAGTACTCCATAAATCACAGATTCCAGCAAATGATACAGCATCAGGTAAGAAAGGAATCAAGGCAACATAGCGTGCCACTAGCTCCTAGAAGAAACAAACAGAACATCAGCTTCCATCAGTGTAGTACTGAACCTGCTGCTACTATGATGAATCCATAGCACATTTCCAAATGGCTTCAGCACAGCAAAATTTGTTCTCTTTTTTCTCCTCCCCTGGCCCATTCCTAGCTCTGCCTCAGTTTCTACAAGACATTTATCAACCTCCACCTTTCTTGGGATTCTTTCTTGCTGGTCCAATTGAATTCATTTTGTGATAAATCTGGTGTTCATTCTAGTTTAGTTTGAGAGTTAAGTTTTAGTTAAGCCAGCAAGAACATTCATTCCACTCTCTGGGAAGGACTGAAATAAAGCAAAGCAAAATGTTTGCAAACAAAATACCAAGTTGCAACTTCTCAGCTGAAACTCATGCCGGAATCTTGTTGGCACACTATGTTGCCATAACCATGCCAGCAGAAGGAAAAAGACTAAAGGTAGAGCAGTCATGGTGCGAAGCGCTGGAGAAAGAGGTTGCTCAGAGCCAGAAGACTTTGTCTGCATTCCCTAACTATTATTTTGCTGGCAGCTTTCCAGATGTAAAGGTTCTGTGCTTACTCCAAAGATTCTTATCCCACCAGATCAAGGAAAATATAGCTACACCTTCTTATAAA
The DNA here is from genome assembly GCA_020142125.1 of Phrynosoma platyrhinos. Classification (NCBI taxonomy): domain Eukaryota; kingdom Metazoa; phylum Chordata; class Lepidosauria; order Squamata; family Phrynosomatidae; genus Phrynosoma; species Phrynosoma platyrhinos. Next base: position 100,800,662 of record CM034708.1, read on the forward strand.
ATTCCCTTCTTCATTAATTAATAATTAACAAAAGCTCCCTTGTGGGTGTCCAAGGGGAAATAAAAATGCACTTCACAATATTTGCAAACACCTCACTCCTCCTGCCCCTTACACACTTACAAACACTTACAGAAGTTTCTTGTGGGTTGTCTGCATTAAGCTGTAGGAGTTCCTCTGGTGGGTTCAGAGGTTTGATGTATCTTGTAATAAATACTGTCTTTCCATTTATGTCAATTACTGTTGTCAGACACTGGCGGTTTGGAAACTTCAGAGCACATTCAGTTTGGTATCGTTCAGCTGCTTGGAGAAGCTTCTCATCTTCTTGGCTATCAAACTTGTAAAAACAAAATGACAATTTTGCTTACTAATGTCATCTAGTACATATCCAGTGGAGGGCCAATGTCTTTGTTACCTCCTCTTCATGATTACTATGATGTGCTCTAAGTGAGTTTGCCCTTGAAGATATTTGAGAATTTCATCTGGATCACAATACTACCAACATGTTTCTTACAAAGGTGGGATAGACGGCTCTACTCCCTCCATCCCGCCCAGTTCTGTCAACTGCATTGTCATTTCCATGCAGAATTCAAAGTGCTGGGCATGACTTATAAAGTCTGAAATGATTTGCAACCATGTTACCGGGAAAACTCTTTCCGCCACATAATCCTGCCTAAGAAACAAGATATTCCAAAGACACTTTACTTGCTATTTGCCAAATAATCATTAAGTGCATTTTCATAGCAACACCTGATTTCCACAGTCTCAAGAGATGTGTCCTGCTTCTTCAAAAAGTAGCCACAAGCTGTTTTTCCCCTCTCCACTAATGAGTCAAGACCAGCAGCCAATTTTTGGAGTGAGGACTCCAAGACACTGAGGTTGGACAAACACAAAGTGAGACTAGAAGACACCAACAAGGACAGGAGGATCCATGCAGATGCACTCAGATTGCCAGCCCTTCCTTTCTTCTAGCTGGCTCTCTTGTTTTTTCCTGAATTGGGCAGGCAAATTTGCATTTTTCTTACTGGTTATAATTGTTTTTTTTTAATTATGACAAAAAGATGCACATAAATTTCGCATTATCTGGATATACATGTTTTGTGTACTAAAACAATGCAAACTATTTCTAAAAAGGGGGGAAACAGCTGTACAATACAAGCACTAACCAATCACTACCATCACACACAACCATTTTGTACCTTCTTAAGCATTTCATTCATCTATCCAGATCAAGGAAGGCAAGTAAGAAGAAAAATAAAGATGTGAACAATATAAAAGCATGTGCAATAATGTGAAGTCAACACAGTTAAGTAAAAACATACAGATGCAGATTCAATTATTTCAATGTATTCAAAGAATAGATGAGAAAGAACTGAATATCAGGCAAAGTAAAATTCTTCACTTAGGAACACAATTGTGATAAAAGAAAAACATGTCACCCACTTTCTGAAGCTGGGTGATATGAACCTCAATCACAAGGATCTTGTAGACAGTGTCATGAGTGTTTCTTACTGACATACAGTTCTTTGCCCAGGCCCACTCATCAAACATAATGATGGACATTTTGGTAGAAAAAGTAATACTTAATTTTTTAATGTTTTCTTCACAATGTTCATCCTCTTATACATGTAAGACTGTGCTTGCAAGGATTGCAAAGATTACATTTTTGAAAGTCTGCTACCAAGAACTGATTATCAGAATATTTTAAAGACTGTTCACATTGAAAGCACTGGTGCTAACACCCAATTCTATTCTAGTTTTCCTATTTTAAGAGATGTCCTACCCACTGTTTCAACATGTTTCCTACATATGTCCTTGCTTTTAATTTTTATTCTTTCCACTCTAGTCCTACCAATTGCCCATAGGTCTTTGGCTTCAAAATAAAAGACTTGTCTGTCCTATTCCATACATAGAACTCCCTCTAAAAATATCTTCCTGGAACAATACATTCCCCCCCCCCCCCCGCAAAAGACATCCTCAAAACCTACCATTCCCATGAAGACTTTTGCTTAATCCATTAGGCCTCAATCTTAATCAAAATGAAACATGAAGTATATGTGACTGGAGTTTGCTCTCATTTATCCTATGTTACTTTTACCTTTCCTTTTTCTCCATTTGTGGATTTCTTCTCTGTCAAAATTTAGACTGAAGCTTCTAGGTGCATGGACTATTTTCTCTGTATGTTCACCAGAATCCTTTATTGCCTTTTACTTAGCATAACTTTATGTATAATTAGCTAAATATTAAAGGCAATAAGAAATGCTGTTAGTGAATTGCAAAGATGTGTTTTGGGACAATGGTAAGAGTGCCCAATGCACATTGATGCTTGATGCACAATGGGATCAATGTGCATTGGTGCCCATTATGCAATGAGCTCTTTGCCGGTTCTGCTATGTAGTAACATTAACAGCAGCCCTCTACAGAATTACCCAGTTCTAATTCCTGCATATGTAAGTCCACTTATGAAGATGAAACTTCCATACAGAATTCTGCCATCATTTATTAAACTGCTACAAATATATGTACACATATTTTATGGATAAGGGGCAAATCAGGTCCACTGTACTAATACATGGGTGATAATGATGAGAAAAAGCCACAACTGTAGATGTTAGGACTGGAGAGATAGTAAATGAACTCCCTCTGAAATTTTAAAATCATAACCAGAAATAAAATTTGAAAGACTTTACCTTTTCCCGAATAGATTCTCCAGGAATGAGCTGGGGTTCAATTGTAACAAACAGTGACAGAAAAGAGCCTTCACTTAGATTTCGAAAAGAATCATAGCCTCTTTCAATTCCCATATTTTTCCCTTTGCTATATCCAAGAAGAACTGGGGGAATATCTATCTTGAATGTACCTTCAATCTAGAAAAAGCAAAACAGATCAATATTCAAATCAATATTCATTTTGCCTGCCAAAACCAACAACAGCCAAAAACAACAAATATTTTGTTTTGTTGGTAATAAAACCAGCATGGGCAATGTGCAATCTTCCAGATGTTGTTGGACTGCAACTCCCAGCATCTCGTATTACTGGCTTCGTTGGCTAGGGCAGATGGGAGTTGACAGTTCAACAGCTTTTGGAATGCTAAACTTTGCTCAGCCTTGAATAAAAGGATTTTTAGTTTGAAACTATTTGCTGAAACATGTTCTAGAACCTGTACTTACTCTTCCTTGAAAATACACTGTTGTAAATGGAATCCGAACTGATCCAAGCCAGTGCTTCTCAGTGCGAGTGTGGACAGCACCAGTTTCCCTTTCACGATCATCCTAAATAGAAGTCACAAAATCTTGACAAGTATTTGCAAAAAGGACATGCCTAGTTTTCTTATCTCCCTGTAAACTCCCCTGCATACTCAGCCTGGGATTAAGGAATGACATTTAATTTATAAAAATATTTAACTACAAGTGACAAGACAACTTGACAGAATTCTCAGAATTTCATAGCAATGAACCACGGTTGTTAAAGTGGTGTCAAACCACATTATTTCTGCAGTGCGTCACCTACTGAGTTTCAGAGTGAGGGCACCTTTGGAGGAGATCTTCGGCAAATGACTATAGGATACAAATTAGGCACATGTGGGAGGAGGTGCTCTATTAGATACCAAAGTCCAATATCATTGGGGCAGAAGGATGTTTAATGGGTGTACTGTATCTTGAATACTATACTGTGTCTTGAAGGTGTTCCTAATTGTTTTAAATGAATGCTTTCATTGGAGAATTTGTTTTTTAACTTTTGTACTATATATTGTTCTAGTGACTTTAACTTAAATTGTAACCTACTTTTATTCCTATATTAGGAGAAAGAAGGAATATAAATTAAATTGCTTATTTTATATCCTGCTTTCTCCCAGTACTTTATAAATAAATGAAATAAAAGGCCCAAGCACTCTCTAGATCAGGGGTAGGCAACCTTTTTGAGCTGGGGGCCGGGCTGCTGTCCCTCAGACAATTGGGGGGCCGAAGCACCATAAATAAATAAATAAATAAATAAATGATTAAAAAATTAAAAAAAAATTAAAAAATATGCATGCATACTCTCAGCCCCAGAAAAGCCATGGCAAAACTCCTGGGGAGATTTTGCCAAGAAAACCCCAAGAACAAGTAATAACAATAATCAATATCATCACAGCGGTGGCGGCAGCAGCGGGGGGTGGCGGTGGCAGGACCAGCCTGGGGCCAGTCCAAAGGCCTTGGGGGGCCGCATCCGGCCCCCGGGCCTTAGGTTGCATACCCCTGCTCTAGATTTTAAAACCAGTGTCCTGAATTGGGTTTTGAGCAATGACAAGGATTTCTGTACTCAGTCTAAACAGGAAAATATTTTCTTTCAATCCCTGTATTGGATGCTACCAACAAAGGGTCTTTTTTAGAAAAGGTAAAACTATAGAACTATTTCCTCATTTTGCCTTAGCCCTTATATCTTTTACCTGGACCCCCATATAGACCAGTACTTAAATGTTCAGATTGTTGAGTGCAAGCAAGCCAAACTAAATCTACAACATATGGAATGAATTGGCTGGCAAATCCTGGAGGAAATTTTTGCTTTCAAAGTTGTACTGCAGTCTGAAGTGTCACTAGGGTAAACACATTTACTTCCATTACATGGATGTCAGCACCTTGACCACCTATGATACAATATAATGTTTTAGGAGCTTGGCTCACCTCCAGTACATCATACAATACTTCATCAAATATATTAATGAAGATGTCATCCTTTACTGATTGCAGGCTGGAAGTGCTGTAGTTACCATCAGGAGCTCTAGAACATTTAAAAAGAAAAACAGAAAAATATCTAATATAAATCATTGAACAACTTGTAGTCACACATATAAAATGTCAACTCATTTTCCACCCTCGCCCTCCTCTGCTTTCTCTTTTCTTTCATACATGTCAAATATGTCCCACAGATTTCCATAAACAACAGTTTGTAGCAATAGCTGTTAGGAAAGCTGGTGAGATGGGGCTGGGGCATGGCACAAGAGAAGCTCACCAGACTTGTCTCACACAATGGTTAATCAGAGTTCAAATATTCAATGGTTTTCCCCTTCACCTTCCTCCATCTCAAAAATGTCTTCCTGACCAGCCAACAGGAGCCAATCATTTAAATAAGGGAAAAAAAGAAAACTCAGTAAGGGATACTGTGGAGTGGCCTCGCATCATAAAGCTAGTGAGGAGTAGGAGTCAAGCCAGGGGTGAAAGCTCAGGGGAGAGGAATGGGACCCTCTCCTCAAACAAAAATTCACACATACACATATTATTAATATACATATTAATATACACATATATATTATACATATTAATATACACATATATATTATTCCACTTTAATTGCCAGGGTTCCACCCTACAGCATTCTGGGATTTGTACTCTACAGACCAATGAAGTTCTTTGGCTGAGAATTCTTCCAAAGTGGAATAATACCACTATACTTTCATAGTGTGGCAATAAGTGGTTCTCACTCTGTGCAATGCTAGAAATTTAAGGACTTTAGGAAAATAATGGGCAGTGAGAAATCTTGTTTTAGAGGACAATGCCCTTATTTTGTCCCCCCTGTAGCTCAGGTGAAGCTCCACCCCCACCTTAACAATGTTTCTGACTTCAATTCTTTTACTTAGTCCTGCACAAATTGAATACAAATGATTCAGGTTTGCAGGGATGAACAAAGACAAACTGTAATAGAGAATGATTTACACAGAGCAACCTAAATATTTTTCCCAATGTGCTTATCATCTTTCATACTTCAAGGCACAGTATTAAGCTCTTTAGTAAATGGAGCTGCACCTAAATGGAAGTTCAAGCTCTTCATTCCAGTTTGGATTTGGCCCTTCGGCGGTGGTTGTCCGACACACTGTTCTCTGAAAGGAAACTTCTACAAAAGGCCGGACTGAAACCTACGCATTGAACAAACAAAAGGTGCACTTTTTGTCAAAGCTCAGAGCAGTTATACTTAAAAATTAGTTAATGACACATATACATAAGTAGGTATAAGGCTGTGTAGCATTTCCATCTTTTGATCACACTGCATCTCCAGACTGCATGTATCCAAATGATTTACATGCATCTAAAAATCAAAGTGACCAAGGTAAAGACTCCTTAGCACCAAAAAATAGGCTAAATGACTATTGCTTTTTTTATGAAGAGCTGGGAGAAGATAATCCTGTTTCTGGCCTCAGTTTTTAACAAAGCAAAATCTGGCATAGTAGGAAAATTGCCTTTTCTCATCTTGAAGCTCTTTATCTTGAAACCAGATATACAGGAAATATCAGCAGATCTCTACAATGCTTCTTTTAAACGTTGTTGTTGTTGTTGTTGTGTTCCTTCAAGTTGTTTCTGACTTAAAGAGAGCCTCAGGTATCATGGGGTTTTCTGAGGCTGAGAGTGTGTGACTCACCCAAGGTTACCCAGTGTGTTTCTACAGCCAAGCAGGGAATTGAACCCTGGTCTCCAGAGTCGTAGGCCAATGCTCAAACCACTACACCACTCTGGCTCTTTTTTTAAACTACATTTTGAAAACAGCACTGAAGATTACTTTGTTGTTGTTGTTAACTGCCTTTGCTTCCATCTCGACTCATGGTGACCCTATGAATGAGATCTCTTCAGGCCCCTGTCCACTACTGCTCTGCCCAGCTCCTGCAAATTCATATTCATGGCCTCTTAATAAAGTTCATCCATTTGGCATGTGGCCTTCCTCTCTTTCTACTTCCCTCCACCTTTCCTAACATTATTGTCTTTTCCAACAATTCATGCCTTCTGATTATGTGTCCAAAGTATGACAGTAAGGGGCTATACAGACACCCCTAAGGGGTGACGTCCTGCCACCCCTTTCCTTACTAGATTGGGGCTGTGGCAACTGCATGCTGCAGCCCTGATCTGGTGATTTGCCACTCTAAAAAGAGCTGGCAAATGTTGCTCCTTTTTAGAGCAGCAAAAAGCTGCCCTTGCTGCCGCAGTGGTGTCTTTTCCCCGCTCCTTTGGCACAGCTTGTATGAATGCTGTGCCAAGGGAGCGCCCTGATGCCAACCACTGAGCAGTGGGGTGCACAGCTGATGGCAGCATCAGGGTGGAGTTGGGGCAGTGGGTACGCGGTCGCCACGCACAGATTCTACCCCCAGGCTGGCCCTTTTGTATTCTCCCTATTCTCTTCTGGCTTGATCTGTTCTAGGACCCATTTGTTTGTCTTTCCTCAGCATTCTTCTCCAGCACCACATCCCAAAGCAGTTGATCTTCCTCCTGTCTTCTCTCTTAACTGTCCAGCTCTCACATCCATACATGTTAATAGCGAATACAATGGCTTGTATGATTCTGACTTTTGTGCTGAGTTGTATGTCTTTGCATTTTAGGATCTTTTCGGGTTCTTTCATAGCCACCCTCCCCATTCTTAATCTTCTCCGGATTTCCTGGCTGCAGTCCCCATTCTGATCAATGTTTGATCCCAGATATGAGAACTCTTTTACTATTTCTATTTCCTCATTGTCTAGTTTGAATGTGTGTAAGTTCTCTGTGATCATTATTTTTGTTTTATTTATGTTCAAGTGCCTTTGCACTTTCTTCTTTGATCTTCCTTAGTACTTGTGCCAGGTCTGTGAGGTTCTCTGCTAGTATTATGCTGTTGACAGCATATCTTAGATTGTTGATATTTCTTCCTCCTATTTTCACTCTTCCATGTCCAAGTCTGTTTTCTTTATAATATGTCCTGCATATAAGTTGAACAGATAGAGTGATAGGATGCAGCCTTATCTGACCCCTTTGCCAACTGGGAACCACTCTGTGTTTTGTTCTGACAGTAGCCTCTTGTCCTGAGTACAGATTCCTCATCAGGGCTATCAGATGTGTTCAGAAGATTAGTACATATTTACAAATTGAAAGTACAAAGGAACAAATCTTTCTTATGCACTGTGTTAGGGATAGATTTAGAACTAGGTATTAATATTCTGCTGGTTTAATCATGTATACCACGTTCCTAGGAAAGGATGGTGTTTCCATTACTTTCAGGTTAGTATATAGAATATTGGCACATGTTCTAAACTGACTTATTGTTTACAGTACTGTTCTACATTTTATTGTGTTACAACCTGGAACTGAACTGCATTCAATTGGCATTGTTACCACTTGATGTGTAATTTTGTGAGATATTTAGCTTTCTGTATCATAGAGCTCTGATGGCAAAACAAACTACAAATTCCAGAATTCCACAGCATTGAGCCATGGTAGTTAAAGTGGTGTCCAATTGCATTATGTCTGCAGTGCAGACAAGACCTTTGCACATGTGGATCATCTGGAGCCTACATTTTTTTGTCTATTCTTTATGGCAAAAGACCAGGGATTTTTTTTTAAAACAAACCAACCCTGACAGGTGCTTCTGCACAATTCCCCCAAATTTGATAACTCCTTGGTATTCATGATGCTGTTTCTTTAGATGTACTCTCCAAGAAACACTGGAATCTTCCAAAAACAGACATTTTTAATCTGAGATTATATAGCACTGGAAATGCACACAGGTAGATATCTTTCAACAGTTTATGTGACTTCAGGAGGCAATGAATAGCATCAGAATTTATTTAGGTACATTATAGCAAAGGTGGTGAATACTTTTGCAACCAAAAAGTGCTAGTGGGTTTTTCCTTCCTGCCACAGTGACAATATATTCCACCTCTACAATATTCAGTATTTTGTGTATGTCACATGGTCAAAAGTCAATTAAATCCATTCCAGTTCCAGCATATAACACAACTGTCTGTAAAAGTCAAAGGGCTTGAATACGTCTGCAAGTCATTCTATATGTTGCAGTACATAAATGTATTTGTGACAAACCATAACATGTATTCTTCTTTATAAAAATATTAAACTTATAACAAATTAAAAATAAAATATTGCATTTTCCTGTACTGATATTTGAATTTCATATCTTTGAATTTATTATTATTATTATAATAAAATAATTAACCAAAATGAAAAACTTTCTAGGACAACAGAATGAGGGCATTCCCACTTACTTGGTTAAATGCCCAGTCCACACTCTGCGTTGGGCTCTGAGGAGTTGCAGAAGCAGCAAACATTTCATTGAAGGACCATGATGATTTAGATGGCTGCTGAAGTTTACTAGAAAAAAAATGTACAAAATGCCAGTAAGCTTTCATTATGACCATGAAAAAGCATCCACATGAAAAGAAGGTTTGATGTGTCACATTTTGCCAGAATTGTGAAATACCTTTGTGAGGTATTGTGGGATAGAAAATTTTTCAACTGTTATAGATTTCCATGGATTTTTTTTCATAAAATGCTTTGTTTTATAAAGTTACCATAATCAATATACTAAATTATAGTAAGAGTTAAAATGAAGCTGAAAAACTTGTAACGAATGCCCCTCCCACAACTCAAGGGAATTCCCAATTCCTGAGAAGCAGGCATGTATCTATAATGATAAAATAGTGTGTCCATTTGTCTGTGGCAGCCATAACTCTTGGAGACATCAAGCTAGACATCTAAAAATATGAAATAAAATTTTCAGGTGTCACCCAAGTTGCACTGCGAGGTTTCAAGTTTCATTTCTACATGGAGGGGCTTTGGGTACTAGAATCAGCAAAATGTAACTGTAACAGTAAATCCAAAAACTCTTGCAACTGAAAAGAAATTTAAGAAGCAATTTCTCCCCTGAAAAGCAACTCTTCAAAGACAGAGTAGTAGAAGAAGACAAGCAGCTTTCCTCAAAGGCATGAATTCCAAGTAAGTTGGAATGCCCTCATTCTGTGCTCCTAGAAAGTTTTTCATTTTGGTTAATTATTTTATTAGAAAATTAGAATAATTTAAAAAAAAGATAACCTAATTGGCAACAAGAGAGAGATCAGTGGGATCAGATAATTTTATTGCTGAATTTATTATTATTAATATCAATCACTCAACACAAAAATTGATTACACTGACTTTGCTGATGAAAGCAGGTTTTGTAAATTATGATGATGATAGAAGTTGGTTCTTTTTTAAAAAGTTACAGCTCTCAAGCACTTGGAGAACCTGGAAAGTATTTTCTAGTCTTATTGCAGCTGAGCATCCTTGCGGCAGGGGTTAGAACGACAGCATAGTGAGAGACAGAAAAACAAATACACATTGCTAAAGCACTTCTCAACTGAGCAAAAACTTTGTTGGATTGAAGTTGTTGGTATACAACAGCAAGTAAAATTGTATTAGTAATTTTATAATCAAATAAAAATAGCAGCATAACAATAGTGTTTAGTCGCCTGCCCTCAGGAAGTTAGAACAATCCTTACCTTACAGTCTTTTTGCTGGAATGCAAAGACTTCTTTATTTCAATAGATTTTTGAGAACTGAAGGTTTTTAATGAAAGAACTTTTAAAACTGCTTATTATCATTTTAACTATGGTCCAAAACACACTGCAGAAATAATCCAGTTTGAGACTGCTTTAGCTGTCCTGGCTCAATGCTAGGGAATTCTGGGAACTGTAGTTTTGTGAGATATTTAGCTTTCTTTGTCAAGAGACCTTTGGTGCCACAATAAATTACAATTCTCAGGATTCCCTAGCACTATGTCAGGGTAGTTAAAGCAGTCTCATACTGAAATATTTTTGCAGTATGCTCTGGACCTATGTTTTCAATTGTTTTAAAATGTAGTTGGTAGTTTGATTCCACTGTAATGTTGATACTTTCTATGGTTTAACAATGTTGTATTTCAGCAACATTTGACAATGTTGTATTTCAGTTGCAATGAGTCCCAGTTTTGGGGAAAAGGCAGGATGTAAATAAAGTCTTATAATACTATTTTCTTTATGTAACTAATTTATGTTCAAATAAAAAGATGACTAAAATTAGCAGAAATTACAAAGATATTGACAGCACCCTAAAAGGTTGTATTATAGTATCAGTATTTGCATATACTTTTTCATCAAGAGTATCCAATAGACTTATTAAAGTAATGTCAGGCAGGGGAATAGCTTTTTGCAGACAAGAATTAGCAGGGTCGGTTTTTTTGGTTTTGGTTTTGTAAACAACCTTATTGGCAGCAGTAGTGAGATCTCTGGGGCCAAGCTATACCCATCTTACATGCACATGAAATCCCTGCTGCCACAGTTGCTCAAAAGTAACAAAATTCACAGAACTCTACAGAGATAAGCTAAGGTGGTCCTCTTGCTCCAGTCACACACAATGCATGGTCCTGGATGGCAATGTGAATTTACATCTACATCATAGTTTGCATCCAGACAGTTTGATGGGATCAGCTATTTATCATAAAGGAATGATGGAGATGTGTGGACATTTATGTTTACACCAGCTGCGTAGATAGGTAAAAGCTTGCTTCAGTGTACAGATCTATCTTGCGGGTCAGGTGCCCACTCTACAGCAGGCTTGGAAGCCACCTTTATGCCCAGGACCATCCAAGCACCACAAAGGCTATCAAAAAACAAAACAACCACCAACCAACCCAAAGTAGCCAGAAGACCACCTCTGATCCTCACAAAGTTTTATGTTTGTTTTTGCTGTTAAATAGTACAGAGACCTTGTGAACTGTTTAAACCAGGCACAGGAAACCTTTTTGAGACCTGGGCCAGTCTCCTGTTGCCCAGGTCTCGGCTGTGCCGAGGGGGGGGG
>CM034708.1:100836567-100856781 GCA_020142125.1 Phrynosoma platyrhinos
GCTGTATACAGTACCCATGGCTGAGGATGGGAATGTAGACAGTCAGGTCAAAGTGAAGTTAAATGCAAAAGCTACCACAGTGATCTTTACATGATTAATAGTGGTTAAATGGCAGAAATTCTGGTGAACACTTCATGCACCATGATCTAGTCAGACAATAACAAATGTCCCACATGCCTCTTCATTGGTGCAACACACTACCAAAGCTGACTTCTACCACATATCTCTGTCAACATCCATCTATCAGGACACTGCTGAATGTTGGCTATTGTAGCTATATCCACCTGATCATTTTGCACTGTCACTATTCCCCCATTTTATATTGTCATGTCCTATCTCTAAACCATTGTGAAAAATGATCAAATACACTTTCAAACACACGATGATATTAACTCATCAACCTGTGCCTTCTTCCAAGCTTTCCACTCCTGTAGTTCAATTTTATATTTTTCCATGTTCTTTTCATATTCTTCATTGTTTTCTTCGAAAAGCTCAGCTATTTCAGCTTGAATTTCTGCCTCATATTTCTTCTCATCCAATCTTTGGTCAACTTCTTCCCTTTTAAAAAAATGCATTTGTCAGCATACTACACACTATTTATCAAAGGGATTTGCATCCCTCAAGCTGATCTTCCTATCCCACTGAAAAAACATAAAACTGGACAGAAATCCAAATGTTTCTCCAAATGGGAAGGTCGTTGTGGTATACTGCTTTATTTCTAATGTAATGTGCACTCATACAAAAAGATTTCATATACAATTGGTTCTCTTTTCTATCAGTGACAAAATAACTTAAACTGGAAAGGACAAGAGGAGGAAAAGGTGACACAAGACATTATATACAATACATTTGAGCTAGTTTTTTACTGAAATTGTAATCTTACAGTATGTTCCGTCTGCACCAACTCAGATTGTGTGTAAAGTTTAATATGATTAAATGTTCCCCTAAATCAAAAACTCTGCAGTTAGAAAAATATATAGGAAAAGAATTCTAGCCAGATTGAAATTACTGAAGCGGTAAACTGTTGTAAGCGACTTTCAGTATTATTGACCATGATATCCTGCTGAGCTAGTAGAGAAGAATGGGATTTGGGAGACAATGTATGAAATGATTTGTGCTGCTTGTTTTTCAAAATTTTCTGTGAGAATAATAAATCAGGTTAGTCCTGTTTATAAGCTGAAGTGGTTGCTGAGGTGTGCCATCTCAATAAGAACCAAACCTGTATAATAATAATAATAATAATAATAATAATAATAATAATAATAATAATTTATATTCCGCCCTTTGGGGACCCCAATCAGGGCGGCTACAACAATAAAACCATACAATATATCCCAAAACACAGTCCCTCCCCCCCTTAAAACAGTATTAAATCAAATGAAGATTAAAACTACAAATTCGAACAATTAAAAAAAATTTAAAACATTACAAGGTACAACATTGGCCCAAGGCAATGTTCTTCATCCATCAGTAGATGGGGCCACGCGAAGATCATTGGGGGTGGGAGTACCCGAGGCTGGGATAATCTGGAAAGACCTGCTGGAAGCTATCTAATGATGTTTTAAAGCTATCTAATGATGTTAACTGACGGATCTCATCCAGGAGGCCATTCCAGAGTTTGAGGGTGACAACTGAAAAAGCCCTCTGGGAGGTAGCCGCAAGCCTCGATATTTGAGGCTGCAGCAAATTCCTCCCAGAGGAGCGGAGAGCGCGGGGAGGATTGTATGGGAGGAGGCGGTCCCTGAGATAGCTTGGACCCAAGCCATTTAGGGCTTTAAAGGTGATAACCAACACCTTGTACTGGGCCCAGAAGCTGATAAGCAGCCAGTGGAGGGACTTCAAAACCGGAGTAATGTGATCCTTCCTCGATGTTCCCGAGACAAGCCTGGCTGCCATATTTTGTAGAAGCTGTAATTTCCGAACCAAGCACAAGGGTAGCCCCATGTACCAATTGTGATTGTAGCTATGCTGCTGCTAAGCAATGTAATTATTTTTCAAAACATACTTCCTCAAGTAGAGCTTCAAGGGTGTATTAGTAAACTTCTGAAAGTCACGCAGGGACTTGATTTCTTTCCAAACTTTGATAATAGACTTAAGCAAGGCTCGATCTTTTTCCTGCTCAGCATCACGAAGTCTTCTTGTCTGTCTGCGTACATACACATCATTAGTTGGAGCACCATTCTGAACATTAAATCATTCTAAGTTATTAAATGTCAAATGTTCTGGTCAGCAATATTAAATAATTACAATGTTCTAATCTAAATCATACTAAACTTCAGGCACAAAGTGACAAGATCCCCCTCCCCCCAGTACAATAATGACAGACATCATGGCAGAGCAGCATCACGTGAATGTGTATGTATGTTTAACCCTTTCCCAGTAAGCTGTCTACTTTCTAAAAACTGCCTCCTTCAAGTTGGTATTCTTCTCACAAGAGACAAAATAGGTAGATCTGATTTCTTTCCTTATGTGTGCAGGACACAGCCAAGATCATTTTGTTTGGAAAAATTGTTGGCCCAATCAAATATCACTGAAATTGCATTAGGTGGGCAGGAGTGTAGAGACATATCTATTGTATCTAGTTTGGTCTTTGTTATCTATATTTTCATTTGGCCTTTCTGTTGGAAGTGCCCAGAAAATTAAGTTTCTGTGTCTTTGGTTGTTCCTCATCACATGTAAATCATTAGACATATTTACACCAAATTTGCAGAGTATCTTTGGGATATTCTCACTTAACATACAGGCTACATGGTGTACACAAAATTAATTTTGAGATGGTGGTGGTTTGGGAGTGATCCCCCAAGTGTTTTTCCATTATACAGAGTCTGATGAGTAGAGGCATGCAATTGATGAGCAAAGGCATGCTCTCACAAATGCAACTAAGTCTGATGTGCAATGTGAGGAACACTTGAGCACCCAGAGCTAGCCACACATCCTCCAGATCAGCTGAAACTGACTAATCATTAATGATCATTAAGAGTTCTTCTGAACAATGTTGGGTACTACAGCTAATAAAAGGGTAAGAATAAAACAATTCAAGATTTAAAAGTTTATTTATAGCAATTTTTACCCTTTTGCCATTCCTGCAAAATGAGAAGGTGCACATTGCTCTCCCTTGCTCATTTTATTTTTAAAATCTCACTCTCAGGAAGGTTTGGTAGAGAGGTACAACTGAACAAGGTTATCCAGTCAGCTTTATGGCTAACAGGTATTTTAAACTGGGTTCTCTGAGTCTGATCACTTAACCACTACATTACACTGGAAGCTCAGGCTGCATCCAGACTGCAGAAATTGATTTATTTGGAGTATTTATACCCTACTCTTCAGCCACAAAGGCTCCCAGAGTGGCTTACAAATGATTAATTAGATGGGTTCCTTTCCCTCAGGTTTATAATCTAAAAAGACATGACACAAAAGGAGAAGGGAATGACAGTGAAGAAGGGGATCAGGTCCAGCAGTTCTTCTCTCCCTCTGAGGCCTGGACCATGGCAGATGGACTGGAGGGAGGGCTCTCCTCCTTAATCTAAGCTAGGCCCAATGGAGCTACACTGCCTCTCTCCCTCTGAGGCCAAGGAAGTAATGCAGGTAACAGACCCTTGTCTCTGTCCATCAAAAGGACAAACGTTTGCCTCTATACCCAGTACAAGAATAAAGTGCAAGTGTGAAGAACAGTGCCTGCTGAGTGAGGGCTTCAGTCCTACAAAGAGCTAGACCACTGAGGGAAGCAGAGGTCCAAGGCAGTAGCAAACACAGCAGCCTCTTCTTTCTTACAGCCCCCTGATGCTCTCTATAGTCCTCAGTCTCTCTGCTGGGTGTTGTTTGGTAAGGCCTCCCTCAAAGACCCGTTTTTATAGTTCAGCCAGGCAAGGCAGCTGCTCTGGGTGGAGGTCAGTGCCTGCTGAGTGAGGGCTTCAGTCCTGCAAAGAGCAAGACCTCTCAGGGAACCAGAAGTCCAAGCTGGTAGCAAATATAGCAGTCTCTTCCTTCCTACAGCCTGAATAGTCTCTGTGGTCCTCTGATGGCTTCTCTCTCTCTCAGAGGCCACAGAGGTGGAATGGAGGGAAATGCCTCACCATCTGCTGAGACTAGGCAATAATGGCTCTTCTGGTGGCTCAGTGGTTAAATAAACCACAAGGTTGCGAGTTCAATACTAGCCAGGGCTCAGGCTTGACTCAGGCCTGCATCCTTCCGAGGTTGCTAAAATGAGTACCCAGCTGTTGGGGGGCAATGAGCTTACAGTTGTAAACTGCTTAGACACTGCATAGTGTGGTATGAAGTGGTATATAAATGAAGCTGCTTTAGCTGCTTCTCTTCCTCGGAGACCACAGCAGTGACAGTTGGAATAGAGCAGCGGTCGGCAAACTACGGCCTGCGGGCCAAACCTGGCCCGTCGAAGCCTTGTAACCGGCCCATGGCTGGTCCTGCCGCCGCCACGCACCACGCGGGGCACCATTTTGCTTTCCAAAATGGTGCCCGCACTTGCGTACGCATGCGCACAATGGTGGGTGCCATTTTGGAACGCAAAATGGCGCCGTGTGTCGCGAGCACATGCACACGATGCCGGCACCGTTTTGTGTTCCAAAATGGCGCCCGCCGTAGCGCGTATGCAAAGAGCAAAGAGCAAAATGGCGCCCGCCGTAGCGCGTATGCATGCGTGAGCATGGGCACCATTTTGGAAAGCAAAACAGCGCCGGCGTCATGCACATGCGCTCGCAATGCGTGGTGCTGTTTTGCGTTCCAAAATGGCGCCCGTCGTCTTGCGCATGCATGTGTGAGCGTGGCGCCATTTTGCTTTCCAAAATGGCGCCCGCACTCGTGGACGCATGCGCATGATGGCGGGAGTAGTGCTCATGCGCACACACGCGTGCACTCCCCCCTTCGGCCCGCCGGCAATCGTGGGACAGCGGAACCGGCCCCACTGGCAAAATATATGCCAACCCCTGGAATAGAGGGAGGGTGCTTCACCAGCTGCTGGGACTAGGCATTGAAATAATCCAAAGAAGTAATCTAGTTTGACACCACTTTAACTGCCATGGCTTAATGCCATGGAATTCTGAGAAGTGTAGTTTGTTGTGGCACTAGAGCTCTCTGACAGAGAAGGCTAAATGTCTCATAAAAATACAATTCCCAGAATTCCATAGCATTGAGTCATGCCAGTTAAAGTAGTGTCAATGTGCATTATTTCTACAATACGGATACAGCTTCAGTCTGCTTAGTTTGATTCTTCACAGTTGGCCAGAAATTAGTTTCTTCCCTTGAGCTCTCCGACACAAATACGTTTCATTATAAACACAGGATTAGGAACATGTTAATGGTATGGCTGCAATCCAGCCCACAAATATGTGCAAATCGTGCTAAATTTCAGCTGGAAATTCATACACATGACTATTTTAGCCAGCATGCATAAAATGCCCCGTTGGTGACACTGTGAAGTAATACTTACTAAAGCGGTATATTAATTTGTCAATTTGTTTTTGTTTTTTCTAAAAACAGCAGGTCAATTTGTTCATTTCCAAATATTTAATGATCTCTTTGTGAATAGACACACAAAAAGGATTATTCTGGCCAAATTAATAACACATTGAAGCCCTGGAGGACTGCATTTCTGCTGTGAAGAAATACGTCTGAAGCCATGCCCCTGAGGGACTATGAATCCAAACTTGGATCCAAACTCATGCAAGGAAAAGGCCACTTACTCAGTGGGGCTTTGCCATCTCTTTTTCCCCACTGTAGCCCTTTGTGCAGAGAGAAAGAGGTACAGGTTGAGTCTGCCGTGTCTGAAATGTTTGGGACCAGAAGCATTTTGGATTTAGGAGGTTTTTTAATTTTTTTTAATACCTGTATTTGCATATATGTACATAACAAGTTATCTTGGAGATGGGACCCAAGTCTAAACACAAAATTCACTTATGTTTCATATGCATTTTATACATATAGCCTGAAAGTAATTTTACAGTATTTTTCATTATAAATGCAGTATTTTTATTGCATCATAAATACAATATTTTTATGCATTTTGTGCATGAAACAAAGTTGGTATACATTGAACCATCAGAAAACAAAGGTGTCAGTATCTCAGCCATCCATGAAAAAAGATTTGGTTTTTGGAATATTTCAGATTTTGGAATTCCAGATAAGGGAGATTCAACCTGTAGCAGGAACTAAAGAGAAGCTGTCCCAACCACAGCACAGCACAGCATGGAATATGGCATAGAGGGCTACAATGCTTGTGAACGATGCCCTTATAGGATTCCTACGGATTTGCCCCACTGCTACACTACCTGCCATTCTGGAGAGTTCCCTAGTCCAAAATATTGTTGTTCTGTGCCTTCAAGTTCCCAATTCATGTCCCTAAAGTGACCCTATCATGGGTTTCCTTGGCAATATTTGTTCAGAGGAGGTTGGCCTTTGCCTTTCTCTGAGGCTGAGAGAGTATCAATTGCCCATGGTGATCCAGTGGGTTTCCACAGCTGCATGAGGATTCAAAACCTGGTCTCAAGTCATAGTCCCACATTCAAACCACTATACCACACTGGCTCTAGTATAAAATATAAAATGTTTATATTTTTAATATTTTTATTACATATAAAATGTTAGTAGTTGTTAGATAGAACACCAGAAACTCTTGCTGTTCTACTGAAATCACCTAACAACCGACCGAACGATCCTGAGTTACCTTTGGGTCACTCCCATCTCTAATTTGCAGTCAAATAAAATTAATGTTTTGTGAGAGAATGGGAATGTTGTTATGATAAATTCAGTGAAAGGGGTTCTGCTCTCCCTTGCTAGACCCAGTTGCTTTACAAGAGCCAGTCTTTCCAATGTCAGTCTGAATAGCTTTGCACTCTCTACAAATGTAAGTATTATGAAAGCTTTTTTTGCTCACCTTATTTCAAGCTTATATTCAGTTATGCTTTGCTGCGTGACTGGGTTAAGAAATCCACTTTCACTAGTATCCAAAATACTCTGTAAAGCATTTCTGAGAGCGCACAGCTTAAAAAATAAGAGAAGAATTTTAAAAAAATAATTACTCAGTGTACGGCAGATGAAGGAGTTGAAGTCCAGACATAGGTCTGAAATGGATGGGCCAAATAAAGCAATTTCTGGGCACTTTGGAGGCATGGCATTTACATGATGCATGCCCCCAAAGCAGCTGGAAACTGCACCTCAGCCATGCTAAGTAGAAAAAAGCTGGACTAAAAAGAACCCAGAATAATCAAACCTAGCTTGGAAAACCTTCAACCCTGCATATAAATACACCAATGCCAGAGTGGTCCCAAAGGAGGGCTGCATCATAGCCCTAACCCTAAAGCTGCAAATAAATGCCCTGATGCAGGTACACATTTAAAAAGGATGGAGCTGCTGTACCCAAGCGGCCGGGGCAACAATGCAAAAAAGTGAAAGTGTGACATCTCTAATGGATGTAATTACAACATACACAAATCAGACAATCCAAGAAGGGGCATGGGGTGAAGGGGGCATGTAGGGGAGGCATGACTGTACATTGCTATTGTCTTACTGGGCACACCGATGCTCTGATGCATCACAGGTGCAACTGTGTGGATGACCAAAGGGGCAGCCATCCAATGGGATGGTATCTAGGCAGCAAGCAGTCATCGGCAGTGTGTTTGTGCAACAGTGTGCATGGATAGTGGGGGGGAAAATACCCCAAAAAATTATCCAGCAGCAAGGATTGACAGCGGCTGGAAGGTCAGTAGAGTTTCAACCTGCTTTCAGAAAAAGCAGCTTCGAGCCACTTTTTTCTGCCCATCTGTTTCATCTCATACTAACTCAACTAACCTAATTCTGTGATGTGATAGATGAGGCACATTTAGGAACAGGTCTCTGTAGGGCATCCCATTACCACTATTCTACACCAACTAGAATGCTAATTAATATTCTATGATATTATAGCTGTTGGGCAATAGCTAGGAGCAGCTTAAAGACAAGTGAAAGGCTAATAATACCTAATTTTTTTTTATTTATCTTCAGACTCTTCACTAAAATGGTGTTTTAAAAGAGAATACTACTGTTTTGTCCTATAATGTAAGCATACATATGTTTTAGACATTCAATAAATATGACACATTCCTAGAATTCATTAATATGCCATAAGAGGATCTGTCTCTAATTTATTGTTAAGCTTCCAAGCCTAAAAAAAAAAAAAAAAAAGGAATGGAAAACAATGTAATTACCTTATCTGTAAGAAGTTTGGTGAGATTTTTTTGTCTTCTTGATAGATACTGATCAAACAATTGTGCCAGTTTAGCTGCTAAGACATGCTCACGGCTAAAGCAGGGATGGTGAGTGAATATTAATCCAGAAATATCAACATCCAGCTGAAACTGTCCCTGAGGGTCATCTGATCCAACAATATACTGATTGGCAAGCTTCATTTTTATGGCCTAAAAAGATTAA
This sequence comes from Phrynosoma platyrhinos, assembly GCA_020142125.1. Taxonomy (NCBI): domain Eukaryota; kingdom Metazoa; phylum Chordata; class Lepidosauria; order Squamata; family Phrynosomatidae; genus Phrynosoma; species Phrynosoma platyrhinos. Next base: position 100,844,986 of record CM034708.1, read on the forward strand.
TGAACATGCACTACAGGTAAAAATTTTCTTATGTGCACATTGAAGCTTGAAAATACATAGGCCAATGGATCTTAACTCTTTCTTTACAAGACACCCCTTTAAATATATTTTGTTGCCCTGGACCCTTAAGAGTTTATTCAAGATTCAAAACCCAAATGATGATGATGATGATGATACAGATCCATGAACACTAAACCATTAACAATTACACTAGCCATTAAACCTTCCCTCAGATGCACCAGAGCAGGAGGGAAGACCGCTTTCTCCTGCTTCTTCCCACCAGTTTGTGGCTGGTACAGATTGAACGGCAATGTGCAGGCCCAGCTAGCCAGCCTTTGCCTTGGCTCCTGTCACATGGACACTCTGCCACTGCAAAGAAGATATGGGCTAAGCAACATTTAAGCTTTCGTGGACCCCCTGTGAGAACTGCAGCCCCCTGGGCCACAGGTTTAAGAACCACTAACATAGGCCAAAATTCAACTTTGTCTTGGCATTGGAGTGCCAGAGCAATGAATGTTTCTTCTCCTCCTTTCTCCCCTGCAGCTCTCCGCACCACCTGTAAACTGGCTCTGGAGGTTTTTCAGTCCCACTCCAACAAGCTAGTATCTTTTCACACTGCACAATTATTGTGCTATGATTCCACTTTAAATGCCATGGTCCCATCCTGTGAAATCTTCAGATTTGCAGCTTAGGGAGGGTTTTTTAGAAATCTCAGCCAGAGAGTTCTAGCGCCTCACAAAAGTACAAACTCCAGGATCCCAAAGGACACATCCATGACTGTGTAGTATGAAAGGACCACCTATATTAGTTGTATGTGGGAGAGAGTAGTAGGGAAGGGCATCACCCTTACCCATTTCCATTAGACTCTGTTGCTACAGCCAAATAATTACCGTGTTGGATAATACCCACAGCCATGAATTTACCTTTCAGCGTTTCTTTATAAAGGGCAAGTCTTTGGTCCCTTACAAACATAAATCATGAATTAATAAGCCACAAGTGATCACTGTACTTCTTCTTTCCACCCGATCTGTCATCTATCAGACTCGGAACTGTGATCCTGGTCTGCTTAAATTAGGGTAGGGAATTGTAGCTCTCCAAATGTTGTTGGAATGGAACTCCCAGCATTCCTTGCCATTACCTATGGAGGCTAGAGCTGCTGGGAGCTGCAGTCCAACAGCATCTGGAGAGCTGGGGGATTCCCTTTGTTAGTTTTAAGTTTTCTCTTATGTCTGAAATAGGGAAATCTGATTTTCTGGTAGTTCAGGAATTTAATTTGAAAGAAACTATTGTTAAGTTCCTAGTTAGATATTAAACCAGACTGTGAACATAATGGGAAACTTTAGTTTAAAACAGCAAGAGTTGCCAATATTGAAGCTAAAGTGAAAAAGGGAAGTAAGGGAAAAGTGTTTAAAGCCCATCAATGAGAACACAGAAATTATTTTTAAATTAACGAGCTTGGGCATCCCAAAGCCTCCACACACACCAAACTCAAACACAGGAGTTCACACATTTTTGTTGAATGCACAATCCATTTGTCAAAAAGACAAAACAAAAACAAAAACTTGGACAACACAACTGGAAGATAGCTGGGGTAAAATATAAAAGCATCTGCATGTGCACTGCAGATGTAAAGAACCTTCACGGAGTAGGCAGTCCCTTGCTTACAGTACTACAGAAAGCATAAACAGACAGTCCAAAGTCAAATTTGCTTCAATATGCTGCTGAAAAGTTTGGGAACCAAACTATCTAAGCAAGCAGTTGTTCCTTTAAACTGAAGGTAAAACTCTCTAAGGTCCAAAACACACTGCAGCAATAATCCAGTTTGAGACCACTTTAACTGGTCTGGCTCAATGCTAGGAAATTCTGGGAACTGTAGTTTTGTGAGACATCTATCCTCTGTCAGAGAGCTCTGGTACCACAATAAATTACAATTCCTAGGAGTCCCTAGCACTGAGTTAGGGCCGTTAAAGCGATCTAAAACTGGATTATTTCTGTAGTGCGTTTGGACCTAAGTCATGCAGAAAAGGGGAGGGGTTTATTATTATATTATATCTGTTTGATATAATGGATATAATAGATTTAAAACCCAGCAACCATTTTTTCCCTGCTTAAAAACTGCTGATGTTTAAGATCCTTCCTAATACAATAATCCATAGGGAAAGACCCAATAAGATGATGCAAAAAACTCACCTTTTTATAAAATGTCACTAGCTCTGATTCTTTACCTTCTTCAGCTGGAAATATTGGTGGTCTAGTTAGGGACTGCTTAATTGGATTAGGCAAGGCTAAAATTTGGCCATCATCTCCAAACCACTTTTTCCCCTGAAAAAATATCAGAGAATAAAATACTTGTAACTTAACAGAAATATTCTGCAGAACTATAATATTCTTCAGAAAATAAAAACCTAATATTTTAAAGGGCTATACATCTACAGACAGCCTCTGTTCTACAAGACATATGTATCCTTGATCTTCATGCCTTTGACAGCAATCCTGTGATGTAGGTTAGACTGAGAAATAGTTATTGGCTCACAATCAGCCAGTGAGCTTCATAGCCAAGTTGGGATTTGAAGCCAGTTACTCCCAATTACACTCCAGTACTCTAAACATCATACCTTACTGGCTGGTGTGTGTGTGTGTGTCAATTATGAGTATAGTGAACATTTAGGTAACCTACCATGCTTGTCTGTTTGATGGTACCATGGTGTTTGAAAAAATTCTAACTTGTGAAGTTCTTATATAAGTATTTTGAACCCCATATAATTCTGGGTCTCCCTAAAGAGTTTCCATGAAGTATTCCTCACAAGATAATTCTAGGTGTGGTGGCAGCTTCCGTTTTTACAGTGTATCTGCACTTATAATTTTCTGATAAAATGTTGGGCCTCAAGTTTATAGGCATATTCAATCATGCCCGTCCCCACCACTATACAAGAAAACTTTGTCAAGAAGGAAAGAAAATGAAAATTCAGCAATTTAAAATATGCCTCACAAACCAGCATAACAACAATGAAGTCATGCTACAAAACTCTTCAAATGCTACTGAAAGTGTGTGTTCAACATGTTACAGAAAAGCATAAAGATATATCTTTCCATTCTATTCTTGTATTATATTCCATCATCTGGAATTCCTCTGTGTTATAAAGATATAGTGTGACATTGTATGAGTGAGTCATTTGAGAATTTCTGACTAGGTGCCTTTCATTGAATCATTATTATTCCCACTTCATAAGAATAAAGAAGAAAAAAGCATCATTACTTCAGACGATTTACCTGTTCCTGCTGCAGTATCCTATTCTCTATAATACTTTGGTTTGACAATGATACAATAGGGCGCCTTCCTGCATACAGACCTTCATCCTCCAAGTACCTTGGCTGCATATTTTCAGGTACCTTCAAAGAGGCAGGCACTAAAAGAAGAGTGATATTACACATACACACCAAGGACATGAAAATGTCTCAGTTTTGATTTCACTGACTTTTTCTTAATAGCATTTCCTTCTCATCTTTCTTTTGTATCAGATTGCAAGACTTTGTGCTTTCTTCCCACACTTGATTCTCTCAATTTTCAATGCATTTTCCTAATCTGTGCATTTATTTAGTAGTTTTCCTCATTTATCCACAACTTGTCTCTATTGACTAAAATGTTTCTGCGTACTTTTTTCAATGCTGCACATTTCAGTCATTTGCAATTTAAAATATGTGCAATGTTTTGTGTGAACTTTATTTGCCAAAACAACCGGAAAGGCTGGCAAATGCACTTCTGCTTAAAATGAGATGACAGCAAGTGTCAAAGATGACAAAAACCCTGCCTTCAACAATGCTGTCAAACCCAAGGAAATTTGTTTCCATCTCATATATACAGTATCAACTATTGATTAATAATTTGCTTCTGTTAACTTTGTATACATAACTTTCAAATGATTGAGGACTGATACACTCTGGATCTCATAGGAAGTACCTTTTTGTTTTGCTAATGGAATTTAAATTTCCTGGACTTTAAAATGCTTTGTCTCCCAGAAGGAGTGGCCTGCCTGCATAGATATCTCTCCATAATCAGAACAACTCCAACTGCGCCTTGACAACATGCAGGCCTATGGCTAACATCATCATTTTTTTTCTCCTGAATTATTTTTAACATCTTTGCCTGATGAAGAAGCCAGTGGAGCTTTGAAAGCTTGTGATACATATTTTATGCGTTTTGCCTGGCCCATTAAAAGTTTCAGTTTTGTAGATTTCGGATATTTTTATTTTACTTTTAAATGGCACAACATATTGCCCAAGCCATATCCTAATGAAGGGAAAGTGCAGTGTTAGTAGCATGTACCCACTCAGCATGGGCAGCTGGAGCAAAAAAGGCGATAACAACCTAGAGAACATCTTGCAACAGCAGAGAGGTCAGCATAGGGTAGGAGTGCAAATAAGTCCAAAACAGAAGGCAACCACTGCATAGAAAAAATGTTTAGATAGTTCTCTAAGCCCTCTTCAGCTAATGAAACCTTAGCAATAGAATCACTATCACATTTACAGCTGATGATGGTATCTCCACCTTATCAGTAAATTCTACACCTGACCATACCCCTCCCAATTTCCAGCATGTACTGGCAATCTCACTGTCAACAAAGTTCAAGAGCAGATTATCATTATTTAAGCAGCACCTTTTTCTTCTGTTAAAAGTGCTTTGCAGTGAAGTGCTGTTCTGAAATTTCTTGTTTTTGAACAGATTAGAAACTTTGGTCTGCAGTAGTAAATAACCTTGGTTTGAAAGTTTTTTAAAGATGCCAACTATCTAGGGCTTAGTAGCAGTAAGGGCAAGTTCTTGATGTTAACATTTGAGAGATTGGATGTTCCACAAGTGACCATGGGTCCATTCTTGCTACACGATTACAGCATTTAATTCTACTTTAACTGCCATGATTCTATCCTAGGGAATCCTGGACTGGTATTCCAGTGAGACATTACAGGATGTTCTGGCTAATAATTCTAAATGCCTCTCCCTAAATTGCAAATCCCAGCATCTTGTTGCAGTTAAAGTGGAACAATAGCACCATGATTCTGTAAGTCTAAATGAGCCCATGGATTTTTGGCAATGCCTTAGACACATTATTCATCTGGAATCATTTCAAAATTATTTTATCGTACGCCAACTTAAGGGCCTTTGCACACTGCCAGAAATATTGTAGCTTGAGGTCACCTTAACTGTCCTGGCTCAGTGCTAGGGAATCATGGGAATTGTATTTTTATCTGGGACATTGAGCATTCTCTGTCAGAGAGCTCTGGTGCCACAATAAACTACAGTTCCCATGATTCCTGAGCACTGAGCCAGGACAGTTAAAGTGGCCTCAATTTGCACTATTTCTGGCAGTAAAGGCCCTTAAACCTCCTCAAATAATTCAAACTGAAGTAAATTCAGAAACAATTTCTACTTTAACCCTACTTCCATAAGAATTACAATTGTTATAGGTGGTATGTTAGTAATTTGTATCTCATAAAAGCTCACAAGAATATGTGTACCTCTTAGCATACTGGGAATGAAGAACATTTCTTTCTCTTTCTGGACACGTTCAGAGTAACTTTCATATTCTGCAGGTCTAACTACAAGGAAATCAAGTGCTGTCTGTTCTAAAATAAATAGGTCATCATCATCTTTATCACCAACAAGATGTTCCTCTTCATCCTGTATTTTACATACAATTTGGGGAAGGAAGAGAGTGAGAGAGGTGAAAAAGAATACATTTCACAAGTTTCAGCTTAAATAAATACCTTGTTTCATATATCATAGTAATGGTAGAGCTGTCAATTTCCACTAATAATATGGATGAAGGAATGCAAAGAGGAGTAAATATGTTTACTTTGGTCCCAGAAAAATATAATCTACAAAATAATAACCAAAATCAGACAAAGCAGTAAAAAAATAAATAAAACTTTACAGGTGATTAAAACAAGGCAAAATATAATTTTAAGCATTTTCATCACAAAGGTTGTCATTGCACCTTTTACGTCTATACCTAGGAAGCTACCTTATACTGGTGAGACTATTTGTCCATGTAGGTTATGCCTGTTTTCTAGCAGCACGCCTTCAGAGTGAGTTTCATACAAAAGCCTTGCAGACTCGTTAAAACAGTGCACTTATGAAATTCTGCAAATGTATACATTGGCCCATATTATTTTATAATATGGATCCAGTAAACAATTCCCTCTGGAGGACAGGAGATGGACAGGGCAAACTTTTTATCACACATAATGTATAATGTCAGATATGATTTCTTAACCAACTGTGTACATCAAGAAATGAACAATAGGTGCTAGATCTGTAGCATTATTGAGGTTATATGTGTAATCACAATTTATAAAAATACAAATGTATATACATATCGAATATAAAATACTTTGACCCTTTCCTCAGAAAAAAAGGCATCTAAGAAGTTATCATAAGCATCAACATTCTTACCAAAAGCCACAAGTTGAGCACAACAAAGCAGATGAACTGGCTAAAAAGGATGGTAAGACCCGGAGAGCATGGACACACACCTATACCATCAGTTTGTTTGGGCACCAGGTATAGTCAACCATATACATGTGGCTGTGCCACCATTGGGAACAATGCGGCTTGAGCATCCATGGATTTTGATATCTATGGGGGAGGGGGTCTGGGACGGATCCCCTATGGTTACAAGGTCTCACTGTACATGAAAATGATCCTACAGCTCTCCAGGTACTGATACCATGGTTTCAAATTTCATTTACTACATAATAAAAATAACACTAAAAGGTAGGCACATATAGTTTCAATTGTACCATTTCACTCTCTCCTTGTTCTTCTTGGTTGCTGAGTGCTGATCCTTGAACTTCCCCCTCTTTGTCATCCGTGTTCAATACACTCTTTTTCTTGCTAGCAGTTTTGTCCTCTACATTCTCTGGCTCAGGACCAAAATTGAATGTAAAGAAATTATAGGCTTCTTCAGAAGAAGGATAACCAGTTTGAACCTAATGGGAAAATGTGATTTTTATTAAAGATTATATTCATAATGTAATTTTAAATTCAAATAAACAGGTAAAATCCCTATTTTTATTCTTTTCGAGAAAATTAAGCAGATACAACTGAAATAAAATAGGTTAAAAAGTGCTCTCAGTCATCTTCACAGTGACAACAAAACTGGGGAAAAACACAGCAAAGACATCCGAGAAGCTTCACTCAGACTTAACGTTGCTTTGAAAATAAATCTGGGGTGTTAAATTTAGTCATCCTGAAAATAAATTACATCCAGAATATGCACACTAATTTCTATTCTTATAGCTAACACATTCAGATGATAAGATTGGGTTGGTTTGAACATTGTATTGCATTCCCTAATCTGGAAAATAGCAAGAGCATCCATCATATTGAGCTGAAATTTACAATTGTGTCATAACAAATACACTACAACAGATTTAATTCCAGTATCCCAGAGCTGAAGTGAATTTATTTTTACAAGAAAACATAAACATAGATCATCACATTGTAAAGTTAGATTATAGTTCTCATTTGCTTCTCCAATAACAGACAAAATGAACTAGTACTTTATAAACTGGGCAACTTGCTTTGCCTGATTGAGACAGGTTCACACACTCTGTACAACATCAAGTTCACAGTCAGAGAGTTCTCTTTCAACCACTTTTACTCCTGAGTGCCAAAGGGGTAGCTCTGTTCTGTCATGTATTTTCCACCTATACATGATCTACCAACTACATCTTTTTATAGAAGACAAAAGACCTCACACCCATATTTCAGTTCTTGATAATCTTGAGGATTTGTTGGATGGACACATATTACACTGACAACCTAACCTGCTATAGATATAATGGAGTGGCTCTTATAAGAGCTAAGGGCTGGCAAAGCATATTTAATACCAACACAGATTGCTAGTTTAGTTTAGGCATTCTTCAGGCCCTTTATATTCTGCACTGAGATGGAAGAGAATGGAAAGAAAGAGAATAAAAAAAGATGAAATCCTAGGCTATTGCTAAATGGGTGTTGATAACAAAACAATCTCCAGGAGCAGGTGCTGTTTCCATGAGCATTCTTCAAAAAGTCACATTAAAAATTCTGGATGTTCCTAACAAAAATATGAAATATGTACTCAAGACAGACTCCTGAACTAGAAGACATGAGGGCAGACTAGTTTTTTTTTTTTTTAAAGTGACACATGGAGATCTGGAAAATTACAGACCGGTTAACTTAACATCTGTTAGGTGAACTTTCAATATTACTGAAAGCAAAAAAAAAATGAAGTATGTGGAAGGGCAACTGCCACTGAAAAGAATCAGCATGACTTTTGTACAGGTAAGTCCTTTCTCAAGGATCTTTCAGAGTTCTTTGAGAGTATCAATAAACATGTGAACAGGAATGATCCTGTAGAAATTTTATAGTTCCAAAATAAAGGAGGCATACTTGAATGGCACTATCCAGGGTGCTTAATCTGTTTTGGGAGATGTGATTCAGCTCCTTGGATAGCTCCTTTGAAATGTGGAGTAAAATCTGGAGCAGATTAACTGTCCCACTGACCAAAGACTCCTAAGCAAATGTAATAGTCGTGGAATCAAAATGAAATTGTATTAGTGACTGGTAAGTGGTTAAACAAGCGAAGGAAGAGATTAGACACAAATGACTAGTTCTTGCAATGGAGGGATATAAACATTGAGCTCTCTAGGGATCATTACTGGAACCAGGTGCTTTTTAACTTGTTCATAAATCATCTGCAAGTAAGGATGAGCAATAAGGTGGTCTTCCATGGCCCCAAATAATTTAGAATGGTTAGAATAAAAACAAATTGTTAACACTTCAAAAAGGCTCTCTCTAAACTGAAAGGCAATACAGTGTAAGCAAGTATAAGGTGATGGACTGGAGCAATAAATAAACAAACAAATAATGCCAGCAGGAATCCTTTTAGATAGTTACAATGCCAGGAACTAGACTTACAACCTTGCTTCATATTCACGCTTATGATTGTGGCACTATTGGCATAATTACAAATGCCCCTAAAACCCATCTTAAAAGACTAGCAGCCATACAAGCAAAGGGGTTCTGTGGTTCTGGTGAGCAAGACACTGTGAAATTACACATCCATCCCCCTCCTATTTAAGAGCTATGGTATGACAAGAAATTGTAATGGGCCCCCACAGAGGTCCCTTGCTTCTGATGCACTAACACTTCAGCACTCCGCTCACCAGCATTGCAGAACTTCTTCACTCAGTATGATCTGCTTGGCATTTAAGGTGGGTTTTAGGGGGTTAGATAAGGATACTAAGCATAGCTACAACATTGTAACTACATGTTCCATGGACGATCTCAATCCTCAGCATCACATGTACACTGGTGGGGTCTGACTTGGTGTTCACTAATCAAGAAAGAGGTCTTGGTCTAGAGATGAATAGTTATGGAACCTATGAGTAAAGGTTACAAAATTTAAGGCTGTTTACCTGAGGGAGAAAATGGAATAAGGGGAGCATGTGCAAGGTTAAGGATGGCACAGAAAAAGAAAACAGAGATGCTTGTTTGTTTTCCTTTCTCTAATAATGCTGCCATCATCAATGGCTTGGGGTCATTGACAAAAGCTGCATGCTGGGAGATTCAGGATGAAGAGAACAAAGCACTTCTTCACAAAGGCGATTTGACAAATTCATGGAGAAGTCAAAAAAATTCTATTTTGAAGAATGTGTAGGGAATTATTTTAAAATGTTTTTACAAATTATGGGAATGATACAGTCACCACATCCTCCTATGATAGCTCTGCATGTTTTCCCCAGGTTCTCCCCACTCACGCATGCATTCTTAGTAAAAAGTTGAACACAACTGATGGTGCACACAAGGGACTGTTTGGATTAGCCCCCCTGTATTTAAATTGGAATTACATATTATATTCACTTTACAGTAATAATAATAATAATACTAATAATAATAATAATAATAAATTTTATTTATATCCCGCCCCTCTGCATAGCAATTGGGGCGGCTCATTCCTCCAAATTTGCGGGGGATCCATTCTGGACACCCACCCACCATGAATTTCAAATTTCATGAATATTCAAGTCCCATTATCCTCAATGGCAGTGCCACTGGGGATAATGAGACTTGAGTATTGCTTTCCTTTCCTCCCTTTCTTCCCTTCTTCCCTCCTTCTTGCCCCCTGGGAAGGCCAGCACAGTGGAAAAATGGCTGCGCTGGCCACCTCAAGCCTCTGGGGCCAAGGCAAGGCTGGCACAACTGCCTCGAGGCCTCTGGGGCTGAGGCAAGCTGCGCCAGCCGCCTCAAGCCTTCAGGGCCAAGGCAAGGCTGGTGTGACTGCTTCAAGGCCTCCAGGACTGGGGCAAGGCTGCTCCAGCTGACTCAAGTCTCTGGGGCCAAGACAAGGCTGGTGCAACTGTCTCAAGCCTCCAGGGCTGAGGCAAGGCTGGCACGACTTCCTCAAAGCCTCTGGGGCAGAGGCAAGGTGTGCTGGCTCCTGCAAAGCCGCTCAGCCAAGAAAAGGCCAGTGTGGCCAAGGAAAGGCTGGTGCAGAAAGAAGGAGGGAAGGAGGGAGGGCCAGGCTTGCCATTCACAAGTAAGTGAAACCGCGAATGGCAAATCCATGAATCCAGAGGGATGACTGTATTTCAGCATGACTTTAACATTTTCAAGCCTTATGCATTTTCAGGTTGCTTACCATACAAAATTCAGTCCCATCACAATGGTGTGCGCATCAGACTCAAACCATAAAAAACAACCATTCTATGACAATAGTCACTTAAGATTAATCCTCCTCACCTGTGCTCTCTGCTTGACTTTTCTGACAGAATCATGAAACTTCACTCTTGCAGATACCTTGCTTTCATTCTCCTGTATTATACTTGATTCACCTTCACCTATCTGTACACATGCACACAAAATATATTAATGACTTCTTCCACAGACTTTATACAGTTTACAGAAAATAGTGGCAATGGTGTAAACAGGAGACTGGTGTAAGGAGGTCTCAAAATGTAATCTCTACTAAGATTTCTAGTGTTGCTTTCTTCTCTAATTTTGCAATTGCTCTATCGCATTCTGCTCAATTTCATTGCTGCTAATACATTTTAATATTCACTATTATGTCGAAGACAGCCAAATAAGAATATGTAGCTCAAGTAGAGATGTAAAGAACCGGGGGGAGAACGCATGGAAATACACAGAGAAAAAAACAATACTCCATTTTTCCTCGATGCCTTTCTTCCTACAAAAATTGAAAGCATGCATTGTGGTATTTTTATTTTTAAAAAAGATTAATAAAATGTTTAAGACAAGATGTTCACATATTGATTGCCTCAAAATAATTTCTAAATACTATGTAAGAAAAAGAATTTTATGTAAGACAATGGGGCAAAACAGACGCCCCCTTTGCAGCAGCTTCCCAGAAGCTTGGGGGCATGTCATTTAGATATATGCCCCCAAGCTGCTGGGAGGCCACCGTGAAGCTGCCTGATTGACCACACAGTGGCAGCTTTTCGTTGCTCTGGCAGCATGGTGTTTAGACACCGCGAGCTACAGGAGTGCTGAAAAATTGTTGACACGGTGGAAAAGCTAGCTTTTTCCCAGCTCAAAAAGAAGCAGTTTCTGCTGCTTCTTTTTGAGTTGGCAAAATAGCAGGTTGGGGGTGTGGCGTGCGGTTGCCGCAGCCCCAACCCAATGATCAAAGGGGTGGTGTGATGCCGCTCCTTTGGGGCAGTCTGTTTTGCCCGTGTGTACAGTATCAAATCATTTTCAAAGGCAAAAAAATCTAGGGAAAAGTAAAATGGATAAAAAAA
>CM034708.1:100856881-100871158 GCA_020142125.1 Phrynosoma platyrhinos
AAGATGGACCCAAGCCATGTAGGGCTTTAAAGGTCAAAACCAACACCAACACCTTGTACTGTTTGACCTTTAAAGGTCAAAACCAACACCTTGTACTGTGCCCGGAAACTAATCGGCAGCCAGTGGAGGGATTTAAGCACCGGTGTTATGGGATTTAAGCACCGGTGTTATCTCTAGACTCAGGCTACAGCAGTTTATTAACAAAATGACAGTCAAGTTTCTAGAAAAATTAATGCTTTGCAGAGAGACCTTAATACTAGCCTGGTTCATAATGACTGACACTGTCATTTACTGGGTATATGTCCTCAAGGTCTTCCTCTCTTTCTACTACTCTCTAACTTTCCAATAAGTCAGGTGTTCTCATAATGTGGCCAAAGTGTGTCAGCCTCAATCTGATTGTCTTGGCTTCTGTCCCAGGACCCATTTATTGTCTTTTTGGCTGATCTGTCCCAGGACCCATTTATTGTCTTTTTGGCTATACATGCAAAGCAAAAGCAAAGCAGCTTATTTATATACCGCTTCATATCACGCTATGGGATGTCTAAGCGGTTTACAACTGTGAGCTGATTGCCCCCCAACAATCTGGGTACTCATTTTAGCGACCTCGGAAGGATGCAGGCCTGAGTCGAGCCTCAGCCCTGGCTGGTATTGAACTCGCAACCTTGTGGTCTATGAGTGAGTGGCTGCAGTACAGGCATTTAACCACTGCGCCACAGGCATTTAACCAGTGCTGGTATCCTCAGCACTCTTCTCCAGCACTACATCACAAATGACTTGATTTTTCTTTTTATCTATTTTCTTCACTACCCAGCTCTCACATCCATACACAGTGATGGAGAATACCATGGCTTGGATGATGCTAACTTTAGTGCTCAGTTAGATATCTTTGCTCTTTAAGATCTTATCTAGTTTTTCATCACTGCCCTTCCCATTCCTTGTCTTCTTATCTCTTGACTGCAGTCTCCATTTTGATCCAAGGTACAATGAATCTTTAACTATTTCAATTTCCCCATTGTCTAGATTGAATTTATGTAGGTCCTACCATGATCAGAAAATTTCTATATGTTCTACAGCAGGCCTGCTTTTGAACACTTTACCTTAACCTTCCTAGTAATTGTTCTAAGTCTATGATGTTTTCCACTAGTAATATGGTGTCATCTTAGATTGTGGATGTTCCTTTCTCCTATCTTCACTCCTCCTAAGTCTAAGCCTGCCCTTTGTACGATGTCTTCTGCAAACAAACTGAACAAGTAGGGTGAGAAAAGCAGCCTTGTCTGACCCCCTTGCCAACTGGCAACCATTCTCTTTCTCCATATTGTGTTCTAACAGTGGCCTCTTGTCCTGAGTATAGTTTTCTTATCAGCAATTTCAAATGTAGTGAAGTTTATGCAGTCAAATGCTTTCCTATAGTCTGTAAAACACATGGTGATTTTTTTTTAATTCCTTGGTGCATTCCATTAGCCATTGCATGTTTACAATGTGGTCCCTAGTGCCCCTTTCTTTCCTGAATCCTGCTTGCACCTCTTCGATTTCTCTCTCCATATGTTTTAGAATCTGTGTTGCAGAATTTTAAGTATAATTTTGCTTGCATGGGAAATTAATGGTATGGTCCTATAGTTGCTGAAGTCTTTTGTGTTTTCTTTTTTGTGGATGGGGATTGTATATTGAGCACTTCCAGTTTGTTGGCCAGCATTTTGTTTCCATACTCTGGCCCAATCCAATGTCCCTCCATCTACAGTATGTAAGGGAAGATATGATAATGTGCCATATTATATATGTTTATATACTTGTGTTGCGGAGAAAGTGGAAATGTGGGACATGTTCTGCTGTATTCTTCCTTTTCTTACAACCTTTGATGCTGTTTAATTACTCCACTTTTGAAAAGGATATCTGGGAGCTCTGGATCATTTTATATTGATTATCATCAGCTGACCAGTCACCTCAGATCACAGTCAAGGGAGCCAGCTTCTGTGCAGCAGCAATCTCAGTGTAGGATGCTCATGTAGCACTTAAGGTATCACTGTTTTGCATTATTTTATACTGTGCTGTTATAAATGTTCTTTTCTTAATGCTGTATTTTATTCTGCTTTTCTGATTACTGACCAAAAAAAAGATTCATTCTTTCAGTGGTGGTAAGGGGTGCACCAGGCAACACTGATGAAATCCACATTGAAGATTTTGCCTTGTATTATTTGCTTTGTAAAATTTGGAAGCTAGCCTAACACTCATCCAGTCTATCCCCTATGGAGGATTTACTGATTAATTCCCTCTTCCTAATATTTTTTAATTCATTAGGATATGTCAACACTACACAGATATGGCAGTTTGATCCCACATCAACTACCACAGCTCATTATCCACCATTAATAACTGTTTAGTTTCAATTGCACTAGAGGATCAGTGCCTGAGGGCTCCAAACATTGCTCATGTTGCACATCAGTCTCAGTTGCTCTTTAGATAGCTTACTTTTCCCTATTCCCTGCAAACACTCTGCTCTGTTTGAATGACAAAATAATTGCCCCTCCACACACACATAAATTTCATACCATATCATACCATACCAAATGTCACACCACATAGCTTGTATTTTAAGTCAGGCTGTCCCAGACATAACCTAAAAATTTGGTAGAAAACTGTCTAGCCATTTCTACATGACACAGTAACAAACAGCCAGAAATTTATACAGATTTATAGGCTGACTTTTATGCAATCATTTCCAAAAGAAGAGAGAGAATTAGGTAAGTACTTAGAATTCTGCTGCTGGAGAACTCTAGCCCACACCACTGAACTAGAATATTAGTGCTCTTTGGCAGAAAAAATCTAAGTAGTTAATAAAACTATAAATCCTAGAGTTCCCTATTTCTCCTAGGACAGCAAACTGGGGAAAATATTTTCTCTAAAGAGCAACTGAGACTGATGTGCAACATGAGGGATGCTTGGGCCCTCAACAGGCACCTATTCTCTAGTGCAATTGAAAGTATACAGTTATTAATGGTTAATGAATCGCCCAAGCAACGCTGGATTCCATAGCCAAAGTACTGTCATAAATAAAACAAACTGATTGAGAACATTAGTTCAAATGCACAATCATTTTGAAGGGTCTTATTATTATTCATCATAATCCTACACCATATAACAGTTTGTCGTTCCCATGTTCATTGTTGGAATAATAAGGGTAATAAATTGATTCTGACTATGCCTGCATTGAGCAACTTTCTATAAACCAGTAAATTGTTGTTTTTTTAAAAAAAAAATAATGCTATCAATAATATTATAACAATAAATTAATTACTCTTGCAATCATACCATAACCTATCTCATTCTAAGGAAAATTCTGATACAGCAAAGGGAAAAAAATGCAGGAATTAATCTTGTAATCATACCATAACCTACCTCATTCTTATGAAATATTCTGATATAGCAAAGGGAAACAATGCAGGAATGCTTATGTTATAATCACCTCATTATCCAGTCTACTTTGTGCCTTCCTCTCTCCAAGTTTTTTCAGACTTCGGGGACGAGGGCCTGAGGATTCCTGCAGTAAAGTACTTTCTGCTTTAGACTAAACAAAATGGGGAAAAATCATTTTTGTTCTTTCTGCATCACCATTTGCCAGCACTCCACCAACACCAAGTACAATAGCTCATGTAAACAACCCATTCTGGGAACTGTTGAGTGGACACCTCAAGTTTCTAACCAGATGTAAATTTCATATTTTTAAATTCCAGTAAGTGATAGCCTAATTGGCACTAAAGCTTTAGGCTGGAATCCTGTTGATGCTGTTGATGGGCCAGCATACACTTTTTCAAGCAAGCCACAGCAATAGCAGGTGTGGAGAATAGCAGGAAAGACACTCCACTGGAAGGTAAAGCTGCCTAAGCAGCTTGGAAGGACAGCTTTATCCCTTGACAGAGATGGCTTTTGCAGACAGCCCCATCTTCACTGAAGCCATTGAAATACTGCAGCCACACCACCTCCTTTCTCCTTTACTGGTGTAGTTACACTGGTTCATAGGAACTTGGCCTAAATTATCTATTTAAATTAACAAGACCCTCTACTACAGGGCTGAGAAACACAATTTTTTTTTTAATCTCATATGAGCCTGAAATTAAAAACGACTATCTCTTGATCTGACTATCTGACATCAACCCCGATTAAGGACGCACTAAAGAGCCTAAACACATCAGGCCTGGTTAGTATTTGAATGGGGAATTGCAAGGAATAAGAGGTGCTGTAGTTATATTTCAGAGGAAAGCAATGGCAAACCACCTCTGAATATTCCTTCATAGGTAAAATCCTATGAAAAGTATGTGGTTGGCAAAAGTTGACAGGTGACTTGAAGGCACAGGTGCACACACTTGCACAAAGGTCCATTGCACCTGAGTGGGTTCTTGCTTTTTAGTTTGAGACACTGGGATTCTTTTATTTATACTAAAGTTACCTCTGTTTATAGTTAGTGGGCATTGTACCCAGATAACTGTGGTACCCAGTTTTCTTAAACAGAAATAATAGTTTTAACCCTTTAAGTTTGCCATCTATTATCCACTGGAAATTACTTTTAACTTTAGCACATTTTGGCTGTGATCTTACTTGTGATTTCCATAATCATAGTTACAACTGATGATGCCTCTCCTAAACTGACTTTTGCAGCCTGACAGCATCCTGGATGAAGTGTTTCTTTGGTGCTGGAAATCATGGTGTGCCTTGAGGATAGACAACTGGAGTTCCTAGAGTTCCTAACACAACTGCTTATCCCAAGTCACTCCATGACTGTGAGCATGCTGCAGACATCATTTCCCAGTGTCTCCCTCTCCAGTGCCTCAGAAATACTTTAAGTGAGGAACTGCCAACCTGTGAAGGTAGGTTTAGGGGTCACATTTGATCTCATTCATGAACATAAATGTGAATTCCCAGCACTTACAATATCCAGGAGTTACAATACAAAGGATGTCAGCCTTTACTTTTTAAGTCAACTCATTTTACATTTGATATCTAAACAGCAGGGCCTGACACTGGCAAAATATAATGACTAACTTTCAACCCTAGAAGCAAACAGGTCCTTGATGTATCATTTTATTTAGGTTTCTTAACATGCATTTTCCTTTTCATTTACAATCATTTATATTTTTATACAACTATGCATACCAAGGGAGTTCCTTAACTATGTAGAAATCACCCCCTTATTCTGTGTGGTCTTGTTTCACTTCCCAAATAACAGGTCCTCTATCACCTTAGTTCACTTTAGATTAGAAGAATGATGGAGTCTTGTATACATTTACTCTTACCCGTGCTGCTTTCAGTTTCTCTCTCATTCGTTCTCTCACAGAAGTCTCAACAAAGCTTAATTCTGAGGCAGATGGAGCTGGAGGCAAACCTAGAGTAGATAATTTATTTCTATTACTTCTACTGATGTTATTACAGTACATAAATATGCAAAATAAATGTAATTAAAGTGCTTGGTTCCACAATACATAGCAGTCATGGGGACTGGAGACACAAAAGGAAGTGGACATAGTATGGGGAGATAGTGCTTAAAGGTGCCAAAGGGTATACTGAGAGAATCTTCCAAGTGTTTGTGCTGAGCAGGAAAACAAGGAACATCAGAGCTGTCACTTTCCCCTTTTGGAGAACTGAATGGGAATCCTTGACCAACAGTTCTTAACTTGAGGTCTGCAGACCCCTGGGGGACTACAATGTCCTCACAAAGAATCTGTGAAGGTTTTTTTAAAAAATGCTGCTAACTTTTACAGTTAAAATAGTTAAAATGTTAAGTTCTTCTCCAGTGGGATGCACTGAGACAGTGGGATGCACTCCAGTGGGATGCACTGACACAAGAGCCACAATCCAATTGAATGAAGGGTGGCACACTTCCTAGGTTTAGTGATCCTGCAAATGCAACTTGAACTGTTGCTGTGGCTGGTTATTCTCCTTCAGTTTTTGCTGGTGGCTAATTTCCAAAATAAAAAAGAAAGAAAGATGCCAGGGTTCAAAGCTGCCCAGAAACTATATCTTTCTGATCTGGGAAGTCCTTCCCCCATGATCCCTGATGTGTGGAAACATGCAGCGATCAGGCAAATGGGCACTTGAAAAGGTACTCTGCCTATACTAAAATGCACTTTCTTTTTTCCCACACTTTCATTTATTTGCAAGTGTTGAGCTTGTGAAGAAATAAAGAGCTTCCAGTGCTGTTTTTTAATAAATGTGTGTGTGTGTGTGTGTGTGTGTGTGTGTGTATGTGAAAATATGAAGACTTTAATTTTTACCTGTCTAGGCTGAGAAAGGGTTAAATGGGTTCTAGAGCCTACCGAAGTCCTAGAGCCATCTGGATTGTTTTGGGAGCAGAGAATCAGGGATTGTCTCTTTACTGTTGGAGATCTGGGGAACACTGAAAGCATTTCAAGGGTTTGTTGAGAGCAGGAAAAAGTTGGGTGTCTGTGTGTATCTGTTGCACCCAAAGGTCCAGACTGAGTGATAGGCTACGATTGTAGCTTACCACTGTTACTACAGGAAACAAATTGTGGTAAACCTTAACCTATATAATGCTTGTTGATGCAGGAGGAATTCACTTAAGTTTACTCCAGAGTAAGAGTGTGTAGGATCTCAGTGCCAGTGTGATTGCTTCAGGAACCTTTCTTGTGTATTTCAAGCTGGTGCTTGATACAGAAGTAAACTCTGTGCTTTGGTGAACTAGGAATTTCCCAAAGTGCGTATCATGTTCTGAACGTTAGCAGATTCCACTGTGCAGAGTGACTATGTAGTAAAGATTTCTATTTCTGAATTTACCAAAGGCAGTGCTTAACTTTTTGTTTATTTATTAAGGAAAGGTGTTATGGCTTCCAACTTTCCAAGAAGGTTCTGCACCTATGCCTTGAATGATAGTTTAAAATGCAGATACTAGCACTTGGGCAATGCTGAATCTCCATGTGGTTCTCCAAACAGATGAGACTATTGCTCTACACTCTTGAAATGTGGCTAAGTTGTTTTAACTGTTCTGGCTGCCTCCTGTTGCATTCTGGAAGTTGTAGTTTATTTAGAATTTAGAATATTCAGCCAGAGAGTCTTTTAGCCTCATGGAACTACAACCCCAAAAGGAGGCTGTCAGAGCTGTTAAAACTGAACTGACCCTATTTTAAGAGTGTGGTGCAATAAGCTTGAGAGTCTACAGATATTGTTGGACTGCAAGCTCCACAATCCATGGTCATTGGCCATGCTGAATTGGGTTTCTGGGAACTTAAGTCTAGCAGCAGCTGGGGACTCAAGTTTGGGAGTCAATGGCATACCTTCAGCTGTTTGTTTGATGTAGATCAAGCTTCTATTTAAGCTATGTCCTTGATGAGCAACTTTAAATATTTGATACACTTTGACTTTAGGATTTTAAACAAGTTCAGTGTTGGTGTTCCACGGGAACAAAGGGTATTTAAAGAGCATCCATGGTGAAGAAAAGGTTAAGAACCACTGTTCCAGACTGCTGTGCCCCTGGCCAACAGCATTAGTCCTGTTGTGATCCCACACATTATGAAATTGAAAAAACTGGGTTCCTTCTACATCTACCTCCTGATAGTTTCCCCCATGCCTTTGTGAAATATCACGTGTGGCAATAACAACAAACATAAATAAAGAGAGCATAATTCAGGGAGGACTTTCCTTACAAAAGGAGGCCCTTGAAGATTGGGAAAGGACAGACAGACATTTTGTCTCCTTTCCTTAAAAGTCAAGAACAATGAGCAAGACTTCTTTCTGACAAACAGTATGCACTCACTAGTTTTTGTATAAGAACGTATAACCCCCTAAACCTTAAATCTCATAAAACTGTACTAAGGCACAACCTATGTGAACATCTTGACAGCAATCACACAAAAAGGGAATGAACTACACAATGTTTTCATCTTCCGGCATTTGTCATGGGAATAGCTGTCAAAGACTAAAACACCACTTCCTTATTATTCACAGCTGTTTTCTATTCACCATTACTCTTTCTGATTAGTGGATTTAAATACTGCCAATGTCTTGGAGTTGAAGGGTGGTTCTGAATCCAAGAGAGAGCAAAGATTAAACAAAGGGAATTGAGGAGTTTTTGCCAAGGGATGTAAAAACAAAACAAAACTGAGGAAAACACTGAACAGGGCTCAGAGGAGAAAGAAACTATCTTGCTGTAATTGTTAGTCATTCCATGGATGTAATTTTAAATGTACACTGTCACACCAGTATGGACATTAAAAAATAAATATTAAGTTGAGTGGCTCTTGGGGACATTAAGTAAAGTCTGCACATGCCGAGATTTTTCCCTCTCCCCCTGCCCACAAAGCTATCTTGAGATAATGCCCAGTCCTCAGAAATATGATGATCAATTTATAGCTCTTCAGCAAAACAGAAAAGCAAAGGCATTCAGAAGAGAGCAGAGAAAAGACTTTAAGAAAACTTAAAGAGATGAATAGATCTATCTTAATATGAGTAGATTCCTCTCCTTCAAGCTATGCAATTTCTACTTCCAGGTAACAAGTAGACTTTGGATCTCATATGTCATCTGTGACATAGCATCTAATAAAATGGACATTCTAGAGTCAAAGTGTGTGAAGTCTGCCTGAAACACAAGTGCTCAGTTGAACCCCACAGAAATATTAGTAGGCAATTAAGAGTAAATGCATTACAGAAGATTTATATAACTATAGACTAGTAGCCATGGTGGCTAAATGTAGTTCCTCTGATCCCTATCAATATCTCATGCTCATGAATATACACTGGAAGCTGTCACATTATCTGCTTCTGTGATTTTCAAAGGTCTCTAGATGGTCACCGATTGATTCAAAACACTGAATTAAGTTTAGTTTTGACATGTTGAGATATCTAGTACAGCCAGAGAAACCCAGTGGCATCATTTAATCCATTCCCCAAAGAAAGGAGCACAAAATAAAGAATCTATATGCAATGTCTCAACAATCTGGAATCATAAACAAATGTCATATAATTACATTGTGGTTTAGAGTGGTTTTTTGCACACAGTTCTGGGAAAAAACAACATGGATATGTTTATTTTCCATTTTATGAAGAGCAATTCTGCTCTTTGTGGCCCCACAGAAAAAAAGCTTGTAAGCATACGACTTTCTTGTTGAAAAAAATGGGAGAAATGGGCATATTTTTAAAATCTGTATATTCTTTGTTCCCCTGATTTTTATCTACAAAATATGCTTTATTATACACTTTAGTTTACACTGAAAAAAAGTAGTACCGAGTCCCTCCTCAGACTGACTGAAGTGTCAGCAGTGACACACAGAGAACGGGAGGCATTTCTCTAAATTCCTCTGTCACCCATTGACTGGAGCACTTACTGCGTGGTATCTGGACATTTGTAGCTGCCATGGTACATCAATTTAGCCGGAGTCCTTAGATGGTGCCTGTCCTGTTTCTGCCACCTAAAAGACAGATTGGGAAGGAAGCAGGTAGTAAAAACTGCCAAGGGCGTAACAGTAAGGATCTCAGATGTTATTGGTCCCAGATGAAATGGGACCAATGTTAATTTCTGAACATGCATGGGTGGTTCTTACATACAAATTGTCATTAACCTATAAGGAATCTGTGATTTCTCAGTGCTGCCAACATATTAATGTATCTCCAATTCCTGAAACATGTGAACTCTTTACATGGAATATACACACAAGCAGCAAGCAGAGAGGTTAGACTGGTGCCCTCCTTGCTATCCTTTCTTAGGGGGGATGCAGACTGCCAGAAATAGTGCAAATTGAGCCCACTTTTAGGGTTAGGGTTAGGGAATCATGGGGACTGTATTTTATTGTGGCACCAGAGCTCTCTGACAGAGAAGGCTCAATGTCCCAGAAAAAAAAAAAAACAATTCCCATGATTCCCTAGCACTAACCCTAACCCTAAAAGTGGACTCAATTTGCACTATTTCTGGCAGTCTGCAACACCCCCCCCCCCCGACATGTGGAAACCTTTTTTGTTTTGGCAAGTCTTTGAGGGCTGACTGCTTGTGAGGGGGCAGGAAAGGCTTTTCATGTTTTGTGTTCTTCATATGTGTTGTTCTTTTTTTATGGTTATGCTTTTAACTACTTTTAATTTTATTGGCAGTTTAACTATATTTTAACTTTCACATGATGTACAATTCTAGCTACATCTGCTTGAACATTTGTAAGTTATCTTGAGTCCCAAATGGAGAAAAAAGAGGGATATACAGAAGGACATATGGTACTAGCAGCAGTACTAGTTTTGTTCACTAAGGGCCTTTGCAGACTGCCAGAAATAGTGCAAATTGAGTCCACTTTAAGGGTTAAGGTTAGGGAATCATGGGAACTGTATTTTATTGTGGCACCAGAGCTCTCTGATAGAGAAGGCTCAATGTCTCAGAAAAAAACACCAATTCCCATGATTCCCGAGCACTAACCCTAACCCTTAAAGTGGACTCAATCTGCACTATTTCTGCCAGTCTGCAAAGGCCCTATGAATTCTGAAGATGTACCCATATGCACCTTTATAAAAAAGCACAACTGTTCCAGCTCAATCAAACCATTGAGGTCACTGTCCCGGCCAAAAAGAGGTGACTGTGTCTTAAGTTTTGTCACTACAAATAAACATTTCATCATTCATTAAAGTCAGAGGCCTTTAGCAGAAGTGTGCAAACAGAACCCCACTTTGCACACCACCTGTTGTTACTCTTAATCACCATCCCCATTACCACCATCAATAACTGTGTGCCATTCTTCTCTTGGGAAAACTCCTCCTCTAGGTCACTGATCTTTAATAGAAACCTACTATTAAAACTCAGTAGCTGGACAGTTATAAAAAGGCCAACTCTGAGAGCAATCCACACCCTTCCTTAGTCATTTTCTGCCCACTGCTCATTTCCAATGTATTTTATACTCACAAAAGTATCCATCTCAACAGAGCTTGAAACAGTTTGATACAGCAAAGAAATGTTACACACTTGTCAGAATTGGATACACTGTCCTCCTTCCCAGCATTTGATTTTCCTTGGCACCAAGGAACCTAACAATCCTCAAACCCTTGGGAATGCTAGGTATGCCTGTCTTTTACCCACTAGGTATGCAATGTCTTTTACCCACTCTATGCTACGGTGTGTGTGTGAGCACACATGTGTAAGCATACATACTCTACAGCAGGAAGGAAGGGCAACCCTTTGATTCGGTCCCTGGAAGTACCCTCTGCAACTTCAAACAATATTGACTGAAGATGATACTGACTGCTTCAAACACATATAAAATAAAGAAAAGCATTCCTTTAAAGAGCACATAATCCCCTTGTATGCATCTCTAGGGTCCCCTTAGCATGCATACAAGGTCTCAGACGGCATCTGCAATGCAGAAATAATGCAGTATGACACCGCTTTAACTGCCATGGCTCAATGCTGTGGAACCCTGGGATTTGTAGTTTGTTGTAGCATCAGAGCTCTTTGACATAAAAGGCTTAATCGCTCACAAAACTACAAATCACAGAATTCCATAGCCATGGCAATTAAAGAGGTGTCAAACTCCATTATTTCTGAAGTGCACATACAGCCTCAGATGCCTGGTTTTCCTTAGAGCTATGGCCCTAACAGACGGCTTAAACATTCATTTTCTTGTATTATTATACATTTGGTTCAAGCAAAAATCAACAGGGTCTATACAACTACCAAGTTGCCTATATCCCCTCCTCATGCCTTCCTGAAATAGAAAGCTAGTAAATGGACTTATATAGCGTTGACTTCCCCAGACCACCACACAGATGCAAATCCATATCTTGTTGCCAAGATCTTCCATAGGATCCTCAAACAGAAAGTGAAGCCTTTCCCCTCTGGTCTGGGAAGGTATCTGCACTCTTCTTCATCATGTTAATCAGCCCATTCACACTACTATATTTCATTTTAGCTGACAAGGCAACAACCTGTGGAATCCAGGGATTTACAGTTTGTTGTTGCTGTTAGCTGCCTTTGAGTCGACTTTGACTCATTGCAACCTAGTGCAGGAAACATCTCCATGATCCCCTAGTCTCAATCTCTCTGCTCAACTCCTGCAGGCTGAGGCCTGTGACCTACCTGACTGAATCTATCCATCTTGTATGCTAGGGGTAGGCAACCTTGCCCCTTTAAGGGCCGAGGGACTTCAGCTCCCAGAAGCCTCAGCCATGTTGGCCAATAGTCCCATGTTGGCCAATAGCTCCTGGGATTCTGGGAGCTGAAGTCCCTCGGCCCTTAAAGGGGAAAGGTTGCCTACCCCTGTATGAGTTGTGCCTTTTCATGATATGGCCAAAAAACAACAGCCTCAGTTTAGTCATCTTGGCCTCCAGAGAGTGTTCAGGCTTGTTCTGCTCTAGAACCCATTTGTTGGTCTTTTTGGCCATCCACAGTATCCTCAGCCCTCTTCTCTAGCACATCTCAAATGAGTTAATTTTCTTCTTATCCACTTTCTTCACTATCCAGCTCTCACATCTGTAAATGGCAATGGGGAATACAATGTCTTGAACATGCATTTTAGTGAGAAGCATTCAGAATTCACAGCCATAGAGCTTTAGTGCCTCTCTAAACTGCAAACCCCTGGATTCCATGGACTGTCACTATAGCAATTGAAGTGGGATACAGTACTGTACAATATTTATGTGGTGTGAATGGTCTCAGTCTGTCTGTAGAACCTTTCTGTTATACTGAGTGCATGTGTGAGCAGCCTCTATCTGTGTGTGAGAAGAAGAAAAATCTTACATTTACAGAATAAACAACCGAACACTGGCTCAGCATAACATGCAAACAGCCCTATATCTCCTCCAGAGGAATACTTTATGCATTACTTTATGCATGAGGTTCTGCAGCCTATGAAAGGATAACTCATAAGTCCAGCACTGTGGGACAGCCTTCTTGTTGTGTGCCTTGAAGTTGTTCCTGATTTATGGCAACCTTAAGGCTATCATGGGTTTTTTGTGGCAAGATTTTTCAGAGGTGGTTTGCTATTGTCTTCCCCTGAGGCTGAGAGTGTGTGACTTGTTCAAGGTC
Source organism: Phrynosoma platyrhinos (assembly GCA_020142125.1). Lineage (NCBI taxonomy): Eukaryota > Metazoa > Chordata > Lepidosauria > Squamata > Phrynosomatidae > Phrynosoma > Phrynosoma platyrhinos. The sequence continues at coordinate 100,869,876 of CM034708.1, forward strand.
ATTCAGTGAGTTTCGTGGCTGAGTGGGAAACAAACCCTGGGCTTCAGAGTCATAGTCCAACACTCAAACCACTATACCAGACTGTGGGATTCCCAAAGTCCCACCAAACCAATCTAGGCTAAGCATTCCCAAACAAGCCTAGGCATTCCCAAAGTCCCACCAAACTAGTCCCACCAAGTTCCACAAAATGTGTTAGCAGAGGGAGCCTTGGAAAACTAACTTCTGAAAACAAACACATGAACCAAACTATTGTTGTTGTTATGTAGAGATCATCTACCACATTTGAGACTCACTGAAAGAAAGAAGTTAGCAGCATGAGCTTTTGTATTCTTCAGTCTACTTCCTCAGATGCCTTTGGTGGAGTGGAAGCCAGAGACCAAAAGCATCTGAGGAAGTAGATTGAAGTCTAGAAAGTTCATGCTGCCAACTTCTTTCTTTCAGTAAGTCTCAAAGGTGCTACAAGATCTCTCTATGTAGTGATTCAACAGACCATGGGCCTGTACAGACTGCCAGAAATAATCCAGCTTGAGGCCACTTTAACTGTCCTGGCTCTGTGCTAGGGAATCATGGGATCTGTAGTTTTTTTCTGAGACATTGAGCCTTCTCTGTTAGAGAGCTCTGGTGCCACAGTAAACTACAGTTCCCATGATTACCTAGCACTGAGCCAGGGCAGTTAAAGTGGCCTCAAACTGCATTATTTCTGGCAGTCTGTATATGTATCTTTGAATTCTATTGTTGTTGTTGTTGCTGTGTGCCTTCAAGTCATTTCAGACTTGATGGCGACCCGAAGGGGACTTTATCTATCACAGGCTTTTTTACTGTGCAAGTTTTTTATTGTAAGTTTCTTCAGAGGGGGATTTTCCATTGCCATCCTCTGAGGCGGAGGGAATGTGACTCAGGGGGGAACCAGATCCCCTAAACGCAAAGGAGGAGACTTTCCAGATAAATTTGTGACCCATTTTAAAAAATCTCACAGAAATCATAGCTAGAGAAATCTTGTAGCTCCTCTGAGACTCACTGAAAGAAAGACATTAGCAGTATGAGCTTTCCTAGACTAAAGTCTACTTCCTCAGATGCTTTTGGTCCTTGGCTGGAATGGAGGCCAGGCACACACACACACACAGAAAACAATGATTCTATGATATATATATGTGAGGATATCAATTAACTCATAGATATAATAATAAACACAGGCTTCTTCGCCCCCATACACACACACACACACACACACACACATATATATATATGTGAGGATGTCAATTAACTCATAGAAATAATAATAA
>CM034708.1:100871258-100882579 GCA_020142125.1 Phrynosoma platyrhinos
TCCAGCGCAACTCTATGGTCAGCTTTAACCAAAAGTCTCACTGAAGGATCTGGAGATTCCTAGAGAGAACATTTAATTCAGCATTTGGAGCTCCTCCAGTGCAATTCTGTGGTGAATGTCTGGCAGATGCTGACCACAAAGTTGCACTGGAGGACCTAGTGATTCCTAGAAGGAACCCTCCATTAGGCATTTGTAGCTTCTCCAGTACAACTCTATGGTCCATGTCTGGCAGATGCTGACCACAGAGTTGCACTGGAGGACCTAGAGATTCCTAGAGAGAAACCTCCATTAGGCATTTGTAGCTCCTTCATTACAACTCTATGGTCAGCTTTAACCAAAAGTCTCACTGAAGGATCTGGGATTCCTAGACAGAACACTCCACTAGGAATTTGTAGCTCCACCAGTGCAATTCTATGGTCAATGTCTAGCAGATGCTGACCACAGAGTTGCACTGGAGGACCTAGAGATTCCTAGAAGGAACCCACTATTAGGCATTTGTAGCTCCTCCAGTACAACGCTGTGGTCCATGTCTGGCAGGTGTAAAAGTGTGTTCCACCAAAGAGGACAAGGTGCACCGTAAAATGTAGGGCCTTCAAGAAGAAAACAATGGAGGGCATGACCAAAGAAAAGTTCAAAAGACTCCTAGAAATATAAACTTGTGCACCTTAGGGGGTGTTGCAGACTTCCAGAAATAGTGCAAATTGAGTCCGCTTTTAGGGTTAGGGTTAGGGAATAATGGGAACTGTACTTTATAGTGGCACCAGAGCTCTCTGACAGAGAAGGCTCAGTGTCTCAGGAAAAAAACAAAGCATTCCCATGATTCCCTAGCACTAACCCTAACCCTAAAAGTAGACTCAATTTGCGCTATTTCTGGCAGTCTGCAACCCCTATCTGTCATGCTCTCAATGGAGGGTGTTTTGAAATGCCAGACAGAAGGTTGAGATTGAGGACATGTCCTGGAAAAGGAGGATGCCTGGCCACCCTGCTCTGATACCACTTTTAAGTGCTGTTCCACAAGTTCTTGCTTAGTATTTCTATAGTGTAGACACATGTTAGGTCTGGTTATGAAACCTGGTTTCTGGTTGTGGAACCCTGGGGTTGGTAGTTCCACAAGGTCAAAGAGTGCTGGGGCCTCCCAAAACTATAGATCCCAATGTTCTGTAAGATGGAGCAAAATTAATGTCAGTCTGCATTCTTGCAGTGCTATGTGCCTTCAAGTCCTTTCTGACTTATGGCAATTGTACCATGGGGTTTTCTTGGCAAGATTTGTTCAGAGGTAGTTTGCCATTTCCTAACCCTGAAGATGAAAGTGTGTGACTTTGCCAAGGTCACCCCGTGGGTTTCAGGTTGAGCTGAGTATCGAACCCTGGTCTCCAGAATCATAGTCCAAGCCTCAAACAATTCTGGCTTATTTGCATCATTTTTACAGTGGTAAAATTCAGACATAGGAGTTTATCCCACTGGGACAAATGGAAGTATAAACATTGATTAACTCATCAAATCTGCATATTCACGATTAAGACTTTTACATAATGTCATGCTCAAAGCTCGATTATTCCAGGAATATACTGTGAAAATCGTGTGATTGCGCTTATGGTTTTCACACAACGTCGAGATGAAAAGCGATTAAAGTGCCATTATCCTGTGAATAACCAGGAAATAAACAGCAACAAATCACTCACAGGATTTTCTTGTGAATGATTTTTTGCTGCTTATTGCCTGGTTACTCCCTATTCCCGGGATAATGGCTCTTAGGTGTAAAAATGTGTTTTAATCGCAATTGCATGATTTTGATGGGTTAATCACTGTTTAAACAATCACTTTTCCCCTGTGTGATAAACTCCATAGCCATGTTAGTTCAGAAAATTGGTGTGCAAAGGGATCTTGCAGCACCTTTGAGACTAAGGGCCTTTGCAGACTGCCAGAAATAGTGCAAATTGAGTCCACTTTAAGGGTTAGGGTTAGTGCTAGGGAATCATGGGAACTGTTTTTTTCCTGAGACATTGAGCCTTCTCTGTCAGAGAGCTCTGGTGCCACAATAAAATACAGTTCCCATGATTCCCTAACCCTTAAAGTGGACTCATTTTGCACTATTTCTAGCAGTCTGCAAAGGCCCTAACTGAAGGACAGAAATTGGTAGCATGAGCTTTCCTAGACATGAGGCTACTTCCTCAGGTGCATTTTTGACAGTAGGATCAAGTCTAGGAAAGTTCATGCTACCAATTTCTATCTTTCAGTTAGTCTCAAAGATGTTGCAAGATCTCCTTGCATGGTATGTCTATAGTGTAGATATACACTGGGTCTGGTTAGGAGACCTGGTTTCTCTGTAGAGAAGCCATTTCTGAGCGTCCCCTGGACATCAGTGGAAAAAGCTCAGATTAAGAAGACATCATACTAGACTGTTATAGCATTATTATTATTCCTCTTTAACTGCCACAGTAACATCCTGTGGAATTCCAGTGTTTGTAGTTTGGTAAGGATGAGAAAGCTCTCTGGCTGAGGATCCTAAATGCCTTTCCTTTAAACTGAAAACTCTAGGATTTCCTAGGCTGTTGCCATGGCAGTTAGAGGAAACAGATTTTAGTCTACAAAAGCTTGTGCTACCAACTCCTTTCTTTCAGTTCTACAAGATCTCTCCACATACTGATCCTACAGACTAACATGGCTATATCTTTGAATAACAGTGCTATAACAATTCAGTGTGATAAGGTTTAGTCTATAGCGGTAATTGGGCACTGATTAATCTCTCGTACAAATTAAAAGTCTTTGCTCTTTATAAATCAAAGTTTTTTTTAGCAGAACATTTCATTGTCTTGCAATGCTTAAAAGGAAAGACTTGTAGGACCAGGTTGTAGGAGATGTGGCAGAAAGCATTGCAAGAACTTTGCAGTATAATCAAATTTTAACTTTATGGATGAGGCTGATACTCATCTTGCAGTCTTTCAATGTAGAACAGAGTTGATCCTTAGATTGGCTTGAATTTCCTTAAAATCCCCTCGACTTTCACTTAGACCACCCCTCTGCATATAAAACTTGTAAGAGTCCAAACTTCCTTCATCCAACACTGTAATGTGAGTTGAAGAGCCAACTAAAAATAAGTGCAGGAACACCAGCCTTTGCTGCTAAATGGAGGGTGGGGTGTTCTTTGGAAGGGATGCACATGTCCAGCTGTTCTAAAATCCTGGATTTCCCCACTGACATCTCTAGGCACTAAGAACCCAAGGGAGGGAAGGGAAATTTGAATTATTATATGAAGTGAAAACCAACCACATGGAACTCCATTCACAGGTTAAACCCACCCACCCCCCAGCTTGCTCCATAGGATTTGACAAGATGTAGAAAAAATATCAACTGTACAACATCATCTATTGCCAACTTTATTCTTTTGTCCCTGCCTGTACAAACTCATCCACCCCCTGATTAACTATAAATTTTAAGGGTTCTTTTCTGTTTTTCCACATTACCATATTTGTCATCAGAAAACCTCTTGGACTGCTTAAGTGGAAAGATATCCAGCAGCTCAGTAAGAAGGAATAAAAAAAAAATCCCAGAAGGCTAATTGTTTAACACAATTGTTATGTTGTAGAGTATTTGAAAGTCCATATTCTCGAATACAAGCTCACAAGGGAGACCTTTCTCTCTGTTCTGCCTTCAGAGGAATATTAGGCTTTCCTGGTGACTGCTCCCAAGTTTTTGAACAACCCCAGGAAGGAAGCTAAACTGTTCCCCATCACACCTGTTCTTTTGCTAACAGACATCTTGATGGATTTCAACTGAAGGGGCTATCATTTCTTTTTATTGGTGTGTTTTTAATGGTCTTTTGAGTTCAAAATAAGTTTTATTTGCATTTTTATTTGAATTTCAGTGTCATTAGCTGCATTGATTTCATCTTTTGAGGGGAGAAAGCAGGAAGGCAGAGAGTATATATTTTAATAGACAGCTTTTATGTTCTGTTGGAGCATTTCATTGCTGGATAATTGTACTCTTCTATGGCCATTTTGAAGAGACAGTATGGTGCAATGGTTTGAGCACTGGACTATGACTCTGGAGACCAAGGTCTGAATCCCTGCTCAGCCATGGGAATCCACTGGGTGGCCTTGGGTAAGTCACATTTTCTCATCTCAGAGGAAGGCAAAGGCAAACCACCTCTGAAAAAAATCTTCCACAAAAAACCCCCACATGTCACTTTCTCCTTAGGATCACATAAGAAGTGACTTGAAGGCACATACACACACACACAACATCAATATACTAATGATGTCCACCTTTATTTCTCCTTATTGCAGGGGTAGGCAACCTTTCCCCTTTAAGGACCAAGGGGCTTCAGCTCCCAGAAGCCTCAGCCACGTTGGCCAATAGTCCCATGTTGGCCAAGAGCTCCTTGGATTCTGGGAGCTGAAGTCCCTCTGCCCTTAAAGGGGAAAGGTTGCCTACCCCTGCCTTATTGCCTGAGTCAGGTGATGTACTGGTACTGAACCAGTGTTTGTAATGGTGAGCATGGTGGTCAATAAAATGAAGCTTAATGAGGACAAAATAAAGGCCCTGTGAGTTTGTGGTACTCATCCCCATGAATAGGGGGGTTGGACTTGGATGGCCCTTGTGGTCTCTTCCAACTCTATGATTCTATGATTCTACTAACTAAGTGTACTGCCTGTTCTAGATGGGGTTGTTCTTTCCCTCAAAGGAAAGATGCAAGGAAGAATTCCCTAATTCAGCCTAGTCACTTGAAGCTCAGATGGCTTTGGGGCTAGCAATGCCTTTTACTGGCTTTGCCTGATTTGCCAGTCTGGCCATGGCAATTCAGATTCTGATCACCTCCTGGGTAAACCTATTGTAATTCAGGAGTGGGTAACTTCAGCAGGTCTGGGGGTTCAGAGCTCTTTCCCAAGGCCTTATACAGGCCACATAGACTGGGGGAGGGAAATGCCCCTCAAAACCCCAAACAAAAACTATGTCGTTGAAAGTTCACATCTAGTTTTGAAAAATGGGAATTTTGAAAGGTTGAAGAAATGCTTCCGGTTATTTAGAAAGTGAATTTTTACAGCCAAATGAAAGGTGTGGTCAGGAGCTTGGAGGGGATGACCTCTGCAGAAATGCTGCCCTTGAAGATCTCTTGGAAGCTTCAGCTAATGTCCATGGAAAGGGACTGGTAATAAAGTTGCAATGGCTTGGGTGCTCGCACAAACATTTTAAAAATATTTTTTTCATTGATTGATACAATTTGCTATTGTTGCATTCCCTCTTACTTCAGTATGCTTATGCTGTTTTCATGGGTCTCACTGCATTTTATTTTTAATGCTGTTGTAAACACTATGGAATTTGCTAGTATTAATAGTGGTTTTTTAAAAATGTTTTAATAAAAATAAAATATGCATTCCGCTGTTAACTGTGTTTATAAGTAGGGTGGACATATTCTGGTTTTGATTTCAACCATATTGATTAAAGGAATCTTTCCTTTGTGTATAGCTCTGAATTGTAAGCAGTCAATTGCAGTGGGCTATTGAAAGAATTGGATTTCAATCAAATCAATCAGTTTTAAGGATCCACTAGACTGAACTGACCTGATGTTCAGTGAGAAAAATAATAAATATATTGGGTCACATTTTTTTTTAATAAGCCCTGGTTTTAATTTATTTTTAAGCTATATTTTTGTTGCACTGATGATTGGTAGCAATGCAGAAAAGAAAAACATAAAGAGAAATAAGGGCTTACAGAAGTGAACCTCCAAAGTTTTTTGAATTTTCATCAGTGCTGTGTGACATGTGTGAAGAGATATTTCTGAAAATCAGAAAGGATATTACATGCTCCTGAAATGTGTGCTCTTCCTTGAATAAATGTCCTGCATGTTGAATTTTGAACTACCAGCAACAAATTGCTTTGTGGAAACATAAATTACTCAAAGGGAAAGATATAACCATTAAATAAGACAGGGTTGCTGCAGTACAGTAGATGATATATAACCCATTGACTGGGATAGATGGCTTTTCTGGCCATATTTATCATATAAGAATTCTGATAAATGACTTCTAAGGTTAGATTTATTGCCTTCTGTAATAGATTTAGAGAATGAACTGGATGTTATGTATTAAACTCCAGTTTCCATTTATTGATTCACCAAATTTTTCACTAAAACATCAATAAACCAATGTCATGTTGCATATTAAAAAATGTATCAAATGTTACATCTATTGGTGCCAGTTTTAATGTCGGCTTTATTTCATCAGGAATAGGAAGAGATACCATAATGGAAACATCCCCATGAGATTCCTCCTACATCTTATCTCAAAATGCTTTGTCTTCATCACGAAGAAGCTTATCCTAACAGTTCAAAGTAATTGATGAGCATTTCAGCACAGAGCATTATCTCACATTCTCACTGTAGGTTTTATCTACTGAGGGACTCTAACTGTAATGCAGTAACTAGAATCCTGTTGGAACACTAGTGTCATTGTTGTACAAGTGGTTGTACTGTCATGGAGGTTGTGTAAGTGCAGTCCCTAATGCACCCAGACATCCCACAAATGCACACAAAGCCCTTTCTCTCACTTTTGACTGGATGAGTGGGAAGCTAATCCACCCTTGCAGAACGGATGAGTTTAAGCCTAATGCACCTTTTCCACTGTCAGCTGAATATATGTGGATCCCAGTATAACAATGCTGGCAAATATTAATGTTACAATAAAAGGCTACAGGACAATGAATGTGTATGGAGCGCTACTGCTGTAGCACAAAGTACTGAACAGCTCATCTTTGAGTGAATATATCTTCCACATGCAGAAGGAGACTTTTGGATCCAACACTAGTAGAAGGTGCTATATTTACCAAGCACTGACTATTGCTCACTGCCATTTCATCATCATTTTCATATCTTGTACAAGCTTTGTAGTTCTCTTCTTCCCACTTCTGTCACTTTCCTGTTCACGAATCTGATTGTGAGAGCCAGCGTGGTGTAGTGGCTTGAATAATAATAATAATAATAATAATAATAATAATAATAATAATAATATTTTATTTATAGCCCACCCCTCTGCATGGCAATCGGGGAGGGGAACAACAATATTGAAACAGAGCAAAGCTAAAAAACATTCCCTCATCCCGCAATCCCATCCTCCCCCCTCCCATCCCCTTAAAACAAAATTAAACAATAAACTAATTAAAAATACAATATTAAATAAATTAAAATCAAAATAATATAGGAATCAGACTAATGGGACTAATGGGACTCGTCTATGGGCTGACAGTTATTCCGGGAACACTGGACTATGACCCTGGAGACCACTTGGCCATGGAAACCCACTGAGTGACTTTGGGCAAGTCACATGCTCTCAGCCTCAGTGGATGGCAATGGCACCCCCCACCCCTCCAAACAATTCTCACCAAAAAAATCCCATGATAGTTTCATCTCAAGGTTGCCATAAGTCAGAAACAATTTGAAAGCATACAACAACAACAACAATTTGATAAACAGGGATAAGCAGATGTGGTGTAAGCCACTTTCCACTGCCATGGTGCATTGCAGTATCATATTTTCAGCACAAAATTCACTCACAATACGACCTGAAAGTGACCAGGCATGTACCTCTGTCTTCTCCTTCCATTTTTAATTTCCAGTTTTCAGGCATTTGACCATATTTTGAGCATTAGAATTATTAAAAGTTAAATCACTACCTCAGCATTAGAGAGTAGTTTGTCTGATAATTTAAAATGTGGAGATCTTTTGGGGTGGGGGGGAATTCAAAGAAGGATAAGGCTTGACAGTCTCTCTGTAGATAGGCCTATACAGCAGACATCTGTTAAAAATGGGCACTGCAGTCCCTCTTTGAGCTCCATTGCTGCTGAATCCACTCCGGAAGAAAAAGAAGATAAGGAAGGAGGGAGACCTTTATTTTTTTCCTCTGGTTTGGGCAAGGGAGGGGTAATGGGATAGGAGTGCTGCTTCCATGCCAAGACAGTTTTTTTTTTTTTGTCTTTGCCTCTTGTCAGTGGCTTCATGCTGATTCCCTAATAGAAACTGGTTGTTTTCCTCGTTCTTCTCTCTCTTCTGTCCTGCCTTTTTCAGGCTGCACTCTCATTCTTTTTCCTCATTTATATTTGTTTCCTTATCTTTATTTGTATAGATGTAAACATTTTAAGATCAGCAAAGCAATTTCCACCTCCCAACTGTACCCCCTCAATAAACAGATCCTTTCTTCTTTAGTTCTTCCTAAGTGTGTTCCCTCTATGCATTTTTAAAAGAAGAGGAAATATTTGTTTGTGACATGCCTCTAGGTTTTACCCTTGACTTATCCACGGATCATGATAAAATTCATAATTTTGGCCCCCAATACATACTAACACTTTTGGCATCAGAATCTTTCTCAAAAATGCCCCATTCTTCCCCCATTCTGATCACTCCATTCTGGCTTTACCCAGTCCCTCTTTGGACCTTATCACACGGGGCCCAATCCAGACAGAATCCAAATGAAATCCTGACCTAATACATATTATTTTTCCATGTGTCCACATGACGTCGCACAGAACCCCGACAGAACCTTGACAGAAAGTGGAAAGAACCAAGATCTTTTGAATTTCGGTTTCTTCAGGAATTGGAATTGCGTGATGGGAATCATTTCGCTTTTGCCGTAGGTATGAAAACCCAATACGTATTGGGGAGCATTTCCCCAATACGTATTGGGGAGCATTTCCAAATGGCAAATACGGTTCCCGGGAGCGCTTTTCTTAAAAGCGAGATGAAGGTAATGGCATGTGATAGCCATTTGCGTATTGTGGGGTTTCTTTCGGTTTGTTACTGGATTTATTCTTATTTCACTTTATTATCGCTTTGTGGCCCGCGTGTGATAAGGTCCTTATTATCACAATCTCTTTAATAGCACTTCCAAACTGTTGACACTGCCTCATGAATTTTGGCTGATCTTTATTGGTATTTTGAAAACCTGGCAACTGTATAGTAGATGGACTTCAACATTTGGTATGTAATAGCAAGTGTTCTGCGTACCAAATCTTTGGGGGTCAGTTTGTTCTCACTACAACTGATGCCTGCATTCACTAGATCAACAGACATGGGATTTGGGGATATTTGGTATTACCCCAATATAAGACCAGATTTTATGCCTCCAAATATGGAATATCCTGTATAAAACAGAACTACTGGAAACTCTAAATGGAGTACACTGATGGTTCCTGGCTTACAGTTTGAGAAACATTGCTCTAGACAGGGAGGTACTAGTTCTTCACGGTTTCAGTTAGGAGACTTTTCTAGTCCAACCTGGAAATAGCAGAAATTTAGTTCAGTTCCTGGAAACTGTCTAAAGTTAGAACTAAGAGAATCCCTAAGCCAGCTTGCCCACTACTGACTAGAGCATTGTAAGATGTGTAAGAAACCCCAAAATATTCCTTGTTAAATTTCTGATTGATTTTGGGACTTTATGTATAATTAACATTTTCTCTATTCCCATGAGATGCAAAATCAGATTGAGTGTCCCAGGCCTGTTCCTTGGAAATGTAATGGGGGTGTCAAGCTTTTGGAGAAAAAACTTCAGTGAGGCCTGATTTGTCTACCTGTTCATTTTTGTGATCATTTTTTTTTGTCCAAACAGTGAAGAAAGCTTTGTCTTTTGAAAAAAAAATGAGTAGTCATTGCAAAACACTATTCTGTGTATTTTAAGAATCTATCCACTAACTGAGAGATGTATTACTTATTTTATATACTAAGTATGAAGCATTATGCTGTGAATAATGCACATTCCAACCTGTGTATAAAATGTTATTGGATAAAAAATGGCTGGGTTGGTTATAGTAAAGAAATATCCATGCTATGAGACAGCTGCCATGACACAGAGCCTGTGCATCACATAATATATATCCTGACTTCTAACTCCCCAATTTTTTTCCAATATCAACAAGGACAGTGCTTAATATATTACTAATTTTCAGATGTGTATGCCAGCTTTATTCAGCCATTGAAATAGTGCTGAAATAGTCACCCATGCAGAGAAATCTATGGAAACTGAACTCACTTTTCCATTACTATAATGATCCACTGAAATGAGAATTAAAGAGAATCATCAGTCTTTCCATCCATGTAGCTCAGTGACTTGATTTGAATCATAGGTGTGGCTAAGACACTTTCCTATTCCACACTTCATTAAATTTTGCATGGCCATTGTACAGAGAGTGAGTAAAATTAGGGGTGCAACCAGAATTAATTTAAAATGTTTTGGCCTATTACAGGGGTGGAAAGTAGGAGAGCTTCCAGGAGATGTTGAACTGCCAGCACGGCCAATGATGGGAGAAAATGGAGCTAAAACCTCAAGAGATCAATATGTATACCACTGGTTATGACTCACTCTTTGCAGAGCAGGAAAAAGAAATAAGACTGAATCTTATTGTTTTTTCATAATTAGGAGTGGACTGATTGAATCAATGGTTGAATGGTCAGTCAACACATACATAAATTAAATTGATTCAGTGGGCCTATTTAGTTGGGGCTACAACAGGATTCAGGCCTGAGTGTTCATGTTCCAAATCTTATACACAGGAGATTCAGCGCTCACTCACACAATACAATTATAGCACTTTGATTCCACTTTAAATACCATTTTTCCATCTTATGGAGCCCCAGGTTGCAGGTTGGGGAGCGGCATTTAGAATGCTCAGCCAGAGCACCTCAGTGCCTCATAGGACTACCAGTCCCTGAATTCCATAGCATGGAATTATAGTATTTAAAGTGAAATAATAGTGCCATAACTGTGTAGTGTGAATGAGTTCCTAGATCAGGGGTAGGCAACCTTTCCCCTTTAAGGGCCGAGGGACTTCAGCTCCCAGAATCCCAGAAACTATTGGCCAACATGGGACTACTGGCCAACATGGCTGAGGCTTCTGGGAGCTGAAGTCCCTCGGCCCTTAAAGGGGAAAGGTTGCCTACCCCTGTCCTAGATTCAAGGGCTCTACAGACTGCAAATGCTGCTCCTTTTTCAATCAGCAAAAAGCTGCCCTTGCGACCATGGCAGTGACTTTTCGGTGCTCCTTTGGTGCAGTGTGTGTGAACGCTGTGCCAAGGGATTGCCCTGACACCACCTGCCATCTGTTTGGGTGGGCGGAGTGACGGTGGCATCAGGGTGGCTGGCATGTTGTCGCCACACCCTGACTCCACCCCCACGCTGGCCCTTTTGGTTGGTCTATATCAGGGGTAGGCAACCTAAGGCCTGGGGGCCAGATGCGCCCCACCCAAGGCCTTTGGACCAGCCCCAGGTCAGTCCTGCCACCGCCTCCCCGCCCCCCACTGCTGCCCACCATGATGATATTGATTATTGTTGTTATTA
>CM034708.1:100884530-100895808 GCA_020142125.1 Phrynosoma platyrhinos
CCCCCATAACTGGCAGCAGTTGGTCAACTTCACACATGTATTCTTTCACACAACTGTCTTTAAACCAAACAACCCCCACCCAAAACCAAATGCAGGCGTCCCTTGACATTAAATGCAGTGTGGAATAGGAAAGTGTCATAGCCACACCTATGATTCAAATTAAGTCACTGAGCTACACAGATTGGCTTAGGGATTCGCAGATTTGATTATTTGTGAATCCCTAGCTGTATGCTCATGCACTCTTCCCTCTCCGTCCCTCCCAGGCCTTTCACCTGTGAATGAGGGAAAAGCCGAAGGTGGAGGGAACAGCCGGGAGGATATGCACACACAGCTAGGGACTTGGGAATAATTGAGCTCCCTGAAGCCTTGGGACCAAAGGAGGAAGTGGCCAGTGCACCCTTCTTCCTTTGTTCCCAAGGTTTGAGAGAGGTCCCCGGACCTTGGGACTGAAGGAGGAAGTGCCAGGGTGCCCTCCTTCCTTTGTTTCTAAGGCTTGCGAAAGGTTCCCAGACCTCTCTCAATCCTTGAGATTGAAGGAAGAAGTGGCCAGCACACACTCCCCTACCCTTCTAGCACTTCAGAAACAGAACAATACCTATTCAACACAGAACAACACGCAGTTCACCTGGGAACCACTCCTCCCTACCCAGGGTCTCACAGTATATATAGACCCATTCTCTTCCATTCCAGTTTTCTCTGAAGATGCCAGCCACCGATGCTAGAGAAACGTCAGAAAGAAACTCTTCTAGAACATGGCCACACAGCCCGAAAAACCCACAAAAAACTTGCTAGAGCTGTTTGGAACTTCAGAAGGAGCACACACACATGCACTAGTCCCCCCATTATTCACATTTTTTGGGGGGATTCATGAGGGTCCTCTGCTCCTAACCCCTATGAATCCAGAGGGATGACAGTAGCCACAATTGTGGTGTAGTGCCTACCCCATATCATGCCTCTCAATACTCTCACTTGAGGCCCCAACTCTGCCCTATGCCAAATATACTTTTCTTGTTTTTGAAAAAAATGCTCACCAAACTCTTTTCTCAGTCCTCCATTGTGACCTTGTAGCATTCTTGGTTTTCAGTTGGTTGAGTTTTTTGCTTGATCATGGAATCTGAGGTAGGAGCATCACTGGGGGAGTGCAGGGGACTGCACCAGATGACACTCTAAGGGGGAATGATACCACTGCTCACAAAACACTTGCCTTTGGGTAGAAACAGACAGTGGTGTTTGCCTGATTTTCTTTAAAAAGCTGAAGAGATCATTTGGGTGGGGCAAGGCTCAATGTGAGCAGAAAGGGAAGATCCTATTTTTTTAAAAAAACAACTTTTTTAGAAGTAATTATTTCTTAAATGTTTTAATTCTTTAAAAAAATTCTTTAATAACATCAAATCTTGCCAAATTTTCACTCTAACCACCTGAAACTATGTACATGTAAATACTTTAGGCTGTGTGTATGACATTGTAATGTAAAGATACAATTTTAATTTTGCTAGTTGTTTTATATCACAACTATTACCGCTACATTCAATGATATATGGGAATTACGATTTATGGATAACATTAGTACAAAAAAACACCACATTACTAAGGATTCTGTATGGTGTGGCATGGGAAGAGGTTAGTGGGGGAGGGTGACACCATGAGTGTCGCTGGGTGATGCTAACCCTAGTGATGTCACTGAACTGAGGTAGCTGTCCTGCTGCATTTGCACAATCATTCCCTGCTACTATGTGCTAACCTAAGAGTTATTAAAAGAAAACTATGAACTTAAGGTTCTCCTCCTAGTACCTTTGATACTGTTATATTGCTATTGCACTCCTCCTCCTTTGGAAATTAAATCTCATAAGTACCCTTGCTTGAAGCTCCACCTGTCCCATATACACTACATACGCTTTTCTTGTTTTTGTAAAGAACAAAATACTCCCCGTTTTTGTCTCAGCCCTTCATTGTGTGTTTGAGTTCCTGTTTATTTTATTTTCTGCTATGCCACAACTGCAGTTTTACAGCATTCTGATGTCTGTCTGGTTTTTGGTTGGTTGCCATTAGCCGTGGAACTCAAGATAGATGTCTTGCTGCATTTACACATTCAATTTGTTGCCCCAGCATTTGTTGTGCTGTCCCAAGAGACATTAGAAAGAAAACTGTGAATTCAAGCTTCCCCTTTCAGTATCCCTGATATCGCTACTCCTAAGGAAAAGAAAGGATAAGAAAACCTGTAATGGTAAACAGGGAAGGAAGTGACAGATCAAAATTATTTTCTTGTGAAGCTTCTTGTGAAGCCATGACTCCAGCTAGTGTCCAACTCACCCAACCACCAGAAATAAACTGAGGTTGCACTGCAGGGATATCCTAGGGAGGAGAAAACAAATCACACCCACACAGCACCACATGACTACCCAGTATTCTCATTAATTAGAATGAGACATTTGTACCAGAAATAGTAGCCAAATAATAGTGGGCCATCAATTGATTATTTCCAGTCAGAAAAGTATTGCTTCCCCAGAAATCCTCCACTGGGAAAACACTGGGAGAACAAGAATATTAGTTGATAAGCCCTGGCCAAAGATGGGATTCATCTGCAGTATAACCGCTTAATGTGATAAGCACCTTTGACAGCCATGCCATTCATAAGAACTACATTGTTACCCCACACATTTTCAATAAAACCTCATGCACAACAGCTCAAATTCACTTAAATATTATTATAAACATTTTTGAGAAGGAACTTATTTACACGGAATTAATAGAACCATCTGTGAGATAAAAACAGCAACAGACGACAATGGAAGCAGGCAGCCTAGACAATGAGTCTTACTTTTGGATTTTTGTCAGCAAAATCAAAATCCCAGACCAATCCTTCATTGGTCTGTCTTATTAAAAATGAAGATCACATTCTGTGTATTTTCTTATGTTCATTTAGATCACCTCAAACATTTCTAAAATCACAGTTCATCTTCGTCTGACAGGGCATCAAGATAGTCTGTATCAACATATAAGAGAAATCCTGAAAACAGACTGTCTGCCCATGTGGGATCTGCAAAGAGGCCGTTTTGATCAGTGTAGAAGATCTCAAGCCATACTTCATCTTCTGGCTGAAGGTAAAGCACTGTTGACCCAGATGCTACATCATGGTTTCCTGTATTGGCATCAAATGTCTTTATCCGGAACTTTCCATTATGAACTAGGCCAATGGCAAGATGTTTATTTGCCAACGTGATATCATATGAGAAGTAATAAATCCCTGGAATGGCACATATGAACTTCCCATTCGAAGGATTGTAATGCCCACCTTCATTGAACAAGACTTTATTGAACACAATTGGAATTCTTTCTTCTGGGTAGCTTGTGGTGATCCCAACAGAGAAGGCAGATTTCAGTACTATTTTCCCACACTTACAGACTCCTGGCAAGCCTGTTTTTCCTCTTTCTCCTTTCTCTCCTTTTGGGCCTGCTGGGCCAACAGGACCTACATCACCTTTAACACCACCTGATCCTATAGGTCCTTTTTTACCAGGTTCTCCTTGGTCTCCTTTCTCTCCTGGTTGTCCTACAGGACCAGTCTTCCCTCTTAAACCTTAAAGAAATGAATTAGTTATTAACACTGAGCATATGATATAAATCAGGTGTACAGTTAGTGACAATTCAATACTGGAGAATTCTGTTCCTTCATCCATCTAAGAAACAAATTCCTCAGATAGTGAAAATTCCTCCTACTAACATTTTTAGACATGAACTATCACTGTATAGAAAAGGAATGTGATCCAATTTGGTCTCACCATCAAAAATATCCACCTTTTGAATGACCAAGTAAAATATAATTAAATAGTTGAACCAAGTCAATGAACAGAAATTCAAGAAGCCCCTAACAACCATGGTTCAATTAACCAAATTTTATTAAAGTATATTAAACACTTGGCACAAAATTGTTATTTAAAACTAGGCAATTGTAAACAAACAATTGAATAAATCAGAGTTGATATGCAAATTCAAGGAAGCTTCTATCCATTTTCCTTCTACAAACTGAGACCAACATGTTACTCTTTGCATATGAACAGAATTCTTTCAGTATTTATTGTTTTCCAAAAATTTTGAACACAAGTATATCCACAATGTTTTAGTGATACGGAGATTCTGTTAAATGCAGCCTGATCCAGTCTTGTTCAGATAAATCATCCTTGTTCCTGATTTATTTGTATATAGTAAGCTAGGGAACCTAGCAACCTCAGGACTACAGCTTGCAATATTACTAGCCATGGTGGCTGAGGCTGATGGGATCTGGAATCCTACATCATCTTGAGTACCACACTCTCCCCAGCCTTGTTATATAAATATCTGGATCCCATCCCCACTGATTCCTTTCTTTCCCAGTGCTGCATATCTTATGATACACTATCATTCTCTGCCACCCCTTTTCTCCCTGACATATACCTGAAATCACTGCACAGGGATAATTTTCTTTCCCTTTCATGCAAAACTTGGGTACTCAGCTGACTACATTTTCAGAGGGGCGGGATATTAATATTAATAATAATAACAATAACTACTACTACTGGTCTGAAAATTAAAAGGGCCCATCCAAAAATAACGCTGTAGTTTTTATACAGTCAAAGCCCCTAGGTTAACAGAACAATGAGCCTTTTTCCATTGAAAGAAAATTTATTTTAAACTTCCTACTCAGACTTGCTGCCACATTCTTTCTATTTTTTGGTGGATTTCCAAGACTTAAAGATTGTTTAAGACACAGAGATAAGAAAATGCTATATGGCGCATCTAATAGTTTGGAAAGGAACATTCCAAGGTCACACTAAAAAACAAAGTAGCTGCGTTTGCAAATACATTTTTGTTGGGCTGCAATTTAAGTTTCCCAGGCTGTTAACCCTTTTAAAGGGAAACAAAAATATGCAAATATGAAAGCTAAACTTGTTAGAGTCCAGCTTTCATTAGCAGTACAACAGAAATGTGAGTCCAGCTATTTTATTCCAAATTTTCCTAAAGAGTAAAAACTAACTCAAAAAACAACAAACATGGAGTTTATAGTTTAAAAACAAACAGTAGTGACTTTAATGTATATTTACATAAAATAACTAAGATGGTTTGGGTAAAGAGAGATAAATCTCACTATCTTTAGATAGCAGGAAGAATCTACAACTATTGACTGCTTGAAACAGTTTAGAATCTTGGGAGATAGCTGTTAAACTGTCTCCAAGAGTCAGTGACCAAAGTCACATGATAATTAGAATGAGAGAGAGAGATGGAGGAAGTTCCTATCTAACTAAGAAGGGACAAGAGAATACAAATATATTCCAACAATTTTGCTCCAGAAAGGGGAAAAAACACAGAAACCACTCGGCTGTCCAATCACAGTGGTTAAATCCTCTCAAATTGCTCTTCTGTTTTCTCTGGACAGCTCTCATTTCTTCTTCATTTCTGGGTGAGAGTAGAAAAATGGATCTAAAGAAACAGGACTGCCAGCAGAGGAATATTTTGAAAGAATGAAACACACAAGACCCAGACACCCATAGAGTAATCCTACTACTTAGCTCTTTCAGAGCTTGAACTGAAGCAGTTTGAAGAACTAGAGAAAATACTTGTAACAGGTGATTACTGTGAAGGATCCCATTTGCACAATTGTTATCATCTTTACTACAGCATAAGTCAGTATTATGTTCATAATCCCCACTATGCACCATATTGGTGATGTGGGTGAGAGAGGGAGAGGGTGTTGTGTTGTACAGTCAGCCCTCCATATCTATGGATTTTTTTTATCTACAGATTTAAGTATCCATGGATTGAAAATATTTAATATAGATACAAATTCCAAAAAGCAAGCCTTGATTTTGCCATTTTATATAAAGGACACCATTTTGCTATGCCATTATATTTAATGGGACTTGAGCATCCATGGATTTTGGTATCCATAGGGGATCCTGGAACCAACCCCCAAATGTGAGCAAAGCCTTTGTTAGCAGGGGGGATCTGTCATGGACACCTGCATTGTGCACAAAATGTCATGGCTCACTATGAAATTGGACATGAAACAGTTATATAGCACTGTAACTAGGTCTCATTGAACTCTCGTGTGGAATTCCAATGAATAGGAGAAAATGAGATATTGTGAGGAACTAAGCTAACCTCTCAGTCTAGCCATGTTGGGTGTATGTGTTCAGCAGTGACTACAGTGCTTTTCATTTTAAGAACTTCTGAAAGGTTCGAAATTTTGTAGAAGTGGTTCCTGCACAGTGCATATTGTTGTGTCTACATTTTTGGGAATGGCCCTTATAAACCTGTGGTGTGCATTTTTCTTTTGATCTTGTTGTTTTGGGCAAAGAAGATGGGCATCCCATCCCACAAAGATATGTGGTAACTTCTAAGGTGCTCTCTTCTCCTTCTCCCTCTCCACATGGAGAGCAGGCTATAAATAAAATTATTATTATTATTATTATTATTATTATTATTATTATTATTATTATTATGTATACCCAGCAAAATTTCACACATGAAAACTGGGAAATGTGTGGTCAAGTAACGTCAAGATGGTAAAAGTTATTAATGAGGAAGAACACACAAGCTAGGAGTCTGTATCAATTTGGTTTGGCCTGAGCCTACTCCTCTTCTCTCCTTCTGCTGAGTTAATTGAGTAGAAATTATTTTTGCCCTTTTAACACATTTTGCAGCAATTGAAGTAGGCCAGGATGAGGGGGGAAAGTGGGAGGAGGACAGCGGAACTGGGATAGTTAAAAAGCAACTGAAAAAATGAAATGGCAGAAGATTCTTCTGGCAAAACAAGGCAGGTGGTGAGTATGCTTTTGTAACTTTGTGGGTCCACCATGGCAGCACAGGAGTTGGGTGTTTCTGCTATAAAACATCTGCTGTGCCCACAAATCAGAGATAAATTTGTTCCATTTTGTCTCATCTTGATATCCCTGGATTTGTTTTGATCTGGTGGCTCTGATGATGGCCCCAAATCAACCCAAATGGCTTATCTAAGGCCAATCAATTGATGTGGAAGGAAAGTCTTCCTGATTCATACCTCTGTCTTGTAGCCATTATGCTACATCAATGGGAGAGCTATGCTTGGAGCTCTACAAACTAAGGATTAGAGACACTGATACACCCGTAAATGTTTATAGCAGAGTTTCTTTTAAAAACAGATTAACATTCAGTACCTGCATTTCCTTTTTCACCCTTTTCTCCCTTCCTGCCATCTCTACCATCTCGTCCTGGGATACCAATGCGCCCATGAGGTCCAGGTGATCCTTGATCTCCAGGAAGACCTGAAGGACCAGGCAATCCAGGTATGCTACAAACATATTTTGTAGAATAATTTTCTCCTTTAAACTGGCTGTGGAGAGATTGCCCACTTGTACAGATGGCAAAACTTGTGACATATAGGAACACAAACATCTTTGGTGCTGAAAAAAGAACACAAATGTGCAGACAATAAATTAATCTTGTTTAATTCAAGCTTTAAGATTAGTTTATAGATACATATAAAATATGTGCATTGATATAGATGTAATACATATGTAGCACACATGCATATTTTAGATATGCACACAAATTGTATGTAGAATATGTGCATTTTTGTATTAGTTTATGTTTGTAAATTAGTTGCATGTTTTCAAGTTTTATAAGGGTGTTTCATTCATAATTATTTCCTAAATAACTAAGGGGGGTTGCAGACTGCCAGAAAAAGTGCAAATTCAGTCCACTTTTAGGGTTAAGGTTAGGGTTAGGGAATCATGGGAACTGTAGTTTATTGTGGCACTAGAGCTCTCTGACAGAGAAGGCTCAATGTCTCAGAAAAAAAACAATCCCCATGATTCCCTAGCTCTAATCCTACCCCTAAAAGTGGACTGAATTTGCACTATTTCTGACAGTCTGCAACCCCCCTAAAACAAGTTGTAAGAATCTTTCCAGTAGCCTGCATTTCACACAGAAAAAACACTTGCACATGCTCACTGCAGTAGCATCATTTCAAGATTAAAGTAGGCACACTTGTAAGAGGTTAATTAATATATTTTCCTAGCATTTGTGGGCCCCATCCATAGCCTTGTAGTCAAAAATCAAACAGTTGTAAAGCAGTATATTCTTGCTTTACAAAATATATTTCCTATTGTTCTTGTAATATCTATATAATTCTTGCATTAAGAATCAAATATTGACCTGAAAATGTTATACACGTATTTCCCCTCCTTGAAATAAATTAATTGATGGCCTCCATTGGGTTTGGAAGAGATAAATATGCCCACATGTGCTTGTGGAAAGAATAGAAATAATCTCTCTCTCTCAGCAAAGACAGGGGCAGAACCAAGTTCTGAAAGGAAAAAAATGGCAGACATATGCAGGGCTGTGTATATTAAGCATTTTAACGAATAACTATTTGACTTGAGAAATTTTAGAAAATGTCAGGATTCAATGTTTTAAACATAATTTGGGAATATGCTAAATTAAAAATATAAATTCCCAAATTGAATTCTGAGCATGTAAAATTCCTACTTTGAGATTTTTGATTAGTCAAAGACTAATAAAACCCATCATTTTGAATTTAATACTTTTCATATGATACCAACTTGAATCACATTTAATTATCCAAAAATTAGTACAAACAATATTTGATTACATAATTCAAGGCAGCTGTAACCATTTTGTAATGTCCATTAATGTCTCTTGGGTAATTTAAGACATTGGGCTCTATCTACTGTACATCTTAAAAATTAGGAAAAAGGGAGGAGGAGGAAGAAAAGGAATGTAGCAGTACCTTTAAGACTATATAGTTTTTATTTTAGCCTGAGGTTTCATGCAAAATGTATATCAGTCCACTTCTTCAGATGCAGTACAGAGTGATATTAAAGCCTCAGTTTATAAAACATGTATGCTTTCTTCTAATAATCAAATGTCCACTTGTATAGAGAGTACAGATAGCAATTTCATACATTGCTGAGGATTGAACAGACCCTGAAGAAGCCAATCGATGATAAGGCTGAAACACATTGGGCTTTTTTTAAAAATAAAAGTTTTTGACCATTGCATAGTACATGGGCCTTTATTTCTTCTCATTCTTCCACTGTGAATATGTTTTGTATAAAGAATATTTATATAGTTGTGGGAGTGGGATAGAATATAATAGGATCCAGAAAGATGCAGGTCATGATCCTTGCCATAAATTTTCAAAGGACTGTGTATTGTGTCTTTCAAATCTTTACAGTGGTCAGTTCATGTTGATGTGTAAAAGTAATAAATCTTACCAAAGATCAGTTTACTTGGATTCAGAACTTTCTCTGAGAAATTTCCATTTGTTATATGTGCAATAGCAAGGACTCTTGTATTATTATATGCCGTGCATCATGAGGTCATTATCTTTGTTCATATTTCTACTAATGGATTGGAATTTGTGAATATAATTCAGTTCAGCTGTTTCTCTTTCTATTTTCTTTGTTCTAGGACAGTGACTGGTAAACCCCATACTGTATGTCCAGCAAAGTTGAAATGTTCTGCAACTGGTTTTTGGGTATTGCCATTTCTAATGTCAATTTGTGTCCATTTATTTTCTTGTGTAGCAATTATCCTGTTTGTCCAATGTAGCATGTAGAGGGGCACTACTAACATAGGATGGCATATATCACATATATTTGTCCCTGTTTATTGCTCCCAGAGTAGATAAAGGGAGAGAGTTGGCATCTGGGTTTGTGGCAGAGTCTTGTCCATGTTGTGTATCCTGATGTTAGTAATTGTTTAAGATTTGGAGGCTGTCCAAAGGCCAATAAATGCCTGCCTTCCAGAGCTTCTGAGAAGACTGTATTAATCTCCAGAATTGTTTGTAGCTTGTTGTTGATGTGTTTGAATGTTCTGAGTGAAGAACCGTAGGTGACAACTAAGGAGTGTTCTGTCATTATGTGTTTTTGATCTGTCTTGCAGTAGATTGTTCCTGGGTACTAATTTTGCCTTGTTGATTTCAGTAAGGACTTCAACAAGGTCCTCCATGATATTCTTGCATGCAAGCTAGTAAAACATGGGCTAGACAATGCAACTGTTAGGTGGATTTGTAATTGGTTGGCCAGCTAAATCCAAAGGGTGTTCAGCAATGGCTCCTCTTCATCCTGGAGAGAAGTGACTAGCGGAGTGCCACAGGGTTCTGTCCTGGGCCTTTTGCCATTGAAAATCATTATTGATGACTTGGATGAAGGAATAGAAGGCATGCTTATCAAATTTGCAGATGGCACCAAATTAGGTGTAATAGCTAATACCTCGGAGGACAGGATCAAAATTCAAAATGATCTTAATAGATTAGAAAGCTGGGCCAACACTAACAAAATTAGTTTTCACTTAGGGTGAAAAAATGAAATGCTTAGATATAGGATGGGGGGGACACCTGACTTGACAACAGTACATGTGAAAGGGATCTAGGAGTCTTAGTAGACCACAAGTTGAACATGAGTCAACAGTATGATGCTGCAGCTGAAAAAGCCAATGTGATTCTAGGCTGCATCAATAGAAGTATACTGTCTAGATCAATGAAAGTAATAGTACCACTCTGTTCTGCTTTGGTCAAGCCTCACCTGGAATACTGCATCCATTTCTGGGCACCACATTCAAATAGGATGTTGACAAGCTACAGCATGTCCAGAGGAGAGTGAACAAAATAGTGAAGGATCTGGAAACCATGCCTTATGAGGAAAGATCTTGGGAGCTGGATATGTTTAGCCTGGAGAAGAGAAGGTTAAGAGTTCATATGATAGCCGTGTTTAAATATTTGATGGGATGTCATGTTGAGGATGGAAAAAGCTTGTTTTCTGCTGCTCCAGAGACTAGGACATGGAGCAATGGATGCAAACTACGGGAAATGAAATTCCAGCTCAACATTAGGAAGAACTTCCTGACAGTGGTCAACAGTGAAACACACTCCCTTGGAGAGTGGTGGAGTCTCCTTCTTTGGAAGTTTTTAAACAGAGGCTGGAAGGCCATCTGTTGGGGGTGATTTGACTGTGTGTTCGTGCATGGCAGGGGGTTGGACTTGATGGCCCTTGTGGTCTACTCCAACTCTATGATTCTATTGTTCTATTGCTCTATGATTTTATGTGAAAGGAATCTAGAAGTCCTAGTAGACAACAAGTTGAACATGAGTCAACAGTGTGATATGGTATCTTTAAAAAATGTGATTCTAGGCTGCATCAATAGGACTGTAATTTCTAGATCAAGGGAAAGAGTAGTACCAGTCTGTTGTGCTATGGTCGGACCTCACCTGAAATGCTTTGTCCATGCCCTGCAGTTCATG
>CM034708.1:100900277-100910932 GCA_020142125.1 Phrynosoma platyrhinos
CTTTTGTTTAAGAGACAATTTTATTGTATATGAGTGAGTTTATACAATGGAATGACAATCATGTCAAAAAAGACATGAATTCATGGAATAACAAAATAACTCACTTCCACAGTGGGAACTACGCATCAGGCTGAATTAGTTCAGAGACCCAGTGTCAATGCGACTCACAAACCAGTTTAAATGCAAGTGGGAATAAGCCCTCTGTAGTGACAGATGTGGCTTAGAATTTCTGCAAAGGATGTCTACAGCTCTTCTCATATGTCTTCATATGTCATTCTAGTAGCAAGTCTGGAGGCAACCTGTATCAAATATAGTATATAGCTCTGAGACCCTAGGCAAGTCACTACCCCAGCCCTATTTATTCAGTGTACGACTGTACCTGGTAGCTATGCCCCCCCCCCTACATCTACTGGCTCCAACAGCCAACAGCTACATGTTTTGTGATAGTGTATGTAGGGATTCTCTGTACAAGTGGGAAACATATTCAGGACTAGCCGTGTTGGCCATGCAACAAAATACAACAAAATCCAAAATCTGCAATAAAGTGATACCATTATTGGCCAGTTGAAATGCATTAGAAACAAAATGTATGACAGTTTGCCTACAACAGACAGTAAACTAATGGGGCAATAATCTGTCAGGTCATTCCTATCACTTTTTTTGTACATGGGTATTGTGATGACTTGGGATCAGCTATTTGCTAACTGAGCTGTCCAGTTAACGCAAGTAAAGAGGCTGCCAAAAAAAAAAAAATGTCCATCATGTGATATTAGTTTTTTTTTAAATTCAGGCATGATTAGATCCAGTACTGGAGCCTTGCTGGGTCTAATCATGTAGATGATTGCCTTTATGTGCTGGGTCACGGATGGCCACTCTGGAACACCTAATAACTTCAGCAGAGTATAGTTTAATGTTTCTAATGCCACAGACTGATGCTATCCACTATCTGTGAACAGAGTTAGAGAAATAATTTTCCCATATAAGTACTGGTATATTAGTTACTCTTTAGTTATATTACTCTTTGTTCCAAGACTCAGAGGTATTAAACTTGCTTACGAGAGCGTTGCTGTTCCATTTGTTTAATGTACTGGAGCATACCCTGTTGAAGACAGGGTTCCTACCGCAAGGATCTTTGCCCAAGCCTCTCCACCTCCACCCATTCACTGACATACTGTTGAAGGCTTTATTCCACTTACTATAATTACTTCCTCTACAATAGCTTGTGCTGCATTGATTACAATCCAAAAGAGTGTTCTGGTTATTTGAAAACCTGATTATCCCACAATATGCCATCCAGAGTTTAACATAAATGTTTCCAGCATGTGGAATAGCAGGTTGTGCATGGGATGGTGCATTAATATTTTTTACATATGCATGCTATGTGCATATATACTAGAAGCAAGATACATATGCTGCTCAACTTGAAGATTTAATTTATAGAAATCCTAGAGAAGATGCTAAATCTTGGCAGTAGCTCTAGCAATTCACTTTGACAACCTTTGAAAACACCTCACAAAGGAAAAACTAGAAATTGTGTTTTATCAGGGAACCATTGTCTTAGAAGACAGGGAGCAATGTATGCTTCTTTTTTATTTTTATTGCTATAAACTAGGTAATTGTGTACTGTGCAATAATGAATAGGAATCTGAGACATAAAATAAATAAATAAAAGAAACCAACTCCAACCAATTCCATCCCCCCATCCTTCTACGTTCTTACTTCCCTTTCTCTTTTTACTCCTACCATCTTCCACTTTTTTCTTTCATGTCTCCTTATTAGTTCCTTGTTCCATAACTTTCTCTTCCTGAATTTTTGTTGAACTGTGCCCCCCTCCCTTTCTGCTGAATTTGAAATCCTATTTGGTATTGGTTGTGGATCAGCATCTGCTACTGCTGCTTCATCATTTAATTCTGCCCATTCCTCTACTTTTCCTGGCCCCTTCACAACACTTTCCCACACCTTAATTGCCTGACCATGTAATTCAAGATGGCACAACTTTATCACAAGTATCAATGTATGTACGGTTTAACATATAAGGAGAAGAGGGGCTGGGACAGATTGACATATGAAGGTAACAACATATTTCCTAAACACTTCACTAGCCTAGAGATTTGAGAATGGTTGGCCCAGATTCTTGAAGCTAGAGTAGCCAAATTGGGCCAAGAGACATGGCAAGACCAGCTGCAGCAAATCCCACAGTTTTTACACAATCCAAATCCCCAATACAGATTCTGGCTATGTTTACCTGCTTTCATAGAGGCTGGAAAAATTGCTTTTGCCCAACAGGGAAATTCTGGGAGTTGTTGTTCAGAGAGCTGCAGCAAGCCTCACACTTAGGTACTCCTAATTCTCCTTTCCCCTTTTGGCACAGCCTTAGAGAGATCAAAAGCTATTGCTTGTATTTTAGATTAACCACTTTAGTATTAAATACAAACCCTAAATTGAGTGTACCCTTAACTATGGTTAATGACAGCGAGCCAATTTCACAACATCTAGTTTGAAGCTGACCTGTTTTCATCAACTACTGCCAGGCCAGGAGTATCCCAGAAAACGTAGGGCCGATTGTATTCTAAGTTCTGCTTTCAATGGATTGCTCACATCGATAGTACTTTGCACTGGTCACCTTTTCTTTTTCTTTTTGATACAGTCAATTTGTAGAATTTTTTCTGCCCACCAAACTAATAATCACAATAAAGAACTAAGAATAACCAAATATATTAGGAAGAGGCATACAATGATGATGATGATGATAACAATAACAATAAACAGGGCAATGGAGACCAACAAGACAATCCTATCTATGCATGTCTATTCAGAAGCAAGCTGTCCTGAATTTAAATGGGACTTACAACTTTAAAATGCTGAAAATCGAATTTATCTCATTCATGGATGGGATGGGGTTGAGAAAAGGTGAAAGAGTTGGGGAACCTGAAAGGGAGAGAAAAAAAAGGAAGATGATGAATGTAGCTGGGAGAAGTGGGGATAAGAAGAAAGGGATGAGAAAGAGAGGGATGCAAAGCAGGGAGAAGACATGTGTAACCAGTGGAATGGGGAAGAAGGAGAAAGACAGTGAACAAGGCAGAGTGTGACTAGTGAAGGGTGAATAAGCCACATGCATTTTAAGATCTAATCTGAACTGCAGAAATAATGCCATTTGACACCCTTTAAGTACCATGGCTCAATGCTATGCAATTCTGGGATCTGTAGTTTTGGGAGATTTAGCCTTCTCTGTCAGAAAGCTATGATGAACCACCAACTACAAATCCAGAATCCCACAGCACTGAGCAATGAAATTTAGAGTGGTGTCTGCAGTGCAAATTAGACATAAGAGATGTGGGAAGAGACCAAGAAGAAAGAGAAAGGGGGGGGGGGCATAAACACACACATGCAATAGCAATAGCATTTAGCATTTACATTTCTATACCACTTCATAGTGAACTCAGCACTCTTTAAGTGGTTTACAATTTGTAAACCAATTGCTCCCAACAAGTTGGGTGCTCATTTTACCAACCTACAAAAGGATAGAAGACATTTGCACTATTTCTAGCAGTCTGCAAAGGCCCTGAGTCAACCTTGAAACCCTAGGATTGAACACACAATGTTGTGGCAGCAGTAACAACATTTAACCACTGTACCACCAGGGCTCCTTGCATGCAGATACAAATAAATAAATTAAAATTATTTTCTAGGCAGTGATCTCAAATAGTCAAATAGCCAGGCAGTGAGTCATAAAACCATGGTATCTTTGGTTCACACTGGTCTAGACCAGGGGTAGGCAACCTAAGGCCCGGGGGTTGGATGCGGCTTGGGTGTGTTCCTGGATTCAACTCTGAGCCTGGAGTGCATTTGTACAGCTAACACTGGTGTGCCAGCTGCACTTCTTTCTTGAGATGTCAGATCTGGCCAAGGTGAAACATGCCTTGATTACATTTGGACTACTGCAACACACTGTACCTGGGGCTGCCTTTGGAAAATGTTTGGAAACTTCAGCGGGTCCAAAATGTTGCAGCCAGAATGCTGACTGGAGCCAGTTAAACAGAGTATATAACTCCCTTGTTGAAACAACCCCACTGGCTACTAGTTCATTTCCAGGCACAATTCAAAGTGGTGGTCATGACCTATAAAGTCCTATCATCAGTATCATCATTGGTCCCTATGTGCATGATGCGGAAAAAAAATCAGCTCATAGTGTCCTGTATTTTTGTTACAGGTTGTGCCAGAAGTGACTAAAGTGTAGGATGGAGAAGTTTGAGGGGATATCATAAAGTAATAATTATTACCTGGAAGTTATTATGGTATATTGATGAAATTTTGTCAGTGTCATCAGCACCAAGTGACTTTTTCTCTTCCCCCAAATGAAAAATCTGTTGGGTGGAGATCATTAATTTGACAACACAGATGATATCATTCATGAAGTGGAAGAGTGGGTTAAGGCGCAATCTGTAGACTTCTACCATAATGGTATTCTGAGGGTCAATCTGTAGAAATGCTGGGAAAATGTATAAATCTGGATGGTGACTACGTAGTGATAAATTAAGAACTATAAATCAAAACAAATTTTCTGTCAAATTTTTTAAAAGGTGATAAGTAAAATTTTATTATACCCCCTCATATGTGTGTTTTAGTCATGCTTTTAATTTTTGTATATTTTTATGTGATTTTATGCTGTTCATAGATGGTTTCAATTGTTTTAAATTTTATTGTAATGTTTAAAAATGTTTTTAATCTATGAGCTGCCTTGGATCCCTTCTGGTAGAAAGGCTGCATACAAATGAAATAAATAAATATAGTGGGCCCTTGGTATCTGCTGGGGTTTGGTTCCAGGAGCTCCCATGGATACCAAAATCTGTGGATGCTCAAGTCCCATTAAATACAATGATATATTAAAATGGTGTCCCTTATATAAAATGGCAAAAGCAAGGATTGCTTATTGGAATTTTTATATTTTAAAAATATTTTTAAACTATGGATGCCTGAATCCATGGATAAAAAATCTGAGGATATGGAAGGCTACCTCTAATACAGTGCTATGATTTCACTTTAATTGCTGTGACCGACACAATCCTGCAGTTTGTACTTTGATCAGAGGCACCAGAGTAACTCTCTGGCTGAATATTCTAAAATCCCCTCCCTAAACTACAAATCCTAGGATTTCACAGGGAATTGATTGCAATGATACTTATAACACTATGTTTCCATTTTAATTGGAAACATTTAATTGGCATTACAATCAATCTGTAGTGTGAAATGTGTAGTGTGACTGTCTCTCCCATCAAACTAGACCCCAATTCTTGAATTTATCTGCTCCACCACCTCATCATTTGGTACTACCTGAAACAACTCAGTCATCCATGTGCCACCTGTTTCTTTATTGTAACTTACACCATACCCCACTACTTTGCAGTTATTCAGCAGTGAGAATGGTTCTCAGATCAGCATCTGTTGGCAAATTTCTAGTTCAGCCCTAAGATGCCAAACAATGAGTCTCCTTGCATAGTTTGCCAAAGCAGAGTTGGCAGTTTGCCTGGGGTTTATGCATGATGCCAAGAAATAATAGTAAAATATGAATGTAGTTGGCCATTACTTTAATTGTTACTAAAATAATTATCCACCCATGTATGTGCCAGCACAAACATTACAAAAACACTCTGGTTACTACAGCCAACACAATCTGCCAAAGACCCACTTACAGAAATACTGAACTGCTTGTAAAGCAAGCCTTTGGCTTCATAAACTCTATAGTATAGTCTAGATTTGTAGATGTGGTGGATTGTACAGAATCTGTGCAATCTACAATGGCTAGATATCAAGATTCAGAAATAAAGCAACCTAATAAAGTTTTGACTAAATAACATATTTCCCATTGCCATGAATACATTCATAGTGTCTTCAGTCATAGACTATGACTGTATTCATGTGCGCTATTAAAATAGAAAATCTGAAAATAACAATTGTTTCATGAGTGAAACAGTTCTCTAGAAAGTAAGCCCGGGGGGGGGGGGAGATGAATATTTTTACTTTAAAGAGTTCAGACACTTCTGTGTCCCATTTACCAACACATTTCTTGGAAACCAGAATGAAAACCAGACACTTGAGAGCAGTTCTGTATATATATGTTCTCATCCATTGACATCATGGGATTATTTTAATGTGGGAATGAGTTCTTTAGCACCATGGATAGCCCTTTTACATTCCCTCAAACACAAATGTGTTTGTGCTGGAACTGTTTCACATACTTGATCTATTCATACAACAATTGTTGGGGGTGGGAGAAGTAAAGTTCCTAGACTGTTGTATCTGACTTCTAGTTGTAATTTACTGGCAACAGTTCAGGGCCAGTATTTAATTTATACTTTAAGGAGAGAGGTTTAATCTGTATACGAGATATGCCAGCACTTTACAAACAATGCTTCTGCATGCTATGTTTGTACAGAAGGGCAAGGCTACAGGTGGTTAGCAGTGAGCAGAAATCTTTCTGCATTTGTTCAAAAACACTCTTTATTACTATGTAACCTATCTCTGTTAAAATGTTATTTTTCTGCCATGGATTCACTTATTGATTATAAGCTAATCACTTATTTTTGTAACCCAGTGTTCCACATTATAGGGTCCACAAGTATTTGCTTTATTGTGTTGTCCTTGACCAGGGGTAGGCAACCTAAGGCCCGGGGGCCGGATGCAGCCCCCCAAGACCTTTGGACAGGCCCCAGGCCAGTCCTGCTGCCGCTGCCGCCACCACCCGCCATGATGATATTGATTATTGTTGTTATTACTTGTTCTTGGGTTTTTCTTGGCAAAATCTCCACAGGGGGTTTGCCATGGCTTTTCTGGGGCTGAGAGAGTGTGCATGCATATTTTTTAAGTTTTTAATTTTAAAAAAATATTTATTTATTTATTTATTTATTTATTTATTTCTGGTGCTTCGGCCCCCCAGTTGTTTGTGGGACAGCAACCTGGCCCCCGGCTCAAAAAGGTTGCCTACCCCTGTCCTTGACTTTTCTCACTGTTTTGTCATCTAGAGCCACATGCTTTCATGTACTCGAGTCCCACTTCTGCTTAAGGCACATCTGAGTCAAACTTCCATAGGCTGAGACATTTTCTGCATGTTGAACCACTGAGCTGCTGGATTCTGGCTCAAGCTTCACCCACTCACAGTGCCCCAATTTTCATCTGTCAAATGTTGGAAGACTTGATGCTAGGTATCCCCACTGAAAATCATGCACACCTAGAACTTGTAATTGCTGCATTTGCATTCCCTTGATCACTTTGCTTATCCCTTTTCTTTGGATGCTTAAACTACGGTATATATTCCGAAATACTCAACGGAAATGTCAAATTATTGCAATTTGGGGACTAAAGGAAAATTTCATTGGGGGACAGAATTCTTATTCGGAGGAGGAGTCAGTACCCCCATTATTGGCATTCATCTTCCATAGTTACATGCCTGTATGTAGCCTGTAGCTGTCTCACAGTTACTTTCTTCCACATCCTGTTTGTGCTCTTAAACTTGTATGCTTCATGCTTGGGGACAACTGGAATAACAGGAATATCAGTGTTAGTGAAGTGGAAGAAATTGCTTGTCATTTTAAAAATCTAAATGTATTTATTTTCTTAAGCCATCTTCTACCTGCTACTTAGGCTCAAGGAAAGGGACTACAAGGAGATATGTAGATATTATCAACACACATATTCCTGGTAAATGATTGTATTGTTGTTGTGTGCCTGCAAGTTGTTTCCAATTTATGGTGGCCATAAGGCAAACTTTTCCCAGCAGGATTTGTTCAGAGGGGGTCTGCCACTGTCTTTCTCTGAGGCTGAGAGATGGTGATTTGTCCTAGGCTACCCAGTGTGTTTCCATGGCTGAGCTTGGTTTTGAACTCTGATCTCCTGGAGTCCTAGTCCAATGCTCAGACAACTATACCATGCTAGCTCCTAATGGGGAGATCAGGGTTGGAGTCCCTGTTCATCCATAGAAACCCACTGGATGACCTTGGGCAACTCACACTCTCTCAGCCTTAGAAGGCAATGACAAGCCTCCTCAAATAAATCTTGCCAAGAAAACCACAGGAGGAGGGTCATTGATGGTCAGAAGCAACTTGAAGGCACATAGCAATAGCAATAAATAATGTATACCTGAAATCTTGAAATCTATATCATTCCCTTGCCCCAAATATTTACTGGCTTCCAGCCATGGTTATAAAGAAACTAGAAGTGACCAGAGACATGTGAATTGGCATACCCATGTCACAGGCAGACATGTTATGTTTTTGGATTATTGTGGCTTTGCTGGTTAGGGGATTCTGGCCATTATTGCCCCCCCCCCCAATGTATCCTTGCTAAGGTCCAAAAGTGCAAGCAGGGGTGGAGTGTAGTTACATTATGACGGGGGATGAAGGTGTTTCCCTCAAATGAAAATTCTGCCCCAATGAAATTTTCCTTAAGTTGTCAAATGTCTAGCAAGGCAGTAACTTAAAATGTTACTTGAGCATTTACAAATACATTTTAGGCACCCAAGGGAATGCAAATACTGCAAATGTAAGAATTCTAAAGAATTCTAGGCATGAATGATTTAGTTTGTCTCACTCTCAGTAATGTGAGAAATGCTTATTTTGCTCCCCTGTAGATACACCCCTGGTGGGTCTTCAATTCAACCCCTTTGTGGACAATTATAACATTTCTGCTAGTTGCTGCGAGCTCACAGTTAAGTGGAATAAAACAAATAAGCAAATCTCACTTCAGGGAGGAGGAATAGGCAGGCCCACACCTCCACCATTCTGAAATGTAATATATAACTGCAGGCACTATATTTCAGAGGAAGGAACTGGCAAAACAACCTTTGAGTATTCCTTGCCTAAGAAATCCCTATGAAATTCATGAGATCACCATAGGTCTACAGGTGACTTGAAGGCACACACACACACACACTAAAGTCTGTGCACTTTGGGATATGTGCTAAATAATGGAAAGTATATTCCATTTTCTAAGGCATAAGAATCACCAAAATGCCCCAACTTCCATAACCAGTTCAGATAATTAAAACTGATTTGAATATATCATAGGGAAATAAAGTCAGGAAAACACTTTTCCTCTTCCCCTTTTGTAATCAGGCAGAAATAGCAAGTCTATATGTATGTTTAGAAATACTGTCTGCCTTCTCTTCAGAGAGACACTGGCTGCAGTCAGCAGTGGAACCTGGAATTTAGCTGTTGCATACCCTGGTTGAAATGCAAACATTTGGAATATCAACCATTAAAACAACCATTCAGGCTGTGGGAATTTCTGTTATGACAGTGGCACAAATATAATGGCACATTAATATATCAAATATCTATATAATCTATTTTATGAAGTCCTCCCTAACAGGCTAATCTGCCATTTGAATCTGATGAACTTTCATAGACAAAACAAGCTCAAAGGTTTTGCTGCAGGAGGTACCACATTTCTTTGTAGACCAAACAATCTCAGTTCCACACTTTCATATGATAAAGGGAAATAAAGAGCACCAGGTTCACTAAATGAATCACAGCATGCACAAGGAATCTAGCATTTAAAAGGAAAACCACTGGTCTTGGCAAAAACATTTGCAAAATTGTTCAGTTGTTACATACTCAGACTTTCTGGACAGGAGGAAATTACAGAGACAGTACTAAAGGGTTTGTTCTCTTTTGGGTGAGAAAGGTAATTGAGACTTATGGTGTATTTAAAGTATTTGTTTGTAACTACAAAAATGCAAGCAGAGTTTGTTAGGAATAAACACACTCCCAGGATCCAACAGCAAATTCTCAGAAAGACACTAATGCAATCCATCAAGTCTGAACCTCAGTTTTCACTCACTCCAGCTGAACTCACTCTCAGCCTGCTTCCAAATTAAAACAGTGCTTTGAAGCATTTTTCTTCTCTCTGCACCCTAGCCAAACTCTATTAGATTCCAGAGCTTCCTAAATATCAAAGAAGCATGCTGCTCTTTTGTTGATGTTGTCTGGCTGCTCATGAGTTCTCCATTAACACTAATTAAAGCACCCCAACCTCCTAACACAGCAGTCACATCACAAAGCTGTGAATGTTTGCTTATAAAAATGTGTTTTATTCTAAATAAATGCCTTTTCTTCTAAAAATGCCTTTTCTTCTGATCTGTTCAACAATTTTATTTTCTTCTGATCTGTTCAACCAATGAACTCTAGGGAAATTCCTTCCCCCTATGCAGTTCAGCACAGCCATTCAGAGAAACCACCCAAAACTATGCCACATATTAGGCAGCATCATTTATGTCTCTGTTTATGGGATCTTCCCTGTACAAATGTCATTTGACAACGAGAAAGACTGATTAAATGGAAACAATCTAACTGGCCTTCCTCATATGTCCCTACTACCAAATGTTGCCAGTGTGATGCGGGAAGACATTGTACGGTAGTAAGTGGTTCCTGTGTTGTTCTCAGTAAAATATCAATTGCACCAAATTCCATAGATTTCAGAGGAACCTGCCCAGGATCTGGTTCACACGTGTTCATATTTGTTCATGATTGTTTAGAAACATTGACCTCTGTCATGACATCATTGTCTTACATCACTTTCTGTCTTAGTTCCACAATGATATCAACAAGGGTGCCTAAACATAGGGGGAAGCCCAAAGTTGCTGCCATTTTTATGATATCCCT